>JAMXBD010000892.1:0-585921 GCA_024138025.1 Combretum micranthum | reverse complement strand
AATGTTTCATATAAATAGTCCATTTAAAGCTGTAAAGCCTACTAGTTTTCTAGTTATCCTATAGAGTTCGTATAAAATGAGTCTTTCTTAGGAAAAAATACCTTAAATGATTATGAATACTATATTTATCACTTAATCTTAAACTAGGCCTATTATACTCATTTTAACTTTGTTTTTTAACTTATGAATAAGCATTGGAAAGCTTACCGAATGTAGTTTTCAATTATTAGTTTAATTAAACTATTTAAACATATTTCCCTATGTTTCTCTGGGATTCAAGGGATGCACTATGACACCTATTATTCTTATTTTGTAATTCAATTCTCATTTCAACTTCAAATCCTTGTTTTAGTGATAAAGCTCAATTTAAGTTCTTTAATTATACTTGGCCAAATCTTATGTGTATATTTATTTTCATTGTACTTCTCTTTATCTTATTTTCAAGGTGAACCTTTAAGTACTTGGTTTCATCAAATAAATATGCCTATAGTTTTCTAGTGGTTGGAAATTTGCAGCCTTAATACAGTATATGTGCCAAT
This sequence comes from Combretum micranthum, assembly GCA_024138025.1. Lineage (NCBI taxonomy): Eukaryota > Viridiplantae > Streptophyta > Magnoliopsida > Myrtales > Combretaceae > Combretum > Combretum micranthum. The sequence goes on along the minus strand of JAMXBD010000892.1, from coordinate 585,382 downwards.
GCTTATTTTTTTTTTTAGGTATATTTCTAAAGTTAGTCTTTCAATCATGATCTATATCTTCATCTTAGCTAGCTTTATACTTTTTTTTGTTAAGTTTTGTTTTAGGAACCCTATTTTTCTCATGTATGCAGTGACATATAAGCTTGGATATGGTCATGTTGTTAAGTTTAATCATCTTATTAACTTCCTTAAACTTTCATTGAACTAAATATGATTCAACCTTCAATTTAAACATGAATTTTTGTAATACACCAAATTCTAGATTAACTAGAATTAATTTGTTTTGATTAGTTAGCATAAAATGTGAATAATTTATTATTTATTTTATCGAATTTGAGTTTAATTTCAAATAGAATTAGATAAATTAAATTAAATTAAGTAAACTAAGCTATAGAATATAATTAGTAGATAAATGTAAACAAATTGAAAATGAATTTCTTGAACTTGAGATTTCAAATATTCTTTCCATTCATCTAATTGTTTCTATTACCAATTTTACGAATCAAATTCTTTAATTTGAAATCATGTTACTCTCTATTTGTTTATATTCTTTAATTATATTTTTCAACAAACCAGATTTCCTCATCATCTTAATAAATTTTCAACTTGAACTCATTTTCTTTCAAGTTATATTAAACCTAATTTTTAATTTCATAATCATAAAAATTTGAACAAAAAAGACTCTATTTTGTATTTACACATTTATTTTCTCAATGTTTGTAAATTTTGGAAATCAATTTCATGTTTAAAAGCATTAGTTTTATGTCCTAAAATTCCAAATCCAACTAAATAACTGATTTGATTCAGATAATTCACATCAATTAATGAAATTAATATAAAATTGATTAGATAAATTAATATAAATTAGTAAATAGATTTAAGTTGAAGTTAAGACTCTAAATGTTCTTTTAAACTATATATTGTCACAATGACGTTTTTCAATGAACCAAATCATTAACTCCTTAATATTTATTTAAACTTTTTGTCCCAATTTTATTCTCAAATATCTAAACATGTGATTTAAGTATTTTGTAAAGTTGAAGCTTTTAAGCTTTATTCTAAATCCCATTTCTAAATCCCAAAAATTTTGAATTCATTTGCTTGTTGAAAAATATCAATTTTAATTCCGAACTCAAACTATCATCAAGTTTTTAAAGTTAAGTTCCAAAACTAGATTTCATTGCTAGCTAATAATTTTTATGTTAATAATCCTAAATCATGTTCTAATTATTTTTTATGCTTAAGAAAATTATCTAACAAGTTTAAATACCAATCCTTTACCCATAAAAATCTTTTAATCCTTATCCTATATATTTATGTTTTCCTTATTCTTTTGTTGACTTTGGGGGCTACTCCTTTCTTTTCTTTCTCTTTTCTCTCCCACCGGTTTTTTTCTTTCCTTCTTCTTCCTCTCTTCATTTTCTTTCATTTCTCAAATTCTTTTCAAAATCCCAAGTTTAAGAGAAGATTAAAAGAGAAATGGAAGATAGAAACAAGATGGAAGTGTAAAACAAGCATGGAGGAGTATTATCAATTAAAAGAAGTAGCAGGAATGGAGTTTTGATGCTTGAGTTTTTCCTTGAAACAAGTAAGTTTTTCTTTTTCTTTATTTGATGATTATTTGTTCTTGTATATGATGATAAGTTAGAGGAGAAGTTGAGTTTGTGATAAAAATTGTGAAGGAGGAAGATTTGAGCATAAAGTGAAAATCTAAGTAGTTTATGTATATATGGAGTTAGATTTTGATGATAAAGTGAAATGAGATTTGAAGTGTTTGTTGGTGCCAAAAAGAAAAAGAAGGGGGGGGGGGAGGGGGGGCGCGGGGCGGGGGCGGTGTGTTGGGGTTGAATTGGTTTTCCAAAATGAAATTAATCTTTTTGAAAAACTTAACCAAATTCACAAACTTAGTTAATAATTAAAATGGCTTTTTAACTCATTTGAAAACAATAAACTTAATAATACAAAAGTTTATTTCACAATTTGGATGAAAACAGGTTGAAAAATGATCACTATATGTTAAACAAAAACAAGAGTGAAACTTCCAATTTTAGTCTCTGATTTAGTTTCTGATTAGTAACAGCACTTCCAGTTATTTTTAGATTTAGTTCATGAATCTAAATTGCAACTCATACAATCAATAAAATATACACGAAATTTAAAGATATAGAGTAGAGAAGGGTGCAAAGCGATTTATATAGGTTCTTCCTTGAGTGCCAGTCCTGTCTTCCAGCACCAAGTGAGGATCCAATATTCCTCACGGTATGTTCCACTATCCAATCAATCAACAAGTTACAAGTTGTCTTTTGCCAAAACACTTGGCTACAGATGCATTCAGCTTGATCCTCTTAGCTTCCTTCAAGCTACAATCAAACTACCGAGCCTACTTGTAACTCTTAAACTCACTCAAAGAGTAATCAAAAATCAATTTGAGGAATTAAGTAAAATATCCTCTAATTTCTGTACAATGAAAATATAAATGACAGTATTTGCTTTAGGAAAATATTGAGAGCTTTTTGTTGCTTGTTTTCTTTTTCACGTAAAGGATGGATGTCTTTTCTTTCTTCTATGCTTGTAATATATTTGTTTTTGTTCAACGGCTAGCAATGGATTAGGTCCTGATATTTAGCTTTATTTTTCTCGGATAAAATTTGCTGTTCGTTTTTCTCTTCATTTGCAACATCTTGGATAAATTCGAATTTCCCTTTGTGTCACTGGTCAAGATATTTTGCTTCTAATCCGGATCTGATCTTCTGATGGATTTTCTTCAAACGTTTAAAATTTAAATCAGCTTTGTGGGTAGATAATCTTTGAAAGATTCGATCAGATCTAGTTGTTCCTGTTGAAAAGAAAATATCCCATGAAAAACTCACTGTTCATTATCTTCTTTAGTTTTGAATTTCCAACTTGTGAAGATAATCTTGAATGCAGATAAACAATCCCATGAATTGCATCTGATTAGGATGGAAACTCTCTGATATTATTCGAAGTTGAAAACTAATTTGTTTCCCATTTCTTTTCACTTGCTGTCGTTAGTCCAAACAGTTGTCATAATCCGTATGATTTACGATGATTGTCTTGTTAAGATACGGCCAAACAAATGTATCGGCTTCTTGTTTCTAATTTTAAACTTGAATCTGTCCAAAGAGATTTGAAATAAATCATGTAAACCCCTGGAATTTTCATAATTCTTAAAAAATAATCCTAGAAGTCTAACACCAAAATCGAAACCCCAAAATCGACCCAACTTAAAACCAAATTCTAAATAAGGTCAAACACGAGAATTCTTAATCTTGAGAAAAAGAGAACCCTCAAAACAAAATAAAAAATCCAACTATCGGTAAATTCAATATCTGTACACCAATCAAATCACCTATCTGATTCCTTAAACACAAATCAAGACGATATATTCAAATAACTCTCGATAACGAAATACTAAGATCTTAAATCCTTCGGTGAATTTAGAATCAAAAGTTTCAAATTTCACCAAAAGTCAAACTGAGTCAACCCTTAACCTTAGACTCGATTAAACGATCCCAGAAACAGAAAATATTAAATAATCACAAATAAAATGAAATAAACCATAGACATTAAACTAAAAATATAATACGGGCAAAACCCTAAAATTTTATGATCTTACAAATAACTTAACAAAACTGGAAGTCAAACCGAAACCCTAAAAGTCAACAAAGCTAACAACAAATCCTAGTGTTTAAGATCCGGCAATCCCGCGCTCTTAAACCTTAAATAATAAAATGGAAATAATCGTTAATAATAGTTTGTAATAATATAGGGAAGCTTAAAAATATCTGATTCGCAAAATTTTAATATCATTCTGATCCGAACGGGATCGATTTTCAAAAATCGTGCTCCGGTACATCAGGACAGCAAAAATATCCCGTTAATACTAATAGACTCATAAAAATATAAGGTTTCCAAAAATATCAGTTTTAGAATTTTTTGGTAGCTAAAATTATAGATATCGCTTTTATACGGGTATTTTTATTACTATCGGTATTTTATTGTCTAGTTTACTATTCATAGTACTTTTCTACTATTCATTACTATTCCTCCATCTCTACTTTTTCTTACTACTATTCTTACACCTATATACCTATTTCTTACAATTTTCTTTTCTCATAAAAGTTCTACACCACATATTACTAAACTTCTCTCACACTTTTCTTCAAAAATTAATTTTTAATCAATTTCTCTCTCCCCTTCTTCATTGCCGTCTAACCCTCTCTCTCTTCCCTCTTTAATTATTTTCTTTTTCAATTAATTTAATTACATCTAATTTTCACTCCGAAATTTATAAATACCCCCTTTCCTCCTTTGTTCTTTCACACAACTCATTCTGCTACTAAAACTCTCTCAAATTCTCTACACAAACACTCTCTATAAAATTTTCCTCTACCAAAACTCTCTTTCACCAAATACTTATAAAAATTTCTCTCTATATACAATCCAACTACCATTTCCCAATAACATATAACCATACATTCACTACCATCTTCATACCACATAAACACTTTAAGTAAAATTTCTTCCAACCATTTAGTTTATCCATATCATGTAACTTAACATGACTATGGTGTTGTTTTGAAACTCACATGAGTAGTAAAAACAGCAACATGTTCATGTTTTGTTTTGCACATGAAAATCCTATTATAATCTTGATATTATATATGTTGTTATTATTCGTTATTATCATTGTTATCATTATGCTAACTTCTTATTCAGATTTAACTAAATATTTATGTATTTATATATAATCTTTAGAGTATATGCTCACTTGTTATTTATTTAATTTCATGCCTTGTAATTTATTTATTTCATGCTATTTTTAAGACTAATCTTTCTAGTCTTAGACTTGTTCATATTAAGTCAATACAATATTTTCTTTATTTTCTTTATTTTTTAGGACCAGTCTATTCTTAGTCTCGGGATACCTTGATCAAGCTAAGGCTCCTAATACTTGACCGGGATACCTTGATCAAGCTAAGGCTCCTAATACTTGACCGGGATACCTTGATGAAGCTAAGGTTTCCAATACTTAATATTTTTATTATCTTGCTTATTATTATTTGTTTCTAGTATTTTCTCATATTCTTATTATTTTACATGCTCATAATACTTGCATTTACATAATGATATTGTCTCAACTAAATTTAAAAATAGAATTTTACTTTATTAAAGGAACTCAAAACTAAATTTTCTATTATGTGACTTATCATTAAAAAATGGAGTTGGTATCAACAACATAGAAATAGAGTAATACAAGTTTTCTCAAAGTTTTTTCAAATAACAAAGATAGCTTTACCAAGAAAACATAAGAAATAAATACTTTCTTTTTATAATATGGTAACCTAAGTTTTAGTAAAATAATTTGTTAGTTTTCAAAGTTTTCATAAAAAGCTTAAGATTAAAGTCTTTTTCAACTCCATAACAAAACTAAGAAACAAATTAGTTTTCAAAGTTAAGATAAAATCAACTCATAAAGTTATAAACCCACTTAGAAAAATAATGATTTTCAAGTTTCTAGAGAAAGAACTTATTTCCAAAGAATAGAAGTGTGATAAGATCAAAAACAAATAATTTTATTAATAAAAAGGATTCTTTTTAAATAAAATTTGTATAGGAAATGAAATACCAAGTTTTAGAAAATAAGAACTTATATTTTAAACAAGAAATATAAAAGAAAAATACTCATTTTCTAAAATCATTCTAATTGCAAAGTTATAAATAGGTTATTAACAACTTAATAAACTTTTGATAACTTTGATCTTTTATCACTAGAAGTAGAAATTATAAAAGACTAAAGTTAAAAGAAAAATTAACTTGTTTTGGAAAAAGGAATGAAGAAAATAAAAATAAAAATATACTCATTTATAATAACCTAGGAAAATATAAAGTTTCTTCAAAATACTTGAAAAGGAAATTTATCAAGATAAGTTTTAACACTTCAAAATGAATTGTTTTATGAAATAAATTGTTGAAACACTACCATTAGAATTTTTGCATATAAAGTGATTTTATCTATATATTAAAGGGATTTATCAATCATATATATATATATATATATATATCTATATTGCTATAAAAAAATTTTGGAATGAAGTTGAGTTGGAAAATCATTTCGCAAATCTAGAAATATTCGTTTTAACTCTGTACCCTACGTTTTCGGAACCCAAATGACCTTATATGACAAAGATAACCTTAAAAATGAATAGATCTTTTCGAATAAGTAAAAAACGATATATTATGTGCGAAATTCCAAGTTAAAATGAGCAAGTTATGGCCATTTTAAATTAGAATTTCATTCTATGTAACGAAAATAGTGAAATAGAATTAGAAAGTTTAAGTAAAATTTCTACGAAATACTCATATCGGGTATTTCTTTTGTCTAGGTGACGAAGGATACGATATTACCCTTCCTGAGGATTTCTACGACTAAGAAGATTATGAAATAGACGAGTGAGTTATTCCTCTTAATTTCGTTACATTGCTTGTGCTTGTAAAATAGTGGCATTAGTATACTAAGGAAAGATAAAATGGATATGTATGGGGAATTCGGGGATATGAATATATGTGATTCTATGCTTATGTGTGAAATAAGAATTAAGAATATCGCAACTTCAAATTACCTGTTTAAGTGTTTTGTTTACTTACTTATATGATTGCTTATTGCTTGCCAAATTGATTGAACGCCCCCTAATAAACCTTAATAAGGTTTACCTTAAGAAAAATAAAACACTCACGCATAGCATCCATCGAGTCACATCTCTTTCGAAAGGCTGCTACTCCTATGCTTAGAGTTAGATTGGCAGTTATTGTGGTGGGTCACAGGCCATGTTCCTTCCTAGAGAATTCAAATCGCCCAGGAAATGCGACTCTAGGTTCGAAGCCTAGCCAATCGAACGCTTTAGGTGGGGACCTAGGGACTAGCAGTATAAGGTCGCAGATCTTCAACACCGATTCCCTAACCATCGATACGGAGGGGTAAATCCGTTCTATATATGGTTTCCGGATAACTATATATATATATATTTGTGTAATCACGTGATTGTTGCATTGTATGCATAGCATATGTGTGAAAACTTAAATGAACTTGTTTGAAACCATGGTGCGAGTGAAAAAGAATACCTCACTAAGCTAGTTATAAGCTTATACCCCCATAGATTTTTTTGAAACGGGTATAATCGTGGCTTAAATCGAAGATCATGGTATTAAGGAAGTCATGGAAGGATGTTAAACTTTTACGAAGGCAATGGGAATATAAGATGGTGTAAGATTCCTTATATGTAATGTATGCTATGTTAGTGTTTTAGAAATTTCAAGAAGTGTATTTATTTTGACTTGAAGACAATAGAGGAATATGCCCCTAAGAATTGTAATTTACCATGTTTATATTTTATGATAAGTATTCTTTTGCCTTGTCACTTAATTATTATCTATGCAAATTGTGCAACTCCGATGCATTCCCTTGGTTGTGATGTATGCCTTGTACATGATATGGAAGCCTCTGTGTGACTGAGGTAGTCATTTTTAGGTTTTAGTATTATGTACGACGGACTGCTACATTTAGGATACCCCTCAGGGCGTGACAAACCATATAAACTTAAGTTTCTTGTTCAACTTTAATCCTTAAGAACAAGCTTTAATCCAATGAAAACTTGAATCCCCATGGATAATTTATCTAACTTTGTGGAACATAATTGGATGCATTACCCAAATACATTCACATTAGTGTTGGGTCTTCAAAATTAAGAATTAATTTGGAAATCATTCGTTTTTCATATTCATGGTCGTGATCTCGTATTAGTCTCTAAATTTCCTTCTGACTGGTATACAAGTCTTTGTAAAGTACTAGTTACCTTCTATATTATTTTCCGACTACTCGCTTGTTCTTGAAAAACTCTCCTTAACACTTACTAAAATACTTTCCGAGTTGTATTCTTTTGTAAAACATTTTCATAAAACTTTTGATCATATTCACTGCACACTTAATGGATTAGTTAGTAACACTTAACTCTTTTTGTTACCATCAAATCATCATTGAGAGAAACCAACAGTGTTAAAAGTTGTGATTATATATTGTATGTTACTTTTATGATATTGTAATTGATGTTGGAAGTGTAAAAATTATGAAAAAGATGTAAAGGAATTCATGACAGGGTAAAACAGGGGATACACGGTCGTGTGGGGACTCGTGACTGATCAGAAGCTTGAAATGAAAAGTTCCAGTCATACACTACCGTGTTACATGGGTCATGTATATCCACTCATAAGCCCACAATGGGCAAAATTCTTAAGCGCATGGATATACACTACTATTGTACATGGGTCGTGTATATTCCCCCACAACAACATGTTTTTATAAATTGATCGTAACTTTTTGATCCGAACTCAGATTTAGGTGATTCAAGAGTTACGGAAAGCTGAAAAAGAGATCTAAAACTTTTATATTTTATGTTTTCGAAAATTCTAAAAGTATCAAGGCATAAAGTTTTATTATTTCCAGCTTTTATATATCTAAACAAAGTTGAAAACTTGTGTTTGCTTGTTAAATGTGTATAGTAAAATATAAGATGAACTGGCCAATAATCCTAGGTTTAACTTGACTAAATGAATTTTAATGAATTAAAATGAATTAGATTAATTAAATTTAATCAACTTGGTTAAGATTAAGTCAACATAAACTAAGTTAATATGAATCTTAGATATAAAATGAACTTAGTTAATCAATTTAAGTTCAACTTGACTAAATAGACTTTAATAAGTTAAAATGAATTAGATTGATTAAGTTTAATCAAAATAACTTAGTAATCAGATTAAATGATTGATTCTAATCAACTTGATTAAGATTAAGTTAAAATGGGTTAATAGCTAATAATTGAATTAGAATGATATGTTGGGATAATCATAATTTATATGGGGAATATGTTGTTTCAAATGTGTGTTTTCTTAGGAAATGAATATTTTTGTATATGAATGCTTGTTGATGCTTTTGTAATAATAAATTATAAACAAAGAGAAAAGAAATAATTTGATTGACAATGGAGCACTGTTTGTATTTTGGCAGGATGATCTTTGTAACCATGGCGGGGTTCCCACTTAGTGTCTGATAAAATAGAATCTTAAAATGAGCTCAAGATCTTGGATAAATGTTTGCTTTTGCTATATATTCTCTTCAATAGCCTTTATCTAACTTTCTATTCCCGTTTAGATTTCATATGAAGGATAATGATGATTTAATGATGATGATAATGTTGTTGATGATTGGATGATTGATGGAGATGGTGCTTTGATCTTCCTAGAGAATAGTTAAGTTTTAGCTTAGATGCCAGGTGGGTAACAATAATCTTCACATTGCTTGTGCTTGTAATCTAGTTGCATTATAAATAATATAAATCTAATTGATTATGCATGGGGTTCGGGAATCCATTTGCTGTCTGATGATTGCATTTGATTAATAACTCATTAAACCATAAGTGAAAACAATTGTGTGGTGCCAATTGTGATTTATATAATGTTGATTGTTTGAAAATGATATAGACATTAACTAATAAGACATAATTTTTATTTGACCTTTAAATGAATCGGTCATGCATTGCATCACATCACATTTTGCATTGGTAGGGGTTCACGTCACATATTAATATTCCGATTCTATAGTAGTGCTTGATTGGGACCAGTGGGTTTGCATGGATGCTATTAGTAGGGTTGTCGACTTCACGGGAACTAAGTAGGCAACGAAGGCAATCGACTGTATTGGAATCGGCTTCAGGGATTAATACTTAGGGAGGTTATGTGGTTTTAAAGGAAGTGGAGGGTTGGTTGGTAGAGTAAATGTTTTGATCTATGCACAAAATGAAGTCAAAAGGAAGTCTTCACTCTTGAATCATGTCTAAAGAGTAGTTAGAGACCATATTTTTATAAAATGGATTTTAAAGAAAATCCTCCCTCCTTGGCTAATTCTAAGGGGAAGTTAGAGGTTATTTTTCAATAAAAAGTATTCAAGATATAATCTTCCCTCCTTAGCTATATCCAAGGGGTAGTTGGTGGTTATATCTGTGGTATAAAAGAAATGATTTTTGTGTTAAGAAAGATAATAGCTGAAGGCTCAAGGTTGAGTATGCACCCCATTCCTTAGTTCACAGTTCTCTTTAGCATGAATGGCTTGTATTTAGTCCTTCAACCACCAAGAGAGGACATAAATCTCCATTGGTTTGGATTTCAGTCATCCAAACTATGTATGTCATATGGATGAGTGTGCATTGCATATGTTTGTTAAATAAAAACTTGCTTGACACTTGTTTGTAGTGTGATTTGGTTTTGTTATCCACTAAGTTATGATTGAGCTTACACTTCTACAATGTTATTGCAAGAATAGCTGAAGCATTGGTTTTGGGGATTGGTCTATATGGAGTAGAATCCTTGAAGATAAAAGATGACTTTATATATGAGAATGAGATAGATAGTATAGTTTATTTAAGTTTCAATTCTTGTAAAAAGAGTTTAGATTATGGATTAGATTTGTAATGTTGTAGTTTCAAATTTGTATAACGTAGATGATTTATTTTATTTTACTATTTGGTAGGGATACTAATCATATGCAGTTCTAATGGACTGTAGGAGATTGGATTTTCTATACTTATCACAAATAAATTGTATCTTAGAAGTTTGTAAAATAAAGATAAGGTAGTGCCTTGTAAATTCTGACTTATAGGATTATTCTCATATTACGGGTGCACACGTGATATGATAACTCTAGGTTATCCTTCTAGGCCGTTTTTAGGGGTGACAATTTTCCTCTATGAATCATGTAAGGTTGGAAGCTTTAGGGTTTTTTCTCTTAGAGTTTTCTAGATTTGCTTTCTATCTCATATTCATTTCTATCCATGAATACATATTATCTACACATCAAACTACTTGAATTAATCATAGATTAAGTTGTCACGCCCCGAGGGGTACCCTAAACGTGGCAGTCCGCCGTACACAATACTAAAGCTTAGAAATGACTACCTCAGTCACGCAAAGGCTTCCATATCACGTACAAAGCGTACATCACAACTAAGGGAACGCATCGGGATAGCGCAATTTATATTGATAATAATTAAGTGACAAGGCAAAGAGAATACTTATCATAAAACACAAACATATTAAATTACAATTCTTAGGGGTGTATCTCTCTATTGTCTTCAAATCAAAATAAGTACACTTCTTAGAATTTCTAAAACACTAACATAGCATAAATTACATATAAAGAACCTTACAAAATTACTTCATCTTATGTTTCCATTTCCTTCATAGAAGCTTAACATCCTTCCATAACTTCCTTAACGACATGATCCTCAATTTAAGTCACGGGTATACCTGTTTCAACAAAATCTATAGGGGTATAAGCTACAACTAGCTTAGTGAGATATTCCTTTTCATTCGCACCATGTTTTCAAGGAAGTTCATTTAAATTTTCACACATATGCTATGTGTACAATGCAACAATCATATGATTATTCAAATATATATAGTTATCTAAAAACCATATATAGAACAGATTTATCCCTCCGTATCGAAGGTTAGGGAATCGGTGATAAAGATCCTCAATCTTCTACTGCTAGTCCTCAGGTACATATCCAAAGTGTTCGATTGGCTCGGCTCCGAACCTAGAGTCACATTCCCGGGCGATTTGGATTCTTTAGGAAGGAATATGGCCCGTGTCACAGCACGATAGCAGCCAATCCAACTCTATGCGTAGGAGTAGTAGCCTTTCGAAAGAGATGTGACTCGATGGATGCTATGTGTAAGCGTTTTATTTTTCTTAAGCCAAATCTTATTAAGGTTTATTTGGGGGCGATCAATCAATTTAGAAATAATAAGCAGTCATACAAGTAAGTAAACAAAAATACTTAAACAGGCAGGTTGAAGTTACGATATTCTTAATTCTCATTTCATACATAAAGAATCACATATATACATATCCCCGAATTCCGTACATATCCATTTTATCTTTTCTTAGTATGCTAATGCCACTACTTTATAAGCACAAGCAAGGTAACGAAATTAAGAGGAATAACTCACTCGTCCATTTCGCGATCTTCTTAGTCGTAGTAATCCTAGTAGGGTATTCTCGTATCCTTTGTCACCTAGACAAAAGAAATACTCGGGATGAGTATTTCGTAGAAATTCTATTTAAACTTTCTAATTCTATTTCACTATGTTCGTCAAATTCATATAGAATGAAATTCCAATTTAAAATGGCCATAACTTGCTCATTTTAACCCAGAATTTCGCATATAATATACCGTTTTCTACCTATTCGAAAAGATCTATCCATTTATAGGGTTATCTTTGTCATAAAAGGTCATTTGGATTCTGAAAATGTTGGGTACATATTTAAAACGAATATTTCTAGATTTTTGCAAAAACCATTTTCTAACTCAACTTCATTTAAAAAAATCCTTTAGTAAAAATATAGATATATATATATAAATATTAATTGATAAATCCTTTTAATATATAGATAAGCTCACTTTATATGCAAAAATTCTAATGGTAGTGTCTCAACAATTTATTTCATAAAACAATTCATTTTGAGTTGTTAAAACTTTAACTTTGACAATTTCTTTTCAAGTAATTTGAAGAAACTTTATATTTTCCTAGGTTATTATCAATGAGTATATTCTTATTTTATTTTTTTTTCATTCATTTTCTAAAAATAAGTAAATTTTCCTTTAACCTTAGTCTTTCATAAATTTTACTTCTAGTGATAAAAGATCAAGTTTATCAAAAGTGTATTAAGTTGTTGAAAACCTTTTTATAAATTTGTACTTAGAATGATTTTAGAAAATGAGTCTTGTCTTCTTATATTTATTATTTAAAATATAAGTTTTTATTTTCTAAAACTTATTCTTTTATTTCATTTGAAAAGAATCCTCTTTATTGATAAAATCCTTTGTTTTTTTTAATCTTATCTTATTCATATTCTTTGAAAATAAGTTTCTTCTTTAGAAACTTGAAAATCATTATTTTCCTAAGTGGGTTTATAACTTTATGTGTTGAATTCATCTTAACTTTGAAAACTAGTTTGTTTCTTAGTTTTGTTATGGAGTTAAAAAGAGTTTATTCTTAAGTTTTTATGGAAACTTTGAATATTAACAAATTATTTTACTAAAACTTAGGTTGTCATAAGGTACAAAGAAAGTATTCATTTCTTATGTTTCTTTAGTAAAGTTATCTTTGTTATTTGAGAAAAACTTGAGAAAACTTGTATTACTCTATTTCTATATTGTTGATAATAACTTCATTATTTTGTGACAAATCACATAATAGAAAATTTAGTTTTAAGTTCTTTAATAAAGTAAAATTCTACTTTTAAATTAGTTGAGACAATATCATTATGTAGATGCAAGTATTATGAGCATGTAAAATAATAAAAATATGAGAAAATACTAGAAACAAATAATAATAAGCAAGATAATAAAAAATAAAGTATTGGGAACCTTAGCTTCATCAAGGTATCCCGATCAAATATTGGGAGCTTTAGCTTCATCAAGGCATCCTGAGACTAAGAATAGACTAGTCCCAAAAGAAGAAAATAAATAAAAGGTTGTTTTGACTTGACATGGACAAGTCTAAGATTAGAAAGACTAGTCTTAAAGAAATAGCATGAAATAAATAAATTGCAAAGCATGAAATAAATAACAAGTGAGCTTATATGCTATAAAGATTATATATATAAATACATAAATATATTTAGTTAGATATGAATAAGAAATTAGCATTATAACAACAATAATATCAACATAACATAATAAAATAGGAAGTTCATGTACAAGAACAAAACATGAACATGTTGTTGCTTTTATTACTCATATGGGTTTCAAAACAACCCCATAGTCATGTTAAGTTACATGACATGGGTGAATAAATGGTTGGAAGAAGTTTACTTAAAGTGTTTATGTGGTATGAAGATAGTAGATGAAAGGGGTATTATGTGAGTTGTGATATGTGGTAGAAAGTTTATGTATAAGGAATGATTTTTGTGAAGAATTGTTTAAGAGAGTTTTGGTAGAGAGAACTCTTGAAGAGAAGATTTGTGGAGAGATTTCGAGAGAGTTTTGGTAGTGAAATGAATTGTGTGAAAGAATGAAGGAGGAAGGAGGTATTTATAGAATTTTGAAGTGAAAATTAGATGTAATTAAATTAATTGAAAAAGAAAATAATTGAAGAGAAGAGAGAGAGGAGTGTGGATGGCAATTTGTAGGGAGGAGAGAGAATTTGATTAAAAATTAATTTTGGAAGAAAAGTGTAAGAGAAGTTTAGTAATATGTGGTGTAAAATTTTTATGAGAAAACAAAATTGTAAGAGATAGGTATGTAGGTGTAAGAATAGGTAGTAAAAAAAAAGTAGAGATAAAGAAAGAGTAATGAATAGTAGAAAAGTACTATGAATAGTAAACTAGACAATTAAAATACCGGTAGTAATAAAAATAAGCGTATAAATGCGATATCTGTAATTTTTAGCTATAAAAAATTCTAAAACTGATATTTTTGAAAATATTATATTTTTACGAGTCTATTGGTATTAACGTAATATTTTTGTCGTCCGATGTACCACGGCATGATTTTTGAAAACTGATCCCGTTCGGATCCGAAGGACATTAGAATTTTACAAATCTGATATTTTTAAGATTCCCTATATTATTACGAACTATTAAGAACAATTACTTTCATTTCTTTGTTTAGGGTTTAAGAGCGTGGGATTGCTGGATCTTAAACACTAGGGTTTGTTGTAAGCTTTGTTGACTTTTAGGGTTTCGGTTTGACTTCTGGTTTTGTTAAGTTATTTGTAAGATATAATTTTGGAGTTTTTTATCGTATTATATTTTTAGCTCGATATCTATGGTTTATCTTATTTTTATTTGTGATTATTTAATAGTTTTCAATTCTCGGAATCGTTTAACTGAGTCTAGAGTTATGAGTTGACTCAGTTCAACTTTTAGTGAAAATTGAAATTTATGATTCCAAAATTCACCGAAGGTTTTAAGATCTTAGCATTTCGTTGTCGAGCGTTATTTGAATATATCCTTTTGATTTGCGTTTTAGGAATCAAGTAGATGATTTGATTGGCGTACGGATGTTGATTCAACCGATAATTGGATTTTATATTTTGTTTCGAGGATTCTCATTTTCTCAAGACTAAGAATTTTCGTGTTTGACTTGATTTAGAATTCGATTTTAACTTGGGTCGATTTTTGGGATTTCAATTTTGATATTAGACTTTTAGGATTATTTTCTATGAATTATGAAAATTTTAAGGATTTACACAAGTTCATACTTGTACAAGGCAGAAAATTCACTATAAGGTTAAACATATTCATATTTTTTGTAATATGATTAATTACAAGTTCATAGATCGTATTCTAAAATGATATTACTCAAGATAATCTAAGTTTCATAAATAATTTACTTGACATATAGGGATTTCTCTTATAGGGCCTAATCATATAAGGATAGAACTTGATATGTACCTATGATATTCTTTAGTAATCATGCAATATACTTAGTGTAGAATAGGAATTACTTTGGCTGAGAAAAGTTTAAATAATTCTCCTTAAGTTTAGGGGAAGGACCAAAATCTTTAGTTCCGTAAACAAAAGATTAACTTAAATTTCTATTGAAATTTATACTTGAATATGATATTGACATAAAGTAGAGTAGATATTACCTTGGTTTAGTGAAATTTGAAATTGGTATACTCCTTTTAGGATATGATCTGAAACCTTAAAAGACAAACAAAGGTTTTATGAGTTTGAAATTTTATTGGTCTTAAGACAATATGAACCTTTTTCTTACCTTAGTTTGTCGACTCTTTGTTGTTGAGATTTTCTTGATGCCTTAAGAATTTTTGCTTTAGTATTCTCTTTAGAAAGCTCTTTTTGGAGTTTGATGTTAATGTTAGATATTAAGAAGAATTGAGGATCACAACTTGTTTAGGGTTCATGGTTTGGGGTTATGCACATGTGATGAAATTTTCTTGTTTATGTCTTTCTATTTAAAGTGATTGTGATAAGTTTTGATGTTGATGTATTCTAGTGTGTGTGGAGATCTGGTTTCATGGCAATTTAGAGGAATTTTAGGTCTTCCTTTGTCTTGTTATTCATAATATGTATCTATGAGAAATCTTGGTTTTGATTGGTTGAAGTTATTAAATATTTGTTGATGTTGATGTTTACTTGAATTGGGGGGATGTTTACAGCATTCTTGTAGAAATTCTAGGGTTTTCTTTGAAAATGACATTCCTACTTGTTTGGTATTCATAAAAGGCATTAATTATAAGGATATTAGTTTGATATGTCAAAAATTGGTTGATGTTAATGTGTGTATGCATGTGAGATGAATCTCATATGGTAAGACTAGGGTTTTAGGGGTTTCTTGTCTTGTTTGCCTTGAATGTATTAAATGTATGGATTTCCTAAAGATTATGGAGTGTTGAAGAAGTTTATAGATGCTCCTTAGGGTTCACAGTTTAGATGAGACAAAGAGAGTGATTTTGTGGCTCACATGTTGCCACTTAGAAGCTTACTTAGAATGAGTTGATTAGTGCCAAGTTGCTAATGTAATGATTGCTTATGTTGACGTGATTTACTTGTCTTCATGCACAAGAATGATTCATGATTTTGGATGGATAGAAGAGATGAAATCCAAGTTGGTTTTCTATCATTGTCACCATTAATGTAAGGATTTTGTTAAGATTTAGAAGAAAGGTCATTTTCATTAATCAATATTTGTAGACTTTTAAGATGTTAGAAGACCCTAGCCATACATGTGGCACTTCCCTCTCTTTCTCCTTGTTGAGGATGGTTCAAGACTTCTAAGAGGGTTTTAGTACATGTTGATATTATTTGAAAGACTTATGATCATTAAAAGTAAATATCTAGGCTATAAAGTAAAACATTATGTACTACGTGTATGAATGCATTAGTTAGTTTAAGAAAACATCTTATAAATTATGTCTAAGGGTTTTAAATTTTTCTTAGTTAAATCTCAAGTTGAAATTTTGACTTTAAAGCTTATGCGATTTGATATTTTTAGGTTTTTCATTTACACAATCAAGTTTCTAGGCTCGACAGGCCAAATTAAGATATTATATCCAATAGACTCAATGACTATGCATTCATAATTTGTATTTGAACTCTATATTTATAGATTTTCATATGTTTTTATTTATATCCTATATTTTATCTCTAGCAATTTATCTCAAAAATTTTCTTTATCGATCAATAAATCTAAAAATTAATCGTCTCTTATTTCTCTTGATTTTCAAGGTCTAGCATTTTTATTTAGTGAGTTATGATCTTTTTATGTAACATTGATCTTTGGTATCTTTTACAAGTCAAGAAAATCACTTACCCTATTATAGAACATTTTTGAGAAAATTCTATAAGTGGTTTAGTGCATATTATCTAAATATCTATTTTCTATTGTCTATTTTGTGGATTTTAATTTCTAAATGCTGAATTCATGATGGAAGAATCTCATGAATTACAATCTAGCTTAAGGAAGAGGAAAATCATAGTATTAAAAAGAGATATAAGGATTCAATTATCTCTTATTGAATAACATAAGATAAAGATCATAAGTGGTAGATTGTGAGAATATCAAATATGAACACATTTCATGAAGAAGCTTATATGTGTGTGAATGTTAAATGAAGGGATTATGTAGAGATTGTGGTGTGATGTGGAAGATTGTAGATAATTCATAGGGTTTATGGTTTGTATAGAGAAGAAAGAGAGAATTTGTGATCCATAAGTGACCGCTTGTTAGCCTAGGTGTAAGTTTTCTATAGATGCCAAGTGTATATGTAATGATTGCTTTGATAACTCATAGGTTCATTGAATGCATTGTCTTCTATGCATGGGTGATTCACGGTTTAGATGGAGAGAGTAGGAGAGAGTTCAAGTTTATTTTAAGTCCTTTTCATGCATTTTATGCATAGATTATCTAAGATTTTCTATTAAAGGAGATATCGCTTTTAGTCATTGTGAGCCTAAGATATTTTTAGATCTTGAAAGTCACTAAGAGACAAGTGGCACCTCTCTCTCTCATTGGCTTGTGTTGGATGATTTCAAGATAATTTGAGGATATTGTCACATGTCAATATTATTTAAATAGCTTAAAAGGCAAATATCTATACTTTCTTGTAGGATATTAAGTAATATTTGTCTAAATATTTCAGTAGTTCAAGAAAACATCCACTAAAATTCATTAAGGCCTCTAAATTAGTCTTAGATTATTCTTGAATTGTTCTAAGTTTACATGATTAAGTATTTTTATAATTTTCTCCCATATGATTAAAGTTTTCGGGTTAGCTAGGCTAAATTAGGGTTTTATTCTCTATAGACTCAGAAATTTCTAACTAGCATGTTTTTATAATCCAAATTTTTATTTGACGTCTATATTTATAGATTTGATTTGTTTTTGTTCCTATCACGTATGTTCCAACCCTTTGATTCATCTCAAAATTATTGTTTTCTAATTAATAGACTTTAAAAATTAATCGTTTCATTTTGCACTTGAAATCTAAAGTTAAATATGAATGTTTAGTCAGTTATGGGCACGTGTTATAAAATCTTATCTTTTATTGCCTAAGAATTGCTTATCATGATTATTGATGATAATAAATTTTCTAATGCTACTTTAGGGTTCAAATATTAGTGATGTCTCGATAACCATTATATCATTATCTAATATGTGTAGAATATATTTTCTAACTACTAAATTTAAGGCAAAAATTTTTTGGTTTACAAAAAACTAATTTATTATCGATCATCAATTGTCTAAGGTTATGGAAACTCGATTTTGCGTATTGGAATTTAATTGGTAACGATCTAATCTCCTCACCATAATTAAATTGTTGACAAATTTATATTCTTTAATAGCAAAAAATTAGGAGTGATTTTGTGACTTTCCTCAAAATCTTCAAAATTCTATGTTATATTTTTTATAACTATCATATTCAGGTTGTGCAAAATTAGGGGGTTTACAAAAGAAATAGTTATTATGCAGTAATAAGAATAGAATATCAATTCTAATCCTATCTATTAAACATAACGTTATAGAAGTAAAAAGTTAGTAGAGGAATTAGATTAGATCATTGATCTCTAGATTAGATATCTCTACATGCCAGGTCCACAAAATGGGGAATCATTACCTACTTGGATTGCACAGGTAGGTCTAGCCCTATAGGTTCGTTAAGTTTGTTCGGGTAGATTTGACCCATCCACTTCTTTAAAAAAAATTGAATAAATAATAATTGTTACATTAAAATAATTTTTAAAACTTTAAATATAAAATAGGCCTAACAATATACTAATTTTTTTGCCTATATTCATTTAACACTATCAAGGATATACAAACACTTATACACATGTAAAGCCCTAACTAGATGGCATTACAACCCGCCTCGTGCTTTAACACAAATGAACACACTAAGGCAATAAAAACTAATCCACAATTACTTAAAACATATGTCTTCAATACTCACATTTAAAGGATACATGTTTAAAACATCTCAAGGAATATAACTTCTGAATAAACTTGATGACTTAAACCAATGCCAACTCTAAAACAAACTTAAAACATAAAGGAAATATCTCATAATCTAGTCTTAAACTCATAGAACAAGAAAACTCTTATAAAACATAGAAAGTTCAATAAGTTTTCAACTTAGTCTCATAGCAATCCATGTGGTCTAAATATTAACAGGAATATTTAGTCCACAATCGTTCTCGTAATCCACGAACACATCAAAACTAGATAGATTATAATAAATCGAATCTTCACCTGTTCCTGAAAAAGATAAAAGAATGAGTGAAATCGCCCAATATGCCAAACTACAAATACAACCACATGTACACACATCATACATAATTACAGATAACCTATTCTAATGCAATAAGCACATAATTATTATCTTTTATTTAGCCTGCAAAAAACATAGTTCAGAACTATTGTACACCAGTCCCAAACCTAGAGTTACTCATGACTCCGTAAAAACAAACAGTATGGAAAATAATAATATATACATATATGGATGTTGGGTACTCCCCACACATCCGGTGCCATCAATGCATTAACCTAAACTACCATAATCATCTCTATGCACGAGTCCACTAGGGAGACCCTCACACATAGATCATCAGGTTACTAACATTAATATCATACTCTACGTGGTCTCTACTAATAGTAGCCTAGTACAAGCAGCAAGCAAAATATAATAAAAGCCAAATATAATTATATCCATTTTACCATATCTAATCCTACAAGCAAGGAATGGTCATACCTATATCAATCTCAAGGAAGAACCTTAATTCCACAAATATCCTAATCATATAAACAACATAGATTTCAATACATCTCTTTTCATATAATGATTTTAATCCAAATATCTTCTAAAACCCTAATCTCCAAAGAAACAAAACCACGTCTCTCTTTGATTGTAACACAACGATTCTCCTACAGAATCAATCGCTCAACAATAACAAAATCCTTGAATGTGATTCAATACCAAACAAGCGAAAATAAAAATAAAATTATAACTATGATATAATAAAGATTAAGGATTTATCAATTTTCTTGATCGAAATACAAAAGTCCTCCAAAATAACTAATTTCCTCAAAATTCTCTAAACCATAGAACTCCATTCAATAACAAACAGACCAAAAATCAACAATAACTCATAACCATAATATCTTAAAGATTAATAATATATCAAACTTAACTAGATTTGATTGTCAATCCTCCTTAAACACCAAATCTCTAAATCTCCAAGAAAATATAAAGTTTTCTCTAATTCTCCTTAAAAAAATATATAAAAACCCTAATGAAAACTGATATATATAATATATATATATGAAATCCTAAAGCAAAGATGGTGATTTGATTGCCTGATCTGCACTTTCTAGATCCCCTTGGCGGCTATGATCACTCAGAAGAAAGAAAATATAGTTTAGGAGTATGTTTGGTATGGAAAGCAAAAGATGGATATAAAGAAAATCATGCAACCTTTCATCTCCTTCGTAAATGTATGTTGGTAGTTTCTAAAACGTACGCTGGAGGCTTACATCCAATGCCAGCGTTGTAAACGTTAACACTGGTGGCATATCTCTTTGTTATTCATCTCGGGTCATTTTTCTTCAAACTACACCGGCGTTGTAGCCATCAACACAGGCAACGTATATACAAAAGATGGCGGTGTACAAGACTTGAACTCAATTCTTCATTTTTCAACACAGACTCTATGCTGCCAAAGCCACATACACCGACGGCGCTCTACCTACACCAATGGCTTTAAGCCGGTATTCAATGAAAATTTTTCATCTTTTGTCATGTGTCTGTCATGATTAAAATACAAATATACGTAGATTATTGACTATATTATCCTCTTATTTTATATCACTTGACACTTATATCCTTCTTTATAAATGATTTACTTATATTACACACAAGTACATCTTATTAAGTTGAAATATTAGTAATGTGGATCATAGTAATACTCTAAAAGAGGAGAGTCAACAAAAGAAAAAGAAGTCCTACATTATTTAGAAGTGAGATTCTTCTCTTAGTAGATCTTTATATAAAATATGAGATATGATTTTGGAGAAGATAGTGGTGAGCAGAGATGCAATCGATGTGGGTTTAGGATGGGTAATATAAAACACGAACCCAACCTGCTTTCTACTAGGTATCCTAAACTTGACTTGAAACCTTATAGGTTTTTTATTATCATATTAAAACCCATTCCTATAGGGTTTTAGGCCAATCCAACTTGCCCTTATAGGTCTCTATTTTTAAAAATTTTAAGTTATTTTTGTTTGTTTTATTTTGAAAGGATTTAGGTCAAGGTGACAAAATATTAGAATTCACTCATTCCATCTTTTTATTTATTTCAATTGGGACAAAGAGAAAAATATTCAACTAGATAACATTTTTATTGTACATTACAAAATCTAAACTAGTGTGTTTTATGGTAAAATTAGAAAGTGACGTGAACATTAAGAAATATGCATGTATGGATCGTTCAAGTATCTAATTCAATTATGAAAATACTGTCTCAATAAATAATTCATGCAATCGTCTTTTGCTAAAATTATGTCTATAGGAATTTTGCTTCTAAGGGTTTTTTTTTTTAGTTTGAATTTAAATTTTTTATAATTATTTTATTTTATATTTTATTATAATTTATCGGATCGGGTTTCCTATTGGATCATAACTAAGAGACGTGACCCAAACCTAAACCTTATAGGATCATAAAAATTTTCTTAAAACCCTATAGGGTGTGTAATGGTCAAGCGAGTTAGGTACCCTATAATGACCCATCCAATTGCATCCCTATTGTTGTTGGCAACATATAAATATTGTGAATAAATAATTAATAATTTATATTCACATAAAATGAAATATCTCAAAGTTTCACCTAAGTTTGAAATTGGATTTAAATATATTAAAATGATGTAAATAAAATAAATATATGATTATGATTAGATAAATCAATGAAAATAATTTAGTAAACAAAGATAAGTTAAAATTTGAGATTTCTTCTTAAAACCCCAAACATGTTGTTAAAATATTTAGTGGATTCTTAAATTCCTAAACTTTAGCCCTACATCTCATATTCTTAATCCTATAAATTTTGAAATCACCTACTTTCTTGAAAATATCATATCTGAACTTAAGCTCAAGTTAAATATCAATTTGATAAAAACCAACCTCCTAAATCAATTTTCTATCTTAAACTCTTTATTTCTAATCTATTGATCTTCATATTATTTCTTAAATACTTTCAAAGCAAAAGATATCGAACCCAATACGTTTGCTTTAAAATATCCTTAAGCCTTATCTGTATATATATTGTTTTTTTTTTTCTTTTGGCTAACGAGCTACCTTCTCTCTCTTCCTTTCCCTTGTTTCTTTTTCTTTTGTTTCCTTTTCTCCATTTCTCAAAATTCAAGCCACACATCTAGAATTCAAGTCAATAGAGGAAATCAAAGATGAAAAACAAGATTGGAGTAGGAATTAAGCCAGAAGTGGTCTCAATAATAAATAAGAAGTAATAGGAGAGGAAGAATCAAGAAGTGGGTTTTGCCTGAAAAGATAAGTTTCATTATTATCTTTGTCTTAGTTATTTTATATGCATGTAAATGTTTTATTTGAGTTAAATATATGTAGAATTTATGATAATATGGATTAACTAAAGATCTATGAACATATTTTTTAAAAACCTAAAAATGAGCATGTTATGTAGATTAAGTGTTTGATGAAATGAATTGTGATAATATGATGTAGAAATGTATGTAGAAGTGTTATAAGTTATGTTTATAGATGTATATGATAATAATAGGATGTTTAATGTGAAGTGGAATGTTTGCAAGTTAGTAAAATTTGAAGAACACACGAAAGAAAAAAGTAATAGGGATTCCCCTATTCATTATGGTCGTAACATGGCTCGTGATCTCCATAGAGTAAATTATTTTTTAAAGGCAACAGCCTAATCATGGCCGTGACAAGGAGCGTGATCTCCTTTGATCACATTTTTCTCTTGATCACGGGTGTAACAAGGACCATATTGAGCATCACGATCCCAAAAAACGGTTGTTATGAGGCAAACGATGAAGATCACATGCTCAATAATGGGCGTGATGAAGATGGTGATGATGATCATGGCCTTCATCATGGCATAATCTGTCATCTAGTACTGTGCATAAAGAAGAAAGAAAAAGAAGAAAAGAAAAGAAATAAAGGAAAGAAAGAAATAAAAATAAAATAAAATAGATAATGATAGATGATATTATGTTAGTTAATGCATAATTAAGATTGAGTTAAGATACTTTGTGGATTAATAATTAATTAGAGTTTACATAGCTCTTGAGTATAAAATGAACTTAGTTAATAAATCTAAGTTTAACTTGACTAAATAGACTTTGGTAAACTAAAATGAATTAGATTGATTAAGTTTAATCAACTCGACTTAGTAATTGAATTAAATGATTAACTCTGATCAATTTGGTTAAGATTAAGTTAAAATGAATTAATAGTTAATAGTTAGCTTAGAATAACGAATTAGAATAAACCATAATTGACATGGAAAATATGTTGCTTCATACATGTGTTTGTTTAGAAAATGTATGTTTTAATGATGTTGTTATAGTAAGAGACTATAATAAAGTGAAAAGAAACACTTTGCAAACAAAGGAGAACTGTCCGTATTTTGGCAAGGCGAGATTCGCAGCCATAGCGGAGTTCCTAATTAATGTCTGATCAACTAGGTTCTAAAATGATCTTGAAGTAAATAGATCATTAATGTAGTTCTTATAGAGTTTAATTCTCTTAAATAGATGTTTGAGTTTGGATTCTCAATCTTTGGATTATTTTGACATGGCATCTGATGCTTTATTTGGATTACAAATATAAGGTATGCAATAACTTGCGTGTTGTATGTTAGGATAGTCATCTAAAATGGATTAAGAACTTAAAAGAAGACCTACTAATTGAGTGTTACTTGTGCTTGTGCTGTTGAACCTGGTCCGGAGAGTGGCAACTCTGTCATGATGCAATGGCATGGTAGTTAGGCAGTGAGATGTCATGATGCAATGAAAATACCATGATGCAATGATATATCATGATGAAATGGTGATTTTATATGTGACTCAGTGGGTAGCTAATGGGGCAAATGGTTTGACATAATATTTAGGTAGGTTCGAAATGAAGTAACATATTTTTAGCTCATGTTTATGGAACCGATTGAATTAACTGATGTTATGGACTGTGATAAGTGGTGTGCATGAAGATTGTGAACCCTAGATGATGCTATTTTCTCTTTCTCGGTTAGATATAAGAGATATAAGTATCCCAACTTCCTATATCAACCCCTTGAACAACTATTGTTACTTAGAACCCCCAAATTCTCATTGGTTTGTCTCGGAGTGTGAGTGCTCAAATACTGATTTGTTTACTTTTAATTAAAAATAATTAACTTGTTGTTATGCATTGCATTTAGCTAGGTTTGTGTGTCATTTCGTGTGTGCCTATGTTGCTGTGGAGTTTCGGATTGTTGTTCTTTTTCCAGGTTTTGAATTGATGATTGATGAGGATGAATGTGATGTGGTGGTGATGTTGATAATGGGAATATGGTGATGATGGTATTGTTGTTACTCAATGATGTTGGTGATGATGATGGTGGCTGATGATGATGATGCATGACTCGGGTTTCGGGTGATCTTAGAGATATTGAGAGGAGAAGTGTAGTAAGTTTAGGATTGTGGATTTTTTTGTATTTGTTTTCTGTTTTGTTTTAAGAATTGTAATTATATTTTTAAGTTTTATTATTTTTTTAAAGGGCCTGGTGATGCCCAAAAGTATTTGTAATTGTTGATTTACTTATGAGAGTAGATTATAAAATAATTTTATAAAGTTTTGTTTCTTTGAAAATTGGTTTGCTCTGGTAGGAGTAAAATCTTTTATTATGTTTTTTATAAAAGATTGATTTTCTGAGCCAAATCCAATTGTTTTAAAAATCTAAATAAACAATTTTATTAAATTAAAAATCGATTAGCAATGTTTATGATAAACATTTATTTAAGGAAGCCTGAGTGTATAATACACAAAGTATTATACGTGGCAGTAATGTCTTAATTAAATTTAGAGTGTTACGTAAAAAATAGTATAAACATTAAACGTTATTTATTTTTTAACTTTTCTAATTTTTTGTATTTTATAATTATTTTCATTTATTTTCTTATAATAAATACTATAAATTTATTTTTTATTTTCTTTAAACTTAATCTGCCTATGGTTAAAAAAAAAACTTATTCTGCTGGATCAACAAGTCTGGCTAGTAGATCCAACTGGAAGCTATGAACAACGGTAAATTTAGAAACCGAGTCTGATCTACCCTAGATCTTCAGGTCAGTGTGGTTCGTGAACCGATCCGATCAGGTGTTTATCTAGTATCTTACCTTTTATTTAAGGAAGAAAGTATAGAATATAGTTATTTTTATTATAAATATAAGGGGAAAAATCTTCATATGAAGCTACTTCCCTGTATATCGTAGTCTCAATAAAATTGTTGCTAAATGGAGAGGATGGAAGAAATATCTGTTTAATTTTTCCCGTTAAGCGTGTATTGAGCAGTGAGCATGAGCAGTGAGCAGTGTAGGATTCCCTGAAGGTACCAATGCATGTGAACACCTTTTTTTTGGGATGCAGACAATACGTCCCTACTCACCCTCTGACATCCTCGAAAGCTGAGCACCACTTTGTAGTTGTCACCACTCACCACTACCTTCTCCAATCTCACCGCACCAAATACCCCTTTTTAATTTTTTTCCCCCTTGAATTTTGCGTCGTTATATTATTCTTAGTAACTCTGTCGAGAATTTTCGTCTTAATCTAGTGATTAACGAAGCTTAGATCATCTTACTGACAGCATTGACTGTGGTTTTACCTTGGGTTTCGTTTTCGTGGTTCTAAATATGCGCGTTAACATTAAGGTTGGGAACAGTAATTTCACTTTCACAAAATTTATCAATTTCCTATTAAAATAATTTTTTATAGATAAAAATAGCATATCTATCATATTTTAGTTAAAATTTAAAAATCATTATACTAGATAATGATATTAACATATTTTTTAAATTTTTTTTAAATACTAAATTAATCAATTTAAAGATTTACATATATAATTATATGTTTGACTAAAATCTAAATATCTTTCGCGATATTAATCTGAAATTTAATTACGCTCTAAAACATATCATACTCATATAGTTAAATAACAAGTAAATTTATAAAATGTTAAAGCAGAATGGTCCGATTATTTATAAGGTCTTATCTAATAATATAAATATTAACTTTGTTTGGTGAACAGATGTTAATTCTTTTAATAGATTTTAATTTAAATCCTTTTTTTTCATGTTATATTTATAAAAAGAAAAACAATTCCACTTGTAGGTGTTACTTCTTTAGTATCCGATGTTAGGAAAATGTCCATGGTAATTCTGGAACTCCTTTTATAATGTTAAAAAGCAAAAAAAGTTTACTTTCTTATTAAATTATAATTTTTTCCTTCAATTCGTGGGCTTAGTAATGAATAAAGTAAAAGATTACAACGGTTACAAGCGCTTTTAGTCCAAAGAAAACAATAAAAAAATCTTTTATTTATCTCATATCAGGTAAATGTTTTATGATATGTAGTAAAGCATATAAAGTTTGATATTTAAAATAGACTCTCCAATATATTATAAACTTTTACTTTTCCGCTGAGTAAATCGTTTTATTATTAAAATAGACATAATAAATGATATATTAAAAATCTTAGTAATGTGATATAATTGATATGAAATTATTAAAAACAGGCAATATCATAGAATATTCTCAAATATATTTTCACCAAAATATAAGTATTAAATTGAAAATGTCTTAGATAATTAAATAGTATAGTTTCAAAATGCCGTTTGTGATCACCATAAAATAAAATTACTAAAATGCCCTCTTCAAATAAGCCTTAAGCGGGGATTTGATTAAAATAATGAAATGTTATTGCCCAATAATGAAATCCTAGTCAAGTTGGTGTAATCTCTCTCTAGCATTAAAATGAACATGATGAAATCATAAAAGTGTCTGCCAGCGATGAGAGTTGGTAACTTTTTGACTCTTAGATTAATTAAACCAGACCCCACACTCCCACCCTTTTCACCCTTCAGTGAAAAAAGAAAATACCAACCAGACTCAGTAAATGCATAGGAACCCTAACGGCTCCATATATCTCCTTTTGTTTAATGTACACTCATCTCCACCCATTTCTCTATAAAACCACTGCATTACCATTAATAACTTCAGCAGAAGAGAGAGGGAGTACAAGACAACACACTTCTCCATTCACTTTCATAATCACACTAGGCTTGCTGACATTTTGAAATCACCAGGGGAGTCCAGTTTTTCTTCTTCAGCCATGACCAGGCAGCTGGACACTGCTTTTTTACTTCTTATTTTCACTCTTCTCTGCCTCCACATTGCTGGTAAGCATTGTACTAATAATACATTTATTACACAACTTTAAGGATTCTCCATGTTACTGTTTTAATATAACAACAACAACTGTATAGCATGTAATGGTGGAAGATGTCTAAGATTTTGACATTTTAGAGTTGTGTATTTACAGTGGCTAACAAGTCTGTAAAACCGAATTTTCAAACTTTGATATGTTTGTGAAACTGGCTAAAGATGCTCTTTCCACGGCATTAAACTGGTTTGTCGCTCGTTTGGAATGAATATGAATTCCAGGTTTTTAACAATTCTAATCAACGGAAAGGAAAAAAAGAAAAGCACATTGTGGAGAAAGTTTATTTTTTCCCCTAAATTGGATATTTCAGCTTCTTTTTTTCCCTTTTTTTTATTTTACAATTTCGTAGTAGTAGCATAGTAGAAATAATCAGCACGTTTGGGTTATTATAGACAGATCTATCTTTTTCATTGGGAAAAACATATATTTTTTAAAAAAATTATAAAAATGTGATTAAAATTAAAATAATCATACAATAAGACAAGTTGAACTCATTTCTTAAAAGGATGAGATTGATATGCTCGTCTCTTGAAGTCTGAGGTTATCGTATTAACTCATCTTTCTAAAAGACGAGATTGGCCACTTAAAAGCTTATCTCTTAATAGCCAGTTTAAGCTGCCTATTGTTAGATTTTTTTTTTTTTTCGTCCGATAGAATTTGTGTAATTTTGTTTTTAAAAGAGTTACCATTTTTTTTCTTACTTATCAAGTTAGCTTTTTTTATACTTTTGTAAGCTGCTTACAAGCTTACAATAATAATCTGTAAGCACATCTAGTTTATAAAAGGTATATATAAGTTATCTAAATCGGCTTTTTTCTTTTCTTTTTCTTTTTCTTTTTCTTTTGCATTTTATTATATCTTGGCCAAATTTCTTGTATTTTAGTTAGTCTATGCATTTTATAGATATTGGATTTTGAGGGCATGAAATTAAAACAGAGATTTAAATTAAAGTTATGAGAACTTTTACAATTTGGCCTGTGAACTATAATGCATCTCTTTAATCCGATAACCAAACATCCCCCGGCCGGTATATTCAATTCAACTGCTTATAGGAATATCGTAACTTAAAACAATGTTCCATAAGATAGTGTTTGGCTATAAGAACCGGATAGAATAAGCATTGGATAAAATTTTTATTAAGAGATTTTATTTTTGTTCAGTTCTAATATCTTTTGGCAAAAATTTTAAATTTTGTGCAGTTCCATGGTAAGAGTTTTGTTCAGTTCTAAATACATTTTATAAACTAAACATAGTATAATTACTTTGTCCGGCTTGTACTATGAAAAATTGTATAATCAAACACTATCTAAAAATGATTTTTTCAGTACTTGACCGATATAATTCCTTTTGCTAATTGCTAATCGTGATTAATTAAACGGATAATTAATGATTGAACTCAACAAACTTTAACTGAAAATGCGATTCATTTGCTGGGGCTCTGACGCAACGTGTATTTCATCTTGTAGACGAGGTGTCAGCTGCAACAACCTTTACACTCTACAACAAATGTAACTACCCGGTGTGGCCTGGAATTCAACCAAGCGCGGGTAAACCCGTGCTAGCGCGTGGTGGATTCAAGCTCCCACCCAACAAAGCCTACACTTTGCACCTGCCCCCACTTTGGTCAGGCCGCTTCTGGGGCCGCCATGGCTGCTCATTCGATAGGAACGGACGCGGGAGGTGCGCGACAGGGGACTGCGGGGGAGCCCTCTATTGCAATGGCATTGGAGGCACTCCTCCAGCGACATTGGCAGAGATCACTCTGGGGAATGACAAGGACTTCTATGATGTGAGCCTTGTGGATGGCTACAACCTTGCAATCTCCATCACACCGTTTAAAGGGTCTGGGAAGTGTAGCTACGCCGGATGCGTGAGTGATCTCAACATGATGTGCCCCGTGGGGCTTCAGGTTCGGTCCCATGACAACAGGCACGTCGTGGCGTGTAAGAGCGCCTGCTTTGCTTTCAATTCCCCAAGGTAAATTTGCTCATACTTTGGATTAACTGTTAGATTTTACTTTTTATGTATCTAGCCACTAAAACCCTCCCTAATGCCCTTAAATCCGTTCGTGTTTGTGATTCTTTTACTAATAGTTTTGAGATTCTGACGACTATTTGGGATATCTGTACATTTTAAAAGAGATCGATTTGGCCCGATTGGGGATAGGTTCTGAATTCATGATTCGAAGCATGAATACCGACCTGAATGGATCCCTTTGTTTTGTCATATTTATGTTGTTTTGGTTTTATTTTTTTATCGTTTTTAAATAGATTATTTGTCAAAATATTAAAAATAAACATTTTTATTCATAAATCTGTCTAACGGATCAATTGATACTGATGAAAAACAGACTCTTTAAACATACTCATGCATCCGATTTATATATATATAATCAAAGAGTAAATTGAAATTTTGAGTATTTTTGCATATGGTTCGGTTGGTTCGAGGTTTGATTGTCACATGGTAAATACTAAAGGGTTCCGTGCGCATCCTGTTTCTATTTTCTAGTTTGTTTTAATAAGATAGTTTGTTGAATTTGCCTTAATGTTTGCAGTTGAAAGATGGGAAAAAAGAAAAGAAAAAAACAAAAGAAGTTGGGGCATAGGGAATATTGTCTGACAATGTAAACCAATAACACGTTATCTTTACTTCCTCCTAATAAAAGGCGACTTTATTTTGAATGTTTGGACCACTTTAAGAAACCCAATTCAAAAGAAAAAGTTTATTATTTATGTGCTATTTATTTTGCTTGTATTGGGAATTAAAAGCATTAAATCTTCCATAAATACCTCCATCTAACAAAACTATTTATATCCTAAATTCATTAAATTTCATTAATACAGGTATTGCTGCACTGGGAGCTTTGGGAATCCTCAGACATGTAAGCCAACAGCCTACTCCAGAATCTTCAAGGCAGCATGTCCTAAGGCGTATTCCTATGCATACGATGATCCTACCAGTATTGCAACCTGTACCAGAGGGAACTACCTCGTCACTTTCTGTCCTCATCACCGTCGTTAGGGGCTTGTTATTAGGACTTTCGGACTACGTCTAGGACTGATTTAGTGCCATTATTATTAGTGTCGCTTTCATGTAATGGTTGGAGATATTTATTAGTATACTGATATATATAGCTCATGCCTCATGGCTGAGGACAGATTGGGGGAAAAAGTGATATAGCATGTGTTATTGGTACTTGGGAGCCATTGGTATGGGATAGCTCATGCCTCATGGCTGAGGACAGATTGGGGGAAAAAGTGATATAGCATGTGTTATTGGTACTTGGGAGCCATTGGTATGGGATAGTATATTTAATTATGTTATGACATTTGCTCTAGTTTAGAGTATAACCTACTTCGCCTTGGCATGAGTGTTTTTGTTTTGGCATCCCATTTTATCCTGATTACGCGCAAATCCGCGTACGCATCAAAGTAACTAGCCCCACATGGGTTTACTCATCGCTTTTTAAGGGGAAAATTAGTGTTGATGAAGTTTTATATTTATATATATGTATATGGATGTTCTTGAAAAAGTACACAAACAAGAAGGGTTATCAAAATTTTTTTAGTTACTCCTTAAACTTTGTTAATGAAAATACTTAACTACCTGAGTTCATATAACGTGGAAGATTTGATTATATGGACATACGAATGAGAGCAAATAAGCAATAATCAAAACTAAATAAATTAAAAAGTAGAAGAGAAAATTAAGTCCAGATACTATTGATGGGTTTCTTTACACTAAAAACAATCTGGTATGGTGAGGCGATTTTTTCGTCAAAATTCCGCCTTAGGTTTTCACATGTAGAACTCTGTCTTGTTAGAGAAACAGAGGCAAATGTCACCTTATAAATTTTGCATGAGGCGAAAATTGTCTGATAGAAAAAATGAGGCCAATTTCACCACTTTATTTAAAAAAATAAAAAATAAAAATGCATAATTTAATCTACAATGAATTCGACGAATTGATTGTTTAAAATTTGATGAATTTACGTCAGTAATTTAAATTTTATGGATAATTTATTTTACAAATTTTGTCAATGTTAATTATAAATAATAAAAATGTTAATAATCATGATTAATCAATTTTTAGGTAAATGTTATAATTAGTGAAAATATTATATTATCACAAATATGTTTAAATTTGTGTAAATATTACTCATTTCAAATCTTCATGTACTTGAAATATTAAATAAAATTTACCAATCACTCAAGAAATATTATGAAATACAAAGAAAAAATCATACTCTAATAATAACAAGATATTACCATGCTTTTGATGTTTTTGAATGTGGTGACAAACTTATCAGATGATCTACATATGCAAAATTAATACATAAAAATAATAGATAAAAAAAGATCAAATATACAAATTAAATGATCTAAATGAAAGGAAAAATTGCAAAGATTTGAGAGAAAAAATTAAGAGAAGGGAGAGAAAAATTACGAGACTATAATAAGAGGAAAAAAAATGAAACAAAAGTTTGAGGGTAAGAAACATATAGTGGTAAGATGAGGCGAAATTTGCCTCAAGTTTGCTATGAGGAGAAATTGGTCTCATGTCTATACCATGAGGCAAATTTCACATCATTATCCTTGTCATGAGGCAAATTTCTCCTCATTCTTAGTCAGTGGGGCAAATTTTGCCTCATAACATTTTTCCCTACCCCACAAATCCCATTTCTTATCCCCTGCAAAATTTGCCTAAAAATTTAAGAAGCCGCTAATAATTTGCCGGGCAATTTATCGGATTTCATATTTATTTTATTTTATTAAAGATATAATATTTATTTAGGTTGATTATTAAAATTTAAATAAGATATATGTAAATCTTATTAATAGAAATTAAGTGACATGTGATGTGTAAATTATATATTAATAGTAGTTTTTTTTTTTTCTTATAAAATTAAACTCACTAACATAAATTGGATGTAAACCCGGGAATTTTTCACATTAGTACATGACCTTACAATAGATTGTATGAACTATAATAGATTTTAGATTCTAATGAAAGTCTAGAATAGTCAATATCTAGATTTTGATTAGATAAGATTTAGAATTTGAATAAATAATTTCTTTAAAACCCAAACTTGATATACAATAGATTTAAATAGGAAAAATGAATATAGAGATTACATTATTGTTTTTGATTCGAAAATGATTCGAGATTGGAATAACAAGTAGTAATGAGCTTATATTAGACTTAAACCCTAAATTCCAAGATTCCTAGTTAAAATTAAAAGCTACTAACAGGATTTCATTTATGTATCAAAACTAAAGATATATTTATAGTTTAACTTCTGTATCAAAAGCGATACTAAATAAATAAGTATTTACGCTTATAAAAGAAAACGATGATCCAAAGATAAATCGAAAAGATTTTAAATACACAACAAAAATACTAACTGCAAATAACTCAAAATTTGAACCCCAAAAAATAATTGGATCACGCTATTGTTCTAAACCGAGTTTTCTTAAGCTATCGGAGCCTGAAACAAAATTGACCTAACGAGTTTAAGAAATCCTAATCACGGGAGATAAAATTATACGAGTAATTAACTACGTATATATAAAACTAAAAGTTGTATTATTTGATAATCTAAGAGTTTTGTATCCTTCTATAAACATATTTTTGTACAAAAACTCCCAAATATTAGCTAAATTATACCTGTATAACTCGTTTAATTAACTCAAAACTCAATTAAAATAATAAACTAATATATATATGTATATGTTTTGGTTGCTGTTTTCGGGGGGAAAGCTACGTGAGGGAGAGAGGCGAATTTGAGCAAATAATGTAACAAGAAGTCAACAAAAATCAACTCCTACAACTAACCAAAGAATGCCAAATCATTCTCTCATTAATGACCATGAAAGGAACAGATGTAACACAGCTAAATGCAAGGGAAATTCGTATCAAATTCGGAGAGGATATGCAGCCGTGACCTCTCCTTCCTTCCTTCTATATATATGTGATTAATTGCATTAACGAAGAAGCAACCAACATTCATTATTTCTCAACTCTTCCAGAACGAATCCACTCTCAAATAACAACCAAAACGAATCAAAAACAGAAAACAAACCAATTAAAACACCCAAGCTCAGATCAAAGGAAGAACAAAGCTAAAAACCCTTGAAAACAAGTTCAAAGGTAAGTTAATGAAGTTCAAACGATTTTCTTTCAAATATAAGAGTTATAACTGACTTATAATCATCTTAGGAACGTAATAAACACAATCACAAGCTTCGGATTACATCAAACAAGCTCCAACGAGGTAATACTCCAAAACCCTAACTATATTTTGGTATGAATCTAGATCTAAGTATATATGTGTTTAAGACGTGTTAAAAGTTGTTTTATTCTTATATAAGTTGAATAAACACTTACAAATAGTTTAGTAAGGTTTTTAAACGTGTAAAATTCAAAGAACATAAATCAAACCGAGGAAGAAGATGATAAACAATACAACACTGCCTCAAAGCCGGCAGTGTAACCGCTCAACGTCGGCAGCTTACATAGATAGGCTGACGGTGTAGAGGCGGCTTACATGGATAGGCTGGCGGCGTAGATGCGGCTTACACTCATCAGAGGCTACTTAAAATAATTTTTCACATAACAATTAAATGAAAGCCGGCTACTGGAGATATACGTCGACGGCGTAGGGCCGGCGTACGTTGAAAGCTGACAGCTTTCAACATTGGTGCACTCGATATGAAATAATTTACAAAACCAATTTTACACTGGCACCTGGGAATGAAGGCCGGCGGCCTTGAGCCGGCGTACAGCCAAATTTCTTCAACACGAGCTTTTTCTGACCTAAACAGAAACTATATATATATATGTATATATAATATGCCTACTAAGTATATATATATATATATATATGTTATACAAGTATGTATTGGATAGTTAATTTAATACAAGTATTTAAGCCTATTTAGATTAATATCTAATATTCATTAAAACCCTAAGATTAAGAAAAGATATTAGGTGTTAATCAAAGTTAGTATTAGTCAAATATTTGTTCTAGATAGATAAAATAGGTAAGAATGGAAATTGAAATAAGTTAAATTTTCAAGTATTATGACTTCTAAAAATAACAAAATAATTATGTGAGATAAAATAGGAGAAACACGACAACACTAAGTAATAATAATTACCAAAATATCGAGCCTAGGACACGAATCACATATAGGAATTTAGTTAATTTGTATTGATGAATACTTTGTTGTAAATAGGTGACTTTGACTCACTAGAGGATCTACCAGCTGATTACTACGACTGAGTCAGTATGAGCAGGTGAGTAATTCAGTCATATTATACTGGTTGTGCTTGTAAGTAGCTGAATATGTAATGTAAAGATAACCAAATGAGTGCTTGTTGAAAGTATGATATGATCTGATTGTATGATTGTTAAAATATCCTTATAAAGCGATAATGCAATGATTGATGTTGTGAAATAGTATAATGATGATTGTGTGTAATGTATGGTCACCTTGAAATTGATTAAGAATTATTGACTTAACAAAATAATATGAACATGCATTGCACAAATTGCATTATTGCATATATGGTTGTGACAGCCTACTACGTATTAATATTTCAGATCTCTGCTTTTGCTTGGTTGTTCTAATGTGTTAGTTCTTCCAAGGTTTTCTTTGGTCTGGCGGTCCTATGAGGAACTAAAAGGCACCGAAGAACGTCACTCGTAGAATCGCTTTGAAATGATTAATACTTAGGGAGTTTCTAAGAGAGTTGCAGGAAATGGTCAATTTAATCAACTATATTAAGAGTGATAACTTAAAATGAGAAATCGCTGATGCTCTTGTGTACTTAGTCTCTCTTGGGCAGGTGGGTCATTGAGTACTGGTTCTTCAACCCATTAAAAAGAGGGCGTAAATCTTTTTCCTGTTTGGATTCTAGATCATCCAAACTTGTATCTGTGCATATGGTTGAGTGCTTGCATTGCATATGATTGCTAATAACTTGTGTGATATATGATATGTCTGGTTATTCACTGAGCTGTGGTTTCGCTCATACTCCAACAATCTTTTCAGGTTTACTTTGCGACCCTGGTTAGTTACCTCCAGGAGTATGGTTCTGGTAAGGGCTTAGAAGCTGAAGGTCTACAGTTATAGTTTGGTTTAATGGTTAAGTACTAATAGAATAGATTATTTAGTTGTGCACTTCAAAAGAACTATATGGTTGTAATAGTTTTTTAATGTTTATTCACTAAGTTATTTCTTTCATATATTTGTTATTTTTTATCAAGCAACTAAAAAGATCCTATTGTTTTGAAAACCTGTCATTCTCTGAAGGTAATCTAGTGATAGTATTCAAGTGTATCTTGTTTACTACTACTTGGGTACCCTCGGGGCGTGACAATGGATGGGTAAAAATGTTCTATGTATGGTTTCCGGATGACCATACACATCTGTGTGTTTCATACGGTTATGGCATAACATATGCTTGACTAATGAACTTGTTTGCTTATGATTTTAGGTGCAATTGATGGGAAGAATCTCGCTAAGCACGTTGTAGGCTTACACCCTTGTAGATCTTTAATTGCAATAGGAGGACTGGAGAAGATGTTCGAGGTACAAGATCACTAGTGGAATTTTAAGTTTAAGGTAGAAGATTCAAGAGTTTGAAAGGAAGTTTTTTTTTTTAGACTAATTATGTAGATATATGATATATTTTCACCTGGCAAATTGTTGTAATTAGCTATATTATCCGAACCATTTGTGGACATTAGTGGGGGTATGCCCCAAAGAATTATAATTAGCTTTATCTATGTTTAAAGATATGTAATTATCTTGCCTTGCTACTTAATTGTTATCATTTTAAATTGTGCTATTCTGATGCATTCCCTTTGTTGTGATGTACGTCTTGTGCATAATATGGAAGTCTTTGCGTGTCCAAGGTAGTCATTCCTAGGCTTTAATACTATGTACGATGGACTATCATGTTTAGGGTATCCCTCGAGGTGTGACAAGTTACTTCACTGAGCTATGGTTTATGTTCACACCCCCTATAACTTTTTCAAGGTGCTCCTTCAACCATGGCTTGTGTCTTCTCAGAGCTTTGCACTGGTAAGGATTTAAAGCTAGAAGGAATTTGGGTTTGGGTAGGAGACTATTAGAGGAGATGTAGTAGATATTCTAGAATTGCTTTTATGTTTCCGAGACTTTAATTTATTAAATTTGTTTTATGATGTGACTTATATATATAAATCATTTCTTATCCAGCAACCAAAGATCCTATTTTGTAATTCATTATCTTTGGAGTAACTAGATGTATCAACACATATCATCCTCTTTGATGTTGTTCTAATATAATGGTGACAACAGTTTGATTCATAAGTGTCATGTTACTATCAAGGTACCGTCTAAAGGCGTGATAGTTTTAACCTACAAAACACAAAGACTCAAATGATTATAAATTTTATCTAAAATTGTATTCTAAGTTTATTATAACTTATCTTTCTAACTTCAAGAAAGTTCATTAAAGGATCACTTTTCATACATTCTTAGCTCAATCCCGGCAAGCACTATTCCTACATAAAAACTGTTGGGGAGTGAGCAAAACCATGGCCTAATGAGATAACCTAATCAAACCACACATCATGCAAGTATAATTAATAAGCATATGTAATGCGACAATCAACCATATGCAGAATTACAAGCTTAGACAAACTGAAATATAAAAAGGATGGAGATTTATACCCTCTCATCAAGGTTCGAAGGAAACCAAGATAAGTGATCTATCACACCTAGTAGAATCAGAGAACGAAGGAAGAATGTGTATAGTATACTCTCATAAATTAATTCGAAATATTTCACCCATATTCTTCGAATAAGAAAACTTTATTTAGTATTAGCCATTTTATATCAATACCATGAGTGGCGTTCCTTCAGGTGCATGTTTAGTTCCCGTAGAGTCAAGCCAAATAAAGGTAACCTTGTGTAGAACTAGAAAAATTTTATCTAGAAAAACTAAGCGATACTAGAGAACCAAAATGCTAAACATAGCGGGCTACCACTTCTTAATGCATCAAACGCAAATCGTGTAATGCATGATAGGTTTATTATAGGGTCAAATCACATTAAGTCATATTTATAGGCAATCATACAACTCACAGACAAGCCTCAATATGCTCCATATAATGATTATCATGCAAGGCAATTATCACTTTTAATATTATACTTTTGGCAATCAAACAGATACCAAGTAGCATATAACATACCCAAGCCCCGCATACATTTGATTTCATTGTATGTTTCATTTTAAATACCACTATATTACAATCACAAATAATGTGATACGGTCAAAGTTACTAACTTCTATCCCCGCTTAATTGCCATAATAATCTACTAGAAAGTCTCCAGAACTGATTTGTTTCTCCTATGAGATGGGATAGTAGATATTCATTACTATACATATAGTTATGTAATATGCCTTATTGGTGTTTAAGTGCCATAAACTTGGGTTTTACTGTTTCTAACATTATTTCTACTTCTTGATATAATTTTAACACATGGATATTCATCTAAAAGCTTGTAAAGTTTATTTTCTTGAAATTATCTTGAAGTTCGTATAGATCCACTTTTCTTAGAAAAAGTGCCCAAATTGATTTTAAATGTCGATTTTAATCATGTAATATTAAACTAGGCCTATGGTACTCATTTTAACTCTAATTTAGCATATGAATAGGTTATAGAAAGCTTATCAAATGTAATTTTTAATTTATTAGTTTAATTATTTATTTTGTATAATTTTACCCACACCAAACTAAGGATCTAAAAGGTATCATTATGATGCCTATCATTCTAGTGTTCTATATTTTTAATCCTCATTTCAAGTTCAATTACTTGTTTTATGTATATTTTATTAAGTTTTAATGATTGAACTTTATTTTGAAGTTTAATATTCTCCTTTTGCTGATACACATACATGTATTTATATTTATTTTCATTATGTTCCTCTTGATCTGGTATGCATCTTTAGTAAATGTCATCATGTCAACTTATATTTTTATGATCTATATTAGTCTACACTTAATATCCTTGTGATCTTATATATGCCAAAATTCATGTTTATATTTTCTATAGTATTTCTTAAGTTTAATCTCTCAATTATAACATATATTTTCATATTAGCTAATTTATATTTGTTTTTCTTAAGTTTTGTTTTAGGAACCTTATTCTTTTTATGTGCCAAAATATGCAAATGTTTATATAGGCATGTTTTTTTAGTTTATTTACTAAGTTTAAAGTTGTTCTATAATTCATTTACTTAACTCATTAAATCATGTTAATCTTGTTCTCAAAACCTTAATTCTTTATGTGATCCATAACCTATATGTACATATATGATCATATATTAAAGTTTAATCACACATTTATTCTTCTTACCTTCTTATTAGATTAATTGTATTATTTATCAAACTTAAGCAAAAACTCCTTTAAGTTTCTTCATAAGGTTGAAACTCCTAGAATTTTCATTTTAAGGTTTTCTAACTTTATATTTCCATTACAATTTCATTTCTACTCATGAATACATGTTGTATGCAATTTAAATTACTTTATCATGGCATAGAACATATTTGATCTTCTAGGTGGCCGAAACTTTCCAATTAGGGTATATTTGTTTCATATTCTCATTAAATGAGTTGTATAACTTCTTGTAATAACTTAATGAACCATATTACATGTCAATATTACTTTATCAACTTAAGTTTCATAAAAACATATAGCATGCTTGAATTCCTATAGAGTCCGAGAACTTAGAGTTTGTCTCTTAGGGTTTTCTAGCTTTGTCTTTTCATTCCAATTTCATTTCTATGCATGAATACATATCATTTATAAATTAAACTACTTGAATTGATGATGGTACAAGCTCATTTTAATTTATAGCCATTGAATCATCACTCATGAATTCATATGTCCATATATATTCAAATGATTAACTAATTTTATGGAATATGTTCCATACTTAGAATAGGACATGAATCACTTGAATCCATGAAGGAGATGATCTTGATTCCCTATACTTCATGACATGGCCGAATGGAATGTGCTATGATTTTTGCATGCTTTGTTAAATTTTCATGAATTTCTTGTAGGAACATGATTTAGCTCTTAATAGTTTAGGGTTTACCTTGCTAGAAAGGATTTGAAGTGGATATCTCCTTCTAATAGTGATGGCCGAAGTCCTAGCATAGACAATAGGATTGATGTGTTTAATTATAATGAAAATCTAAATTGGTTGAGATGATTTCATACCTTAAACACTTGATTCTTGAACTAGAAATTATTTGATCTATTTCTAGGGTTTTTGAGTAGTGGTTTAAGTGATATGGTTATAGTTTTTTTTTTAAGGTTTTAGCTAAAGTTTTCACGAATGAAAGCAAGTGGTTGATGTTGAAATATGTGTTGAAATAGATGTATGGGCTCACGATTTTACAAGGGTCACAGTTGGAGTTTAGATTTTAGCTCTTGTTTTCTCTTTCATGTGCCTTTTATTTACAGAGATATTGGTAGATTTTGATGTTGACATGTTCATGAATGTGTGGATAGGTAACTCACAGCATCTTAGAGGATTTTAGGGTTTCATTTATCTTGATGTTCATCATTAACATTAATTGTAAAGATTTTGTTTTGATTGACTAGAGATTGTAGATATTTGTTGACATTGATTGTGTGCTTGGTGCTTGTACGGCGGAGGGGGGGGGG
Organism: Combretum micranthum; assembly: GCA_024138025.1. NCBI lineage: Eukaryota > Viridiplantae > Streptophyta > Magnoliopsida > Myrtales > Combretaceae > Combretum > Combretum micranthum. The sequence continues at coordinate 544,522 of JAMXBD010000892.1, read as the reverse complement.
GGGGGGGGGGGGGGGGGGGGGGGGGGGGGGTGGGGGGGTTGGGGTTATTCATGGGCATGAATTCTTATGGTTATAGAAGCCTTTATCCTATTCTTCACAAATACATTAAATGCATGGATTTTTCCATGATGGTTAGAAGATTATGGAAGATTCAAGTAGTTTGTTGATGGTGATGTTTATTAGTTGGATGCAAGGGAAACTCATGGCATTTCTAAGGTTTTCTAACGTTTTTTGTGGACAATGACACTTTTACTTGTCCTTTACTCGTTATTTAACTAATTTAGGAAGAATTATTTTGATTGGTTAAAAGTTAGATAGTTTGCTTGGGCATGAAGAGAAACTCATGGTTTACAAAAGAAAGAAGAATGAAATTGTGGTCCTCAAACTAGTGTGAACACACACATCTCCATGGCAGGCTATTAGAAGAAAAACTAGGCTTATACAAGACTAACATCGGAAATTATGAAGATTCCTTCATAATGAGGATGACAAGATGATTTGATAATTGGTCTCCCAATTCATGCATGTAGCACACCAATTTGAGGGAGAAAATTAAATTGGTTATGGGTCAACGTCATTTATTAATACCTAGATTTAAATAAGATTTTCTATTCCAAAAAATTCACTTTCATTTAGATTGAGATGAGATTCTTGAAGATCTCATCAAGATAAGTGGCACATCTCCTTTATACAAGAAGGCTATGGACGATTCTTAAAGAAATGAGGGAGGAAATAATCATATGTGATGTAATTTTAAGAGTTCTTGAAGAATACAATATTTTGCAACACACATACAAACATATTAGTTATTTTAAGAAAACAATTTTTCAAATTGTCTCTAAGGTTTCTATATATTCCTTAAATAAATTTCGAGTTGAAATTTTAAATTTAAAGCTTACATGATTGAATTTTTATTAGGTTCTTTTGCTTATGTGATTAAGGTTTATAGACCCGATAGGTCAAATTAGGATATCATACTCAATAGATTCAAAAAATTCTAAATTTCATTACTACATAATCAAAATTTTTATTTGATCTCCAGATTTATAGATTTTCATCTATTATTAGCCTGTTGCGTGAATATCATCTGTAATGATTTGTCTCTAAATTCCTCTTTATTGACCAATAGGCCCTATTAATCATCTCATATTTCTCTTGATTTTTAAGGTTTAGTGTCTTTTTTTTATAATTATTATCCTTTTACAAGTAATCTTGTTTTTTGTATCCTCTACTAATCCAGAAAATTACTTACTCTATTATAGAACATACTTGAGAAAATTCTATAATTGATTTAGTATATATTATCTAATATTTATTTTTTCTGTTGCTTACTTTGTGGATTTCAATTTAAGAATATTGATTTCATGATGGAAGAATCTTGGAAATTCACAAGTTTAGCTTATGAAGAGGAAACCCACCATACTAAGAAGAGATATGGGGATTAATTCATCTCTTATTCATGAATAATATTAAGTATAAATATCTTAAGATGATGGGTGGTAGATTGTGGAAATATCAAATGTAAACACAATTAATGAAAGGGCTTATGTGTGTGTGAATGCATTAAATGAATGAGTTTATGTATGAACATCTTAACATAATAGGTTTAGGTCATGATGAAGATGATGTAATGATTTCTATGAAAAATAAAATCAACTTGCCAAAGTACAAGACGTCTTACGGTTGGAAACTTGTTAAGAAAGTCTTGAAATGGTTAAAAGTCAATTTCATCAATTAATGACAAGATTTAGCAAAAATCTCCTATTAGAGGAGATGTCATTTTCACCATGATGGAGGATGGATTCTTGAAAGATCTTGAAGACCTTATGCTTACAAGTGGCACTACCTATCCTCTTTAGAGTCTCTTGGACATTTCTCAAGAGTTCTTAGAGAATAAATCACATGATGATATAATTTGAAACATGATGACTATAGAACAAATATCTAGACTATCAGGTTAGTTATTAAGTAATAGGCATGTAATTGTTTTAATTATTTCAAGCCAATATCTTCTAAATTAGGTTTAAGGCTTCTACATTATTTGTAAAACACTTTTTGAATTGAAAACTAAAATTTTAAGTTTATGCATTTGAGTAATTTTGGGGTTTTCACCTATGTGATTTGAGTTTCCTGCCCCGATCAACTAAATTAAGGTTTCATGTTATATAGATTCAAAACATTCTAACATTAATGTTTATGAAGTCAAAATTTTATTTAGGTCTAGATTTGTATATTTTGATCTCTTATTGATCTCATTGCGTATTTTTCAACCCTAGGAATTCATCTCTAAACTATCGTTTCCTAGGCAATAGGCTTCAAAAAGTTATCGTTTCATTCTACACTGGAAATCTAGAGCTATATGTGTTTATTTATTTAGTTATGAACTCGTGTTATGAAACCGTATCTTTTACTGCCTAAGAATTACTTATCCTGACTATTAATGATCGTAAATTTTCTAGTGCTATTTTAGGGTTTAAAATACTAGAGATAACTCGATAACCATTATATCATTATCTAGCACGTGTAAAATTTATTTTGTAATTGCAAAATTTATGGTAGAAAAATCTTGGGGGTTACAATAACAATCAATTTATTATCGATTTTTGATTGTCTAAGGTCATGGAAGTTACATTTTGCATTACGAAATTTTATTGGCAACGATACTAATCTCCTAACTATAATTAAATTGTTCACACTTTAATATTCTTAAATCACAAAAAATCGAGACTGATCTTTATGACTTTTTCTCAATGTTCTTTAAAATTCTATGTTATATTCTTGGTAATTATTATATTCAGGTGATGCCAAAGGGGTTTACATCAATGGCATCGAGGAATGTCATGGGATGATAAGGTTTAGGAAGTGTTTGGTGTGTCCATAAGTATTTACCGTCTCTAGGAGTATCCAAGGATTACAAGTGTGAGTGTCGTGTCAAGGTATGTTCCATGGTGGCAGGGGATCATTAGAAGTTTCTTGGGAGTACAATAGTGTCAAGGGTTCCCAAAAGTGTCTTTATGGTCTTAAATTTCAACGTGTTTAACGAGATGTTTGAGGATGCTTAAAGGTATACAATATGATTCCATTTATTTGTGTCGTCATGGTGTGTACCCATGTGGTGGGGTTATATGAAAGCATCTAGTGTGTCTAGACGTGTCCACAATGTACAAGGGTGTTTGGGAGTATGCGAGATCTCGAACGGTGATGGTCGAGGATGTATAGAAGTGTCTTGGCAACTTGTGAGCGTCATGAGGCATCCAGAAGTGTCACAAGACTCGATAACATAAGCAAGTTTCTAGATGTGGGTGAATGTGTTCAAAATTGTTTGGTATTTCTGATGTTCTATGATGTCTAGGCAAGTCTCGGTATGGTGGAGGTTGTACAGAAGTGTTCATTGTATCTAGATGTGTTTGCATTATACGAGGGAATTTAGGAATATAGGGATCACGAGTGGTTAACCTATGGCTAGGGATGTCTGGAAGTGTTATGGCAGTTCGCGAGTGTCTTGAGGGTGTCCAAAAGTGTCACTTATATCAGTAGTGTCCGTGAGTTTTTGTAGCTCTACAGGCATGTTCAACATTGTTCGATATTTCCTACATGTTTGGTGTTTTCATGTGCCAATGTGGCAAGGGTTGTACAAAAGGGTCCAATGTGTCCTATAGTCATTGCAGTGTATGACGAAGTTCAAGCATTAATGTGGTCTCGAGGGGGGAATCGTAATATTTGTACTTGTTGAAAGAGTCTACATAGACGTGAGTTCCTGATGGTATCCAGGAGAGTTTCAAATTTTAAGGGTGTTTACGAATTTCTCCAAATAAATGGGTTCTTTGACTGCGTCAGGTGTCCACTAGCATGTCAATGGGAGTTTCTTAGGATGGCATGGGTATACGAAATGTTCACTATTTCCACAAGTATCTACGATGTTCTAAAGTGTCGAGAGAGTTTGAACGCGTGCATTATGTTGTGTGTGACCCAAGGTAGTAGGGAATATTTGGAAGTATATTAGGAGTATATGTGTCACGTCCTAAATTGGGCCAAGGTGTAGCTAGTGGCCCCATATAACAGTTACGCATTATATGTTAAGGCTAATATAGTCTACTATTTATCATGATCATTGCTAAATCAATTTTAGATTCTGAAATCATTAAATTATATCAGAAAACAACTTAAATTTTACAGTAGAAATTTATATTTCTTAAAATGATTTGCAAACAGACTACTTCCGTGAGTAGACATCATTTATATATAAGTACCATACCATAAGATATCTCAAAAGAAGAGTATTGAGTATCTCATCATAAGACCATGGCCTCACAGATAGGCCCTCATCAAAATATGAGTTTATGATCAGATCTTAGATAAGACAAAATAAGTCTAGCAATTCTAGTTGCTCCACTCATCGAGTAATTCCTTGAAATCCCAGTCGTACCCTATATAGTCATTAGTTCATCACTTAAGTCATCATCACCTAAAAAAGAAAGAAATGAGTCAAAGCCTAGCACGATAATAACACACGCACACACGAGATAGGCACACGTGGGTATTTTATATGCAATGAAATAACCAGCAATTAGTATCTTTAAATTAAAGCGTAACAAAACAATAATAGAGTACTCACACTCCGGCAACACATTAAAAAACTAAGGTCTTGAATAGTAATAACTGCTTAGGAGGTTGATATAGGCAAACCAAATACCTATATCTCCTTCCTACTAGTAATAGCCTTGTTTAGGGATCATAGGCGTTACGTATCTATAATTTTCACAATCCATAATATAGTGTAGCTCAATCGGTGCCTATAGTCGTAAACCACGCCATACTACTTCTCTCAGATCCAGGCAGACGTTATCTCGCTATTGTTTCCTTTATCAGCTACCCACTAAGCCATCCATGGTAGCTTAAGCGCTTAACTATCATGCTAGCATCACCTAGTGAAATTGTCACCCTTAGGATTGGGTTCAAAACGACCGTGTATATGTATCAAGCAATTATTAAGGTCGTCTTTAAGTATTAGTTAATTTAGGATGTGAAATGGCCTAAACTTAAAACATAACTAATTTAAATATATGAATCTGGTGCATGACTATGTATGCATGTGTTAGTGAAATTTGTATATTTGTTTAATTGTTTTAAATGCTTTGGCATATAAGAAATAAATTTTACAAGTTAAGTATGTTAATATGAATTGATGCGTGTGTTGAGTTAGTGTGAAGTGTATGTGTAAAGACCCAGATTTACTCCTATATTTAAAATAGGAAAACTCAGTTCCCCAACCACATATAATTTGTAGTATTATATGTAAGGTTGTAATCCAAGATCAGTTTGTATAGTTATTTGTCTAAATTTCTTATAAGAATAAACTTTAACAAAATACTTCATAGAAGATTTCCTTAAAACATAACTTATATAATATAATTCTCAAAAGCCATAGAAATAATACACCCACATTAAAAAAAAAAAATTATTACAACCAAGGCTCAAAGTAAGCCATTTACAAAAGATAGCAAATGTCCTAATAACTATTACATAGGTCCATAATTCATATACACATATATAACTAATCTATTACAAAGGGTTCCTTGTGAGTCATGATCTCCTTTACTCATCCCATTCATCTAAGAACTCTTTAAAATCATATCTATATCCATGCTCGTGTAGAACTCATCTTTTACACCTGAAATGATAAAATATGAGCCAGAGACCTAGTACACAAGTAACAAAAACAAAAGCAAAAGGATTCACACGATCCTAACTATAGTGCAATGCAACATCCATTCAGTTATTAGATATTCTTTTAATTAGTCAATCAACACTAGAGGATTTAAACTCCGGACAATAGGGGTAACTGGGGCTCTAAGCAACTACCTTGACGCTCAGGGGGTTGGTATAAGACAAAGAGAAAATAACTTCATCTAGGGCTGACAGCTGTAAGCCCCTAGATTTTTCGATAAATATAGTAAACCCTAAGAACCGGAAGTTAAACCGGAGCCCTAAAGTTAACCTAGTTCTATGTTTAGTTTAGTGAATCTAAATCCGACAATCCCGTATTCTTAAATCCTAAACAACGAAATTAAGATAATTACAGATGATAGTTTGTAATAGTATGGGAAATCGTAAAAATATCAAATTTGCAATTTTCTAATGCCTTTCGGATCCAAACATGATTAGTCTTTGAAAATCGTGCCCCAGTACACCGGATAGTAAAAATATTCTGACAACACCAATAGACTCGTAAAAATATAAGGTTTTCAAAAATATCAGTTTTGATATTTTTCGATAACTAAAAATATCAAATATAGCCATTTATGCGTATTTTCTTTACTACCGGTATTTTAATTGTTTAGTCTACTATTCATAGTACTATTTCTACTATTCATTACTATTTCACTATCTCTACTTTTTCTTACACTCTATTCTTGTACACTATCATACCTATACTTTACAATTTACTTTCCCCATACAACATTAATCACATCACACTTTACACATTACTTCTTTTTATTACAAAACAATAAATTTAATCAATTTTTCTTCCCTTTCCCCATGCTTGCCGTCCACCCTCTCTCTCCTATCACTCTCAATTTATTTTCTTTTTAATTTTATTTAAATACATCTAATATTTACTCCAAAATTCTATAAATACTCAATTCCTCCTTCATTCTTTCACATGACTCATTTTTATATCAAAACTCTACTAAAATCACTCCACAAACTCTGTCTCAAATTTTTTTCAAGAATTCTCTCTATTCTCCTCAAAACCATTTTTCACACATTACTACAACCACTTCCTTTCCTCTTCAATATACACATAACCTTAGGTAAAATTTCTTATATATACTCATCATGTTCATATAACTTAGCATGAGCTTAGTGTATGTTTTTAAACTCATGTGAGTTAAAGAAACAATAATATGTTCATGTTTATACTTTCCATTATGTTATTATTATCATATTATTGTTGTTATTTTTTTAACTTCTTATTTATATCTAACTAAATATATTTATGTACCTATATATATTTATATATATCCTTTAGAGCATATAAGCTCACTTATTATTTATTTATTTTCATGCAATGCAATTTATTTATTTTCATTGTAATTTATTTACTTTCATGCTATTATTAAGACTAATCTTAGACTTGTCCTTGTTAAGTCAAAACAATTTTCTTTCTTTTCTTTTCTTTTAGAACTAGTCTATTCTTAGTCTCGGGATACCTTGATGAAGCTAAGGTTCCCAATACTTGACCTTACTTTTATGCTCTTATTACTTTTATTTTATCTTATTATGTTATATCGACTATATTTCTCATGACTATATATTCACGTTTATGCATGTGCATTTGATATTGTCTCAACAAAAATATGAAGAAAATATTTTTTATGAACTCTTTTCCAAAAATAAACTTTGGTTACTTAATGAAAGAATTTTCATTAAAAGCTAAGAGTTTTACCTTCACAAATCTTTTCTAAAAATTTAAGTAAACTCATAACAAGTCGTAGTAACAATGGTATATTAGAGTTTTAACAAAGAATACATAAAGTAAATTTTTACACATACTCCTTTTAAAGATGATAAAATAGAAAAAGTTTTCTTTAAATACTTAAGATTTCAAATTCTTGCTTAGCAAAAGTTTTTCTCAAAACTTATTTGTGAAAGTCATCAAAACTCTAAAGTATTAAGGAAAAGCAAGAAGTTCTCTTTTTAAGGAAATAATTTCTCTTAGGGAATAAAATTTGTGAACAACTTAAGAAACCCTTATTGCTTGTTAAAACTTACTTTAGGAAAATCTAAGAATAAGTGAACTTTAAGAAATTTTGTCACTATCAAGAAAACATGTAGAAAATGCACTTTTAACTCCTAAAATGTTAAAAGACTAAAATTATTTTGGAAAATTTGAATTTTTTTCAAAGGATAGATAAAGTTAAGAAGAGAAAAATACTCTAGCACTTTTCCAACAAAGCTAAAATAAAATTTTTTCAAAACATTACTTTTCCAACTTTTTGAACACCTTGTTTTACAAAAAATCATTGTTAAGGCAACTTTCACTAAATTCATACTTATGATATGAGTCAATATATATGTTCAAAGGATTTTCCAATTATATTAATATCTATATCTTGGTACAAGATTTTTGGATGAAGAAAAGTTTGAAAACTTGAGTTTTGAAATATGGAATTTTTGCGATAAATCTGTATGTCACTATTCCGAGATCTAAATGACTTCTTTTGATAAAAATAACCTTAGGAATGGATAGATTTTTTCGAGTAGGTAGAAAACGGTATATAATATGTGAAATTCCGAGTTAATATGAGCAAGTTATAGCCATTTTAAGTTGAAATTTTCATTCATGCAAATATTGACAAATTCAATAAGATAGAATTAGAAAATTTAAGTAGATCTTAGATGAAATACTCATTTCGGGTATTTCTTTTTTTTAGGTGATGTGGACCAAGATCTTCTCTTTCCCGAGAATTACTTCAATTGATAGAAGATCGTTATGGACGAGTGAGTTTCCTTTACATTTATATATTCGCACATGTGCTTGTAAATAAAGCACTAGATGTTAGGAAAAGATAAAATTGATATGCATGTGGGATATCATGGGAATCATGTATGTGAATTGTTATATGTGATCAATGAATGATAAGTATATCGGAACCCAATCTGTGATTTTTATAATTGTTTCTATGTATATTGTGTGTGTGCAAATATTGATTGATCGCTTTCAATGAATTAATGTTGGATTGGATATCCCATAAATGAATTGCTTATACATATTACTTAGAATATCATTTCGCATTTTTGTTACTACTCCTCAGTGTGGGACCAGAAATGTAAGTTGCCTAGCTACATCTTGAGGAATTAGGACATTCAGGGAATATGGCCTCAAGTTGTAGCCAAGCCGGATTGATTACTTTGGTAAGGAAAGACTAGGGACTAGTAGTATGGTTTGTTGAAACCCCAAGATGCACACAAAATTTTAAGGAGGTCGTTTGGGACCCAGTTCAAATCATTCCCTAACTACCGATGGAGGGATAAATCCATCATACATATGACACTGGATGGTTGTGTATATTGTTTGATCATATGGTTGTTGCATTTCATATGCTTAATTAATGAACTTGTTTGAATGCTTGTTATGAGTACTTTTATGGAAGGATTATCTCACTAAGCTAGTTATGCTTATTCTACAGTAGACTTTTGATGTTGTAGGATCCTTGTTTCGTACCCAAGACCCCCTTGATCATCCGGGTAGAATCTATGTTTTGGGAAGTTTTTGGATGAATTCTAATTTGAAGACTTAGATTAGATTTCTTCTAAAATACTCTAGCTTTAGTTATATGTCTTAGAAGATTATATTATTATGGACACTTACTAGGGGAATGCCCCGTGGAAGATGTAAGATTTTATACTTTGAAGATATATATATTAAGTCTTATTTTGCATGTTCCACTACTAATATTTTAAAATGCATTACTCCACCGGGCTCCCTTTGATGTGAATGTATGCCTTGTACTAATATGGAAGCTTTCGAGTGACTGAGGTAGTCATTCTTAAGTTTTAATATTGTGTACGGCGGGTTGTCACATTTAGAGTACCCGCTGGGGGGGTGACAACAACCGTTACACGATTTCACTTATCTTAGTCCATGACATCACCTAGTCTAACTGTTCCCATAAACATTTGAACTAAATCATGTTACTTCATTCTAAGCGTAAGCAAATGTTATGCCGATACCGTCTTCCCCATTAGTTACCTGCCATACCACTTACGAAAGTCTTATCAAAGACAAGGGTGGCCTAAGCGCCTAATCTACTGTGCCCTAATCTGAGCAAGGTGCTGCTCCTCGAACCGAATACAATCTGCCATCTAGGCTAGATACGGATTTAAACAACGCAAATGACATCCAATTCAAACAAAGTTTAAGTTTTTCTATATTAGGATTGATTAAATATATGCCTATCCTAAGTAGAGAACAAACACGTTACTGCATACTTGAATCAAATCGAGAATTTATAGGGGTAGCCGAGCAAGAATCTATCATTGTTCAAGAAAATTATTTCAAATCAATATAAACATTTTATGTAATGCATAAAATATAACTAATCCTAGGCTTAACATCATAGGAATTCAATGAACCCAAAGCAAAGTCATAAATTATCATTCATACATCGAACAAACTCATACAAACCCTTAAAATCATTATAAAACAATTTAACAAGCTAAAAGAAATGTTTGATGAAGTTTTGAAAACAGAAAACTTCAAGGGTCATGCCTGCATTCAACACCGGCAGCATTGAGCTTCAATGTCGGTGATTCTAAAGCCTACGTCGGCGGTATTGGAGGTGGCATTAGAATTTTGGTCTTTGATCATCTTTAACACTGGCCCGCCGACGGTATTGAAGTGTCAGATGCTAGCATACACTACAGAATAGCTTTTCGAAAATGCAAAAATCCCATGCTTTAAAGCTTTGTAATTTTGTAACTCTACACTTTCAAATTCTTCCAAAACACTTTCTTAGCTCTTTATAACTTGATATATGAACTTCATATCATCTATTATACATTTCCAACTCATTAAACAACATTATTTCACTTCAATCTCCATATTTCAAACAGTATAACATTCAATAAGCTTAACTTCACTTAACCCTTGCTACACCACTTATACATCATTCCATTTTCATCAACACACTCCAACTACTAAACATGCATATATTATACTTCATTGGTAGCCTAAATCTTCATCAACACATCATCAATACATTTATACATATCCAATTCACATTTAACAAACTCTACACTATGAAACTTGCATCAAATGTAACTTAAACTTACCTCACATCTTTGGGCTTGGTTTGCAAGGCTTTAGAAGGGTCTTTTGGTAGCCAACTTGTAAGAATTTGGATGTGGGTCTTGGTCTTGAAGCTGAGGTAGCTTTGGAAGAGAAAATAATGAGTTTTGTGTTTGTTTAGAAGGTGGTCTTGATAGTGGTTTGATTTTGGACGAAAATAGGGATATTTTTGGCTCTATTCTTATCCAATTTTAACTTTTAAAGCAGCCTAAAATAAAGTTATTAAGTGGATTTTAGTTAGGCTTAATTAGGATTATCAATTTGAGTAAAACAAAAGGCATTTGGCTAGCTTTTTAGGTTAAAAAAAAATACACTACACACAAACATTTGAAATATACATTTAAGCCTAATATTACTCATTACATTATTCATGCAACATCAATATGTAAGTCAATATTAAATATTTATTATAGTAATGCAAACATAAATATTTTACACTACTAAAACACATACATTAAATTATACTAGCTTAATCTATATGTAAAACATGTTATTTATTTATTTTAATATGCAACTATAATCACACATATAAAATAAGATATCGAGAATAAAAGCATGGCTGTTACATCTTTCCCTCGTTCAAGAAGTTTCATCCTTGAAACTTAACTTACCTCACTACTCAAAAAGCTCAGGATACAATGTTCTCATCTTGCTCTCCGCTTTCCAAGTAACTTCTTTATTCTTTTGTCCACTCCATTGCACTTTCACCATTGGAATCACCTTTCTTCTTAACACTTTGTGAACTCTACACAAGATTTTGATTGGCTTTTCACTTGTTAAATTTGGCAAGACTTGTGGCTAATTAACACTGATAATTGCATTTAGATTCGAGACACATTTTTGCAATTGAGAAACATGGAATACATCGTGCGCTTTGGATAAATGCGGTGGTAGTGCCAATCTATAAGCTAGAGGACCAGTTCTTTCTAACACTTCATAAGGACCGATATATCTTGGGTTCAACTTCCCTTTGACAAACTGAAACACTCCTTTTGTTGGTGATATCCAGAGAAATACATGCTCACCCACTTCAAACTTGAGAGGTCTTCATCTTCTATCCGTATAACTTTTGTATATATCTTGTGTAACTTTCATTCTTTGCTTAACCACTTGGAATCTTGTCAATTGCTTATTGAACCAATTCCAGACGAATTAATGCTCTTTCTCCTACATCGTCCCAATGTAAAGGTGATCAACATTTCCTTCCATACAGAGCTTCATATGGTGCCATCTGAATAGAAACTTGATAACTGTTGTTATAGGCGAATTCAATCAATTGCAAATGATCATCCCATCGCCCTCCAAAGTATAACATACGAGCTCTTAACATGTCTTCCAGTATCTTAATTGTCATCTCTGATTACCCGTCGGTAATCAGAGATGACAATTAAGATACTGGAAGCTTTTCTAAAATCTACTAATGAATCCTGTACCTTAATCAGATGTGATCGTTCTCAGTACACCATGGAGTCTTACAATTTCTTTAACATACACATGCGCTAGTTTCTCAAGTGAATCCCCAACTATTAAGGGTATGAAATGAGCTGACTTTGTCAATCTATTCACAATTACCCATATGAACTCATGCTTTACAATGGTTCTTGGTAGAGCCGATATAAAATCCATAGTGATATCCTCCCCTTTCCACTTGCGAATAGACAAGGGTTGCAGTTCTCCTCCCGGCCTTTGATGCTCTCTGTTAACTTGCTAACAGGTTAGATACTTTGAAACATAATCCATTACATTTCTCTTTATTCCTTCCACCAATAACACTTCTTCAAGTCCTTGTACATTTTCGTGCTTCCGGGATGGATAGAATACGATGAAGAGTGTGCTTCTTTCATAATATCTTCTCTCAAACCATGTATCCTTGCCACAAAGATCCTATTTCCATGTCTTATCACATTCTCTTCATCTAATCTCAACTCTTTTCTCTTTCCTCCTTTTATAGCTAATGTCAATTTCTCACTTTCTGGATCCTTTTTCTGACTCTGTTTAATTCTTTCCAAGATTGTAGGCTGTAAAGACAACTGACCAAGCATCAAATCAATGTTTTCCACTATCATTTTAATTTCCATCTTTCTAAAATCTTCTTGAATTTCCTTCTGACTTATATAACCAAGGTTGCAATATCAATTTGCTTCTTCCTATTGAGCGCGTCTGCTACCACATTCGCTTTACCAGGATGATACAAGATCTCTACACCATAGTCCTTTATTAACTTAAGCCATCTCCTCTGTCTCATATTGAGTTCCTTCTGAGTGAATATGTACTTAAGGCTTTTGTGGTCGATATATATCTTACATTTTTCTCCAAAAAGATAATGTCGCCACAATTTCAATGCTAGTATCACCACTGCTAAATCCAAATCGCGAACGGGGTGATTCTCCTCATGTGGTTTCAACTGTCTTGAGGCATATGCTATAACTTTCCCGTTTTGCATGAGTACACAACCTAGCCCTTGAGTAGATGCATCGCTAAACACCACAAACTCCTTCCTACTAATGGGTAAGGTTAGGATTGGAGTAGATACTAATCTTTCTTTAAGTTTTTGGAAACTCTGTTCGCATCTATCATCCCAATCAAACTTAACATGCTTCCGTGTTAACTTGGTCAAAGGAGATATTATCTTGGAGAATCTCTCTACAAGTTTTCGATAGCATCTAGCTAGACCTAGAAAACTTCTCACTTCGGCTACATTAGTTGGCCTTGGCCACTTCAACACAGCTTCTATCTTTTTAGGATCCACGGATGCACCCTCTTTAGATATGATATGTCCTAGAAATGATATCTCCTCAAGCTAAAAATTAAATTTATTGAATTTGGCATAAAGCTTCTTTCCTCGGAGTCTTTGCAAAACAAGCTTAAGATGTTCTTTATGTTCCTCATGATTCCGTGAATAAATTAGAATGTCATCAATGAATATAATAACAAATGAATCCAAGTAGTCCTTGAAGATCATATTCATCAAATCCATGAATGCTGCTGGCATGTTTGTCAACTCAAAAGGCATAACAAGGAACTCGATATGACCATATCTCGTACGAAATGTTGTCTTTGGTATGTCTTTAGGCTTGATTTTCAACTGATAGTATCTTGATCTCAAATCGATCTTTGAAAACAGTATAGATCTCTTTAACTGATCAAACAAGTCATCAATCCTAAGCAACAGGTATTCATTCTTGATTGTGACTTGATTCAACTCACTATAGTCAATACACATTTGCACACTCCCATCCTTTTTCTTCACAAATAACATAGGTGCGCCCCACAGAGATATAATTAGTCTAACAAAACCGATGTCTTGTAACTCTTGCAACTGTAGCTTCAATTCCCTTAACTCAGTAGGTGCCATTCTATATGGAACTTTGGAGATAGGAACTGTTCCACGTAGAACTTCAATCTTGAACTCAATCTCCCTATCCGGAGGCAAACCAGGTAACTTCTTGGCAAATACATCATTGAACTCATTCACCACTGGCACTAACTCGATATCTTTTTCCTCATTACTTACTATAGCTACCACTAATGCTTCCCATAACTCCATGGAACTCATACTCCTCAGTCTCTACCTTTCCAACACATAAGTAAACCTTCCTTCTTTTAAACCAAAACTTAATTCCACCTTATTGCAATCAATTGTGACCTTATACCGATTTGGCCAGTTCATTCCCAATATCACATCAAAATTAGACAAAGGTAACACAATCATGTGTACAGGCATGCTCACATTGGAAATTAAAACGTTCACATTCCTACATATACATAGTTATCTAATCTCAGCCATCAAAGGAGTATTTATACACATAACATGATCATTCAAAACTTCGGGAACAAGTTCACATTCATTTATGAAATGCTCAGATATACATGCATGAGTGGCTCCAGTGTCAATCAGCACATACACATTTCTATTTGAAACACTCAATGTACCTACCAATGCATCTACTGAAGGAGTATCTTCAACTGACTCGAGCATTCACTTTTCGTTTCTCTAAATTGACTCCACCTTGGTTGTTGGGGCATTCCTTACAATTTGAAATGTGATGACTCCTCTGTTTGCAGTAGGCACAAAATATTGATGGTAATCTCGGGTTCTTGCATTTAGAAGATACATGTCCCACTTGATCACATGTGAAACATGCACCAGGTGTCCACTTGTATTCAAATATATCATGTGGTTCATAACATCGAAAGCACTTCTTCTCAAATATAGGAGTCGGAGCTTTGAATGTCTTCTTTCCCAAATAAGGTTTCTTTCCTTTTCCTTGATAGTTTGATCCTTTGCCAATGCCTTGATAACTACTATAAGAAGAAGTTGGTGAAGGCATTTTTCCTAGAAATGTAGCTCTTTTGGCTCTCCTGACTTGACTATCATTTTGAATCTATTCTATTAACAAAGCCTTGGCAACAGTATTGGTTAGAGTAAGCATTTCAAACTTTTGAACCTCCCCTTGGATCTCCTCATTCACCCCATTTTGAAACTTTTGAATCTTCATTCTTTCGTCTCTGTAATCCTCCCACAAAGCATAGTAGTCGACAAAACTCAGCATAATATTCATCAACTGATTTACTTCCTTGTCTAAGGTTCAACCAATCATCTATCATTCTTTCTCTTACTGAATTTAGAAAATACTTGGAAAAGAAAGTATCTTTGAAAGTTGTCCAAGAGATAGGCGCTTGCAAATTCCTACTAGCTAATCTTCACCAATTGTAGGCCTCCTTTTTCATCATAAATACAGCTAAATCCACTTTCTTCTCTTCGGGAGTGTCACAGGTAGAAAAAGTCTTCTGTAACTCTTTAATCCAACTTTCAACTATGGTTGGGTCTGTGCTTGTTCCATCAAAATTAGGAACCAATTTACTGAATTCATGTAGCTTCATCTGAGTAGCTTGATCATTAGCTGGTGGATTCTCAATCGGTCTTGCCCCTTTGTGATTTTTTTGTTGCATAAATTGTTGTTGTTGTTGATACATCATCATTTGACACTGCTGCATCATAGCCATCATTTCTCTGAATATGCCACACATTGATGTCGGGTTATCTATAGTCTCTTGAGACATCAGTGGAAAGGTCGGGATTAGAGGAGGCTATGGAAACTTATTCGATGGAGGAACTTGTGAAGCTGATGCTGATGCAGCGATGGAGTAGCTTTAACATTAGGAGTAGCAGATTTAGTAGGAGCTGCTATAGAAGAAGCTTGAGGCAGTGGTGGCATACTTTCTATGTCTAATTGCTATTGAGTAGATCTTCTCAACTTATCCATCTTAAATATGCACATAACACATTTATGACACACATTCATAGAATTCAAACCATCACTACATTCACACTCACATTCACAAGCAATAGCAACTAGTTAAAAAACAAGCAAGCATAACAAGCATACAATGGTATAAGTAAAGTAAATTAGCAAGCAATAAAAAAATTAAGCAAACATAAAAATTTAAGCAAAACTTAACTCTTTTCTAGTCTAACTATTTGTGTCTAGGGTCAAGTCATGTCTAAACAAGAACATCTTAAGCAAACAACTATTTAAACTAAGATTTGATACCAACTATAAGGACCCAAATTTACCCTTATATTTAAAATAGGCAAACCTAGTTCTCCAACCACATATAATATGCAGTACTATATGTAAGGTTGTAATCTCTTTTAGTAGCCAACTTGTAAGAATTTGGATGTGGGTCTTGGTCTTGAAGTTGGGGTAACTTTGGAAGAGAAAATAATGAGTTTTGGTGTTTGTTTAGAAGGTGGTTTTGATAGTGGTTTGATTTTAGATGAAAATGGGGATATTTTTTGCTCTATTCTTATCCAACATTGACTTTTAAGGCAATCCAAAATAAAGTTATTGAGTGGCTTTTAGTTAGGCTTAATTAGGGTTATTAATTTGAGTAAAACAAAAGGCATTTGGCTAACTTTATGGGTTCAAAAAAAAAAAAAAAATCTACTACACACAAACACTTGAACTATACATTTAAGCCTAATATTACTCATTTCATTATTCATACAACATCAATATGTAAGTTAATAGTAAATATTTATTATACTAATGTAAACATAAATATTCTACACTACTAAAACACATAAATTAAATTACACTAGCTTAATCTATATGCAAAACATGTTATTCATTTATTTTAATATGCAACTATAATCACATATATATAATATGATATTAGGAATAAAAGCATCGCTATTATAGTATGTGTTTGTACTAGTGTATTTGAATATTAGTATAAATGTTATTGATGTTTATATGGTGCTTGAGTTGATGTATGTGTAATGATATGTATAAAAATTTGGTTTAAAATAAGTTAAACAAGGACAAAATATGTTCTCAACACAACAACATTTTGGAAGTGAAACAAAACCCCAAAACACATGATTTTTGCCCCAAAAATCAAGCCTTGGTTCATGAAATTAACCCCCATGAGCAGTTACCCCAAAAGTCCAAATTAAGATAAGAATGAGCCATTTTTTCTTGCTAAACACACTTCAAAAAATCATATATAAATTTCATACAAATTTTCTCTTCAACTTTTTCCAACTTTGCTCTTTTGTTTCTCCTTGTATTGTACCCCATAACCTTTGCAAGAACAAGATTTAGGCTCTAGTGTCTTCCATCAAACCAAAGCTTCTTAAGGTATGTGTTTATTATGTTAAGAGCATATTTGATAGTCTAAGATTTTACTAAGATATGAGTTTTCATGTTAAAATAAGTATTGATGATATACATGTGTTAGTTGTGTATTGAATAAATATCTTGATGGTTCATAAGTGGTTGTATATGCTAGGTAAGTGAAAAGAAGTGTTGGAGTGCATGAAGTTAGAAATAAGTAGGGTTAAGATAGTTTAGAGAAGATTTGATTGGCTAAATGAGGATTGGATGAATGATTTGTGATTGAAATGGTGGATATGAGTGTTTGATGAGGTTGAAGTGATGATTGTGTATGTTAAAAGAAGCTAGAATACATATAGATTAAGGTTTGGTGTTGGAAATGTGTTGGAAGGAAGTTTAGAAATGAAAAATCGGATAAAAAGTTGTATTTTTGAAACAAGGAAGTCTGCAATTTTTTCCAAAATCGATGTTGCAGTCGTACGCCGCCTAAATGCCGCTGGCTTAGGTGTTGACACTACCGGTGTATACATAACACTACCGATAGTAAGGGTATTCACAGGCATAGATTGACCTTGTGGAACTCCAAAAAATTTTAATAAATTTGAGTTGTAGTCTATACCGACTCAATGCCGCTGGCGTAGACCACAACACTGCCAGTGTTTGTGTTAACGCTGCCAGAGTTGGTAAGCATAGAATTTTTGGTGCAGACTACACTGCCTAAACGCCGCTGGTGTGGACGACCGACATATCCCTTGCAGTTTTCCATTTTCAAAACTTCTTCAAACTATTTCTTTAGCTTGTTAATTTGTCTTATGATAATTTTATGGGTTTGTATAAGTTTGTTAAATATATAAATGATATGTTATGACCTTACTTTGGATTCATTTGAATTCCCATAAGTGTTAAGCCTAGAATTAGTTATGTTCTATGTATGATCTAAAGTGTTTATATTGATTTGAATTGAATTTCCTTGTAACAGTGATAGATACTCCTTTGAGTGCTTCTATTGGTTTTCTTTAAAACACAGGTACACAGTAACATGCTTGATTCTTTGCTTAGGATAGGCATACCTTAAGTCTACTCTAATTTAAGAAAACTTAAGGATTATTTGTATGATTGTCTCTTTTGTCATTGAATTTGGTTTGAAGAACGGCACCTTGCTCAGATTGAGGGCACAATAGTTTAAGTGCTTAGTCCACCCCTGTCATGATGCAATGACTTTCATAAATGGCAAGGAGATTAGTTGATAGGGTTATTGGTATGGGTATAAGATTTACTTATTCTTAAAGAGAAATAATATGATTTAATTCAATTGTTTATGAGAACATTTGAATTATGTGATATTATGGATTAAGTTAAGTAAAGTTGTGAAACGGCTGAAAGCCCTAAAGAAAGCTACTTATTCATTGTTGGATAGATTTATCTAGGAGATATAAGTACCTAAGCTACTTATATCAACCCCCTAAGCATCGAGATCGTTACTTAGGTTCCCCTAGATACCCTTGTTGTTCGGAGTTCGAATACTCTAGTGTTGTTTGGCTATTAAAGATTATCTAATAACTTAATGATTGTGGCATTTGCATCTAGTATAAGCTTGTATGCCATTAAGCTTGTGTTTTTGTTACTTGCATACTGGGCCTTTGGTTCATATTTTATCTATTTCAGGTGGTGATGAAATTATGAGTTTTATGTGAGTATGAGCTATTGTACGAATTTTGAGGACTTCCTAGATGATATGGAGGATTAGATGTTGACCATGGACTTTGATGGATTTCTTTTTGTAATAGACTAGCTTAACACATCTTTGGATATATGTAATATATGTTTAGCTTTGTCTATCTTTTATGTCTTTTGTATAAGACTTGTTAATAGCTTTTTTTAATAATATCTATACTTAACTATATATGTTTTAAGTTTATATTTTTATTAAATGTGATGATGATGATGTAGTTATGTTTTCTTAAAAGTTTTAAAAGTCAATAATTTTCAAGTTTATTCTTTTGAAGATTTAGTTAAACAATTATTTAAACACTTCTTTAAGGATAACCTTATATAATACTGCATGTTATATGTGGTTGGGGATTCGTAATCACCTATTTTAACTATCAGGGTGAGGTCGGGTCTTTACAGGATGCCTATCCTAACAAGCAACACTCAAGTTACTGCGTACTCAGTATAATGTTTATACTCTGAACAAATAGAAGATATACTAGAAAATAAAGTAGGAGGCACTCCTAACAATATCTATTCAAGAGATTAATTCATACAAGCATTTAAATTAATTGTCAACTTATATCAAACTCATATTAAATACTCATTTGTCTAGCAAATATTCATTTGAAATAACATACTCATCTTATTATTCATGGTCTATCATACTACAATTATATTGTATCTAAGCCTATTATAAGTTAATATGATCTTATAAGAGTTTACTAGTTAAATTAATAGCTAAGTATAAATTGTTGGTCCTTGAAGAATTTACTAAGCTAATATTAGTTAATAAATCTATATCAACTTAATTTAGCCAAGTTTAATAAAATTAATCAATCAATTTCATTTTATATTTAAAATCCATGTCAAATTTAATTAGTTATGAAATCTATTAATACACTTTATAATTCAAAATACACTTAGTATAAGTATAAACATAACTCATTCCTATTTATACAAGTACTGATATATATATATATATTATCTATTATTTATGTTACTTATTTTATTTTATTTTTCAATTTTTCCACATAGATCATGCTTTGGGTGACGCCCGTAAGTGGCATCATGCCCGTGGCTAAGGTCATGTTCAATTTGTTATGAAGAAAATTTAGCTCTGAGGATATCATGCCCGTGATTTCCAATTTTATGGTAATTATGTCCTTAAAATGGTATTTTCGAGAACATATCCTATAATTAATCTAATATACTTTTATTAAGTGAAACAACTCATTTAAGATATAATTTTTCCATTTATATTACTCGTTATCTATTTTTACATCTAAATGTGTTAAGGAGTCTAAACTAGTTTCTCATTATGTTTATACTATCTTATAATGTCTTATTTATACCTATTTTATTAAATAAATTCCTAAAATCAAAATAATTAATTGTTCATCTCAAAATTCATATTTTAATATGAAAACTCATCATTTACATTAAGTTCATATTTATTTGATTAGATTTAATTTACCTTTAATTCCAATATTTCATTTCCTATAAAAAAAAAAAAAAAACTTAAGTGCTTTCTAACTTTAATAAATTGGTTCACTATGTTAAACACAAGTTTTTAAGCTCAAATTTTTATGTAAACTATCTAACACATTGTTTTACATGTTAATAAATTAATTTGACCTAACATAATTAGTCAATTACAATTTTAATTTTAATTAGCACAAAATTATCTAGAATTAAGCATAGGTAGCGATGACCAATCAATTCGATCAAAATTGACCTTCAAGCTTACTTGTTCTTTATACCATATTAAAATGGACTTCTTAAAATTTTGGACCTTTATACTCTCACCTAAAAAAATAAGAAAAAGTCACTGGTTCGGCCATATACATTCACACCATTGTTACTAGTTGAAACACTGTTTTGCCTGTTTTGTTATTTTGTAATTTAATTTTTAAAAATAATAAATGTATTTCAAAATTAAGAAAATTTCTAGTTAATATGTAGACATGTAAAATACCATTTTTTATAAATTTCATTCAAAAACAAATTCATTTAATATTTTATAAAAATTTAATAACTCAAATTGTCCATATTGTATATATATATATATATGTATATATAAATTGATTTTCCAACATATTTAAATCGTCTAAAACATGTATGTTACTTTATCTAGTATATATAGGGTTTATATTTTACAAATTAAATCATAAATCATAGCTCAAATCATCATTATCAACACGAATTTATTCAATTTTCCAGCATAAATCAACATTACATACACATGTATTTTAATAGAATTTATATTTAATATATACATATATTTCTATGATAATTTCATTTCAATGAAACATATCGATTCCACGTATAACACATATATTCATGCATACCCATATATAAACATGAAATAATTTTAAATGCCTAAATTTCTAACATACATGCATATACACATATTTATTTTCGGTTTTCATGCTTATACATATATATATATAAAATATATATTAATCAATACCTAAATCTAAGTTTATTTTTAGTAATTTACATGAATTTAAGTATCACTAACATAATCAAACAAATTAATTATAATTACTTACTTGAATCAAGAAAATCAACCAAATAATCTTCTTTACTACTACTACCACCACTTAAGAGTTAATGATACTTCTTCAAGTTTATTTTCCTAACTTCAACCTTTCATTTAGTCTTCAAAATCACCCAGGAATTAATTGAAATAGAGATAAGATTTAGGGAAGAAATTGAGTGATTGGATGATAGAGAAATCATGAATTTGCTTAGAGGAATTGTTGATGAATTGTTGGATGATTTTTCTATGTTTTAAGAGGGGTTTTCTTGAGAGCATTTAGGGATTGTGGGTTGCTAAAAATGGAGAGAGAATTAAGGTTTTCTAATGGCTATATTGATAGTAATTCATGTCTTGTAATTTCCTTTAGGCTTAAGGGATTTTTAGTCATTTTATTTGAATAGTTTTGGGACATTTTGGTCCTTTCACAAGTGTAGAATTCTCTAGAATTGGAGAAGCTCATTTTGGTCTTGTCAGATGTTGAATTCCCTAGAATTTAGGAATTATATAGTGTGTGATGGAGTATGTTAAATGCATGGTCGTATGGGCTTGATTTCATGGGTTTATGGGCTTTGATTCGTAGGCTTAATTTTTAATTATGGTCTTTCTTTAATATGAGCTTGGACTTAGGTTAATAGACTTGGAC
Source organism: Combretum micranthum (assembly GCA_024138025.1). Lineage (NCBI taxonomy): Eukaryota > Viridiplantae > Streptophyta > Magnoliopsida > Myrtales > Combretaceae > Combretum > Combretum micranthum. The sequence continues at coordinate 522,146 of JAMXBD010000892.1, read as the reverse complement.
TTTTATGGGATGAATTAGACATTTAGGTTATGGGCTTTTGGGCATTTAAAATTGGACTTAAGAACTAAGAAATGGAAATTTGCTAATTGACATTAGAAATTAAATCTAAGAATTCTAATCGAAGGAAAATTAATATGTCACTTGAATTTAGAATTTTAGGAGCTTATAAATTAAAAACAAATATTTAGTTTTAAATTTCTAGGAAATAAGGTGTTAGAATTTAGGGGCTAAGGCAATTGAACTTAATGAATAGGGTTCAATTGATGATTGGAAAGGATTGATTAATTTGAATTTTGTTATAATAGATAATTGAAGTAGTTTTACAGGTTGAAGTGGATATTTATGGCATATAGATAAGGGTTAGGGATTGTTTAATAAATGTAAATTATTGCCACAGAATGTTAAGAATGACTATGTTGCTCTTAGATATTTTGTAGAAATGAGGGCGATTTTTAGTCATTTGGGATAGATAAAGCTGAAGGGTAATGTAGGGATTAGAAAGAGAAATTCAATTTATACAAGTAACTTTGAAAATAACCCGTGAGAAGGGGAAATTCAACTTCTACAAGCAACTTAAAAATGACATATAAGAAGGAGAATTCAATTTATATAAGAAATCTTGAAAATGACACATGAGGATGAGAAATTCCATTTGTACAAGAAAACTTGAAAATGACATGGATTGGTCAAGATTTATTGGTGGTTTTTGCTAGATTCTTTTATGAGATAATAGTTGTCAGTTCACTTTTTCAACAAGAAAAGTTTGATTAGGTCAATTTTTATGAATTAGGAATTTATGTAATTGAACTTGAGAAACTGGTTTCAAATCTATAATTGAAAGAGATTAAGTAGCTTGGTATGTTGGAGATAGCAAATTGAAGTAATTTTATAAGTTGAAATGGGCATTTATGATATTGGACTCTCTATTTTTAATTAAATTCATTTACTAATCCAATCATGTTAAACTTTCTAATTTTATTCTATAATTTATGAAATTCAATTTAACTAAACTAATCTAGATTCAATTACTAAGTTAAATTTAAAATCAGATTCAAAAGTATCCTCACTTTTATAGTATTTAATTATCACATTCTTAATTTAGATCGGTAAAATTAGAGGTATTTCAGTGCGAATGTCTAAATTGTATTTAGAAGTGTCTCTACTGTTTGGGATTTCCACGTGTTTTGTGAGGTGTCCAAGGATTTTCAAAGGTATTTAGTGTATATTGGTGTGTCTGTGATGTCATGGTATATCACATAAAGGTAAAGGTTGTAAGGAAGCGTTTGGTAAGTCCAAAATTATCAACAAAATCCAAGAGCATTTAGGATTATATGGGATCTTGAGCATTGAACCCAATGGTCAAGGATGTCCAATAGTATCCGGCCAATCCACAGGTATCCCACTAGTCTACAGGTGTCCTGAGCATATATGAAAGAGTCACAAGTCTATATGGTATCCGTGAGTTTTGAGATATAGGTTGCGGGTGCTATAAAGTGTTCAATATTTTAACCATGTGTTAGAGGTGTCTAGGAATAATGGGGGTTATATGGGAAAGTTCAGTGTGTCCAAAAGTGTTTGCAGGGAGTTCGTGAGTGTACAGGGTGTTGAGCAGTAAACCTAATAGTTGAGGATATCTAGTCATGTCCTATCAATTCGCAAGTGTCTTGAGGGTATCTAGAGGTATCTACACGACATTCGCACGTCTCCAAATGTGGAAATGGTTATTGAAATTTTTCGGTGTTATCTATGTATATGTAGTGTCAATGCCCGTCTTGATGTGGTCAAGACTGTATAGGAAGTGTCTAGAAGTCGCTACAATATCCAATGAAGTTCAAGAATGGATAGGTTGTTGAAGGGTGACTTCGAATGGCTAGGGATGATCAAAAGGGTATCAAAGGTTGACCTGGAATGGTTGGGGATGATTAGAAGAGGCTAAGCAGTTATAAGTTCCAAATGATATCCAATAATGTGTTAAGTTTCATGGTTGAATGCGAGTTTCTAGAGGAGGTTATGTGATCAATTGCAAAAGGTGTCTACTGACGTGTCAAAGGCATCGAGGGTGTCCCTGATGGTAAACCTCACAAAAGTGTCTGGCGTATCCACAAGTATTTATCGTATCCATGAGTATCCAAGGATTTCTAGTGCGCGTGTCATGTCGAGGTGTGTTTTATGGTGGCAAGGTATCTTTAGAAGTGTCTTAGGTATGCGTGGGTGTCTAAGGGTATCCGGAAGTGTCTCGAGGCTCAAATTTCAGCATGTTTAGCAAGATATCCAAGGATGCACAAAGATATGCAATTTATATCTGTGTCCACAACGTTTTGGCATGTACTGATGTGGTTGGGGTTGTATGAAAGCGTCCATTGTGAGTAGATATGTCTACAATGTACAAGGGTGTTCAAGAGTGTGCAGGATCTTGAAGAGTTAACCTTGGAGATGTCCGAAAGAGTCTTGGCATTTTGCGACAGTCCTAAGGGTGTCCAGAAGTGTTATGAGTCTTAGCAATGTTAGTAAGTTCCTAAAGATGGGTAGGTGTCCTCGAAATTGGTCGGTATTTCCGATGTGTCAGTGGTGTCTAGGCATGTCCCAATGTAGTAGAGGTTGTATAAAAGCATCTGGTATGTCTTTGTCTTTATATTGTCCGATGAAGTTTAAAATTTTTTGAGGTGTTAAAGGGAGACTCATAATGTCTAGAATTGTCCGAAACAATTTGGGTAAACTAAAAGTTCCTGATAGCGTCCAGGAGAGTCTCAAATTTCATGGGTGTCTATGAATTTCCCCATGCAAATGGGGGGTTTTTGACTACGCCAAGCATCCACCAACATGTCAGTAGTGTTAGGGAGTTTCCTTGGATGGCATGAGTGTACAAAGTGTACCGTGGCTCAATATGTATGTACGATTTCCTAGGGTCTATGGGTAGTTTAGAAGCATGCATAGAGGGTCATTCGTATCTATAATTCCCTAGAGCGACTGAGGAACTTGGGAGTGTGTCTCATATCGAGGTGTGCCCCATGATGGTCGAGGATATCTAAGAAGTATCTTTGGAGACCGTGAGCATCTTGGGGTGTTTGCACGTTTCATGAAGTGACAGAAGGTGTTCAAGAGCCTTTGGAGTATATTAGTGTATCCGCGGTATGCATAAGTGTCTGTGGGTTATAGGCATTGTGCAGAAGTGTAGACCCTAGATTTTTTTTTTTTTTTTAGTAAGTTTAGAGGTGAACCCTAGAGTTAGTATTGGAACTAAAATCCTAAATAGGATCAAAACAATCTCAAACCTTAGAAACCTTAGATACAATCAGATAAATCTAACAACCTTAGAATGATAGATGAGTGTGGTGAGACTTGAAATCCTCATGTTGATTGTTAGGGAAATGTATTATCAAAAACAAAATGAAAATTAGATAAGATGTCCAATATAGAAACCCAATAATAGATGATTCTAATATCCGATCACTAACACGCAACTCAAGGTAACACATGCAAAAAGTAATTTATAATAGAAAAATATAAAATAATTTTCTATGAATACTTACTAATTTATCGAGTCATAAAAACGTCAATTAAACCCTTCATTCGTGTACTCAAATCTCTACTAGTAAAAATTTATCATTTCTACTATACTATTCATTACTATTTGCTACTGTTCATTACTATTCACATCAATTTATTTTATGTCATTGTTCACCCCTACTCTACATCTCTACTCTTACTAATCATGCATATACCATCAAATCTATTACCTATTCATCTTCTCTCTCTCTCCTCCTCTCCCTCCCTCCCATCCCCCACCACCTCCCCCACCCTCTCCAATCCAAAACCAACCCTAGAGCACAACCTCACCCCCTTTCCCCTCATTTTCTTACTTTCATTCACCTCTATAAATATCCCCTTCTACCCTCATTTTACTGCCCTTTTACAAACTACAACTTACACTCTTATACTACTCAAAACTCTCTCAAAATACTCTCCTCTCCTCCCTTCTTCAACCGCCACTCTCCCTCCCTTCTCCATCTCTCTTGGCTCACTCTCTATATCTCTCAAGTACTTACATTTTCATCTCTTCTCTTAGGTAAACACATTCACCATAAAAAGCCTACACTATATATATATATATATATTTATATGTATGTATTAGTGTACATTTGCTTATGATTTTCCCCATGATGCACTAAGCTAGGGAAGGAAATGTGTGGCATCATACTATGTTTTATGTTTATGTTGATGCTCTTTAATTTTTGTATTCTAACCTAACTTTAGTAACATAATAATTGTGTATATATATATATGTATTTATATCTTTAGAGCATACAAGCTCACTAAGCTCACTAATCTAATTCTAATCTAACCTATTATATATGTATCTATATGCATATGTACATATATCTACTTGAGCCTAATGCTCATTAATCTAACTTGCAGTTTATTTGTTCATTTACTTTATGTTATTATGTTATGCTCAAGACTTGTCCTACTTAAGTCCTAAGGAAGTCTTGTCCTACTCAACTCTCGAGGAACTTGTCACAAACTCAAGATTCCAATTTTAACTTTGTATTTATATGTCATTTTATGTCTCATTGGTCAAAAGACCATTCTTTCTTTATGTACATATTAATTTCTTAATGAAAACCAAGAAACTTGGTTTATTACTTAAGTTTTGAACTTTTGGTGCCATGATGGCAATAAGTCTCTGATTCAAAAGTGGGAAAAAGTGATGATCATGGAATCACCACAATACCTTTTTTACTTTGATTAGAGAGCTAAGCACAAAATGTGAAAATTCAAGTTGTTAGGAACTCATATTTTCAAAACTTTGGTTTTGATTCTACAAAACTCATTTTGAATGAAAGAAAAGTTTGAAACAAAATCTTAACCCCTCTATTCTTTTAATGTCAGACTAGCATAGTTCATAATGGGTGTGAAACTTATCACTTGATTTCAATGTTTCAAAAATGATCAAGCACATAAGAGTTATATTCTCCTTATTTCTCTTAAATGCAAAACCTATAAGGCATGAAAGTAGTATGAAACCTCATTTTTTTTCCCTTCTTGGTTTACTTGTTTTTCAAAGTTTATAAACTTGATCAAACAAATAGTGTGAACCCCCAAAGTTTTGGAATCGGTTTAGCTTAAACCCTAATCTGAAAGTCAACCAGAAACCCTAAAGTTAACAAAACCTAGTTAATGTAATGGTTTAAATCTGGCAATCCCGAATAAGCAACCTTGAAAAAGTAAGTAAGAGTTTAGTATGTAGAATAGTTTGTAATTACCTAAGGAAGCTTAAAAAAATCAGATTAGTAAAACCGCGAATCGTTTTGAACCCGAACGGATACAGTTCTTGAAAAACGTGTCACGGGGCTCGGAATAGTAAAAATATTCCGAATATACCATTAGATTCGTAAAAATGTAAGGTTTTCAAAAATATGAGTTTTATAATTTTTCGGTAAGTAAAAATAATAGATATCGCAATTATACATGTAATTTCTTACTACAGGTACTTTATTAGTCATATCTACTTTACATTACACTATTTACTACTATTCTACACTATTCTTTTATCTCTACTTTTTCTAACACCTACTCTTACAATACCATAACCTATAACCTTTACTTTTTACTTTTCCCATAACTTTATTTCACATCTACCTTACTTATTACTTCATTTAATCAATAACAATACAAAATAAAATCTCTCCCCCTCTCTCTTCATGTGGCCGGCGCCCCTCCCATCTCTCTCTCCCTCATTTTGACTCAATTTTCTTTTATTTAAATCACTCAAAAATCACTCCACATTTTCTTATAAATACCCCATCCTCTTTCACTTCTTTCATACAATTACTACCCACAAATTTCTATCAAATCTCTCTCAAATTTTCCTCTCAATACTCTCTCCAAATACTCTCTCGAAAACTATCTCAAAATTCTCTCAAAGTTATCTCAAACCACCTTCTACATACACAAAACCCATAACCACATAATACTTTAAAAACCTTCTTTAGGTAAATTTTTTCTTTGCATATTCTTTTTCTCGTGTCATGTAACTTTATATGTCCATGTGTGAGTTCCAAAAATAAATGTTATGGAAGCTACACTATGTTCATGTGTTGTTCTTGTTCATGAATATCTATTTATGTTTATATTGTTATTTTACCTTGTTCATATTATTATTGTTATTATATCTAAGTATTATTATGTATCTATATATATATATATATATATTCTTTAGAGCATATAAGCTCACTTGCAATTTATTTATTTCCATGCAAAGTAATTTATTTATTTCTTTCATTGCAATTTATTTATTTCTTGTTGTTTCAAGACTAGTCTTTAGTCTTAGACTTGTCTTCATCAAGTTAAAACAAATTATTCTTTCTTTTATTTTATTTTCTGTTGGGACTAGTCTACTTCTTAGTCCTGAGAGTCTTGAAGAAGCTAAGACTCCCAGTACTTGACTTTATTTATTATTTATGTATTTTTGCTTGTTATTATTTTTCATTATCATGCCCATTAAGATTGTTGTCCAAATTTTCGAAAGCTCCAATTATACTCAGTAAAAATGAGATTTTATCACCTAAAGGATAGTTTTACATATAAAACCTATGGTTTAACCAAAGTAAAATTCTTTTCCAAAGCTTTAGGAAGAACTCACTACAATTTTAAAAGCTACTTTTATTTTGAAAAGCTTTTTATATGACTTTATTTTCTTAAAAAGAAGATGAATTTGATACTAAAATAATTTTTATAATATAAGGAAATCCCTTGAAACAAAAATAAGAGTTTCTAAAACCAAGATTTTTCAAATAAATAGTTAAAGAAAACAAATAGGAAAAAGTATCACTAATGTTGAGAATTTAGAAAATAAGAAGTTTATTCGAAAAATCATTTAGAAAAATAGTAAGACAAACCTAAAGCAATTCTTTGAAAAACAAAGGAATCAAAATATTCATTTTAAAGGATTTACAAAACAGATTTCTTGTAAACTATAGTTTTCTAAACTCTTAATTAAACATTGTTTTACTAAGAAACATGGTTGGACAACAAACGCTTGAGCATGGATAAAATATGAGAAAAGTATCTACGAAAAAGGAAATTTTCAACTATATAGATAACTAAGTATTTATCAAACAAATTTTGAATGATTTAAAGTTTGAAACAAAATTGTTTTTGGGATAGAAAAATTCGTGGTGAATCTGATCACCACTGTTTCGGGGCCTAAATGGTCTACTTTGATAAAAATAGTTTTAGAAATGGATAGATCTTTTTGAGTAGGTAGAAATCGGTATATTATATGTGCGATTCCGGTTAAAATGACCAAGTTATGGCCATTTTAAATTGGAATTCTCCTTTGTACGAACTTTGACGTTCTCATGACATTATTTTGACAAAATTTAAGAAAGTCATCAAGAAATACTTGTAAGCTCCGGAAAATTTCAGTAAATAATTTCAAGATGAACTTAAAAATAAACCCTAAAAATCACTTCAAATTAAAACCGAATTTTAACTAGTCCAAAAATACGAACGAATTTAGAAACTTCTTAATCTTGAGAAAATGAAAATCTTTAAAAATAAAATAAGAACACGGTGGTCTTCAAATTCAAAACCACGACGTACGAAAAATTCCATATTTAACTCCGATTTATAAAATCGGGTAATATAAAGCCCAAAAACAAACTATTAAAAAAGTAAATAATGATTGACCTTCGGAAATAAAACTCAATTCAGGAATTCCGAAAAAAATTAAGAGATATTAAATACTTACAAAAATAAAATTTAAAAGAAATTTCTCAAATTAAATATGTTATATAAACATAAAACATCATTTCCTAAATTGGCAAGGATCTAAGCCGGAAAATCACCCGGAAACCCTAAGTGGAATATAAGTCCGGCAATCTAGCGCCCCTAACCCTAGAGGCCGAGGTGTAGTTTAAAGATGTAGAATAGCCCATAGTAATATAACTTTATTTAAAAATATCAGATTAGTAAATTTTTGACCTATTTCGAACCCGTTCGACTGACTTCGAAAAATGTGTCCCGGTGCTCGAGATATAAAAAATATATCAATAGTACCGTTAGACTCGTAATTTCATAAGGTTTCCAAATATATCAGTTATATAATTTTTCGGGTTATAAAAGTTACAGTTATAACCTTTTTATCATATTTTCATTATTACCGGTAATTGATTAGTCTTTTGCACTATTCATTTTTATTTCATTACAAAATTTTATTATTCTTATAAAGCCTTATATTTTTAGATAAATAATTTATACGTTATAGAAAATTTTGTTTTTCTAAAATTTAGTTAGTTCGGGCTTTTACGGGATCAGATTCTGTTTAAGACCCTATACTAAAAATAAAATAAATTAATTTAATAATTAAAAAATATTTGTATTTCCATAAAATAATTTTTTAGAATTTTTCGGGTTATAAAAATATCATCTATAGCCCCTATTTGCGTATTTTGATCATACCGGTAACATATTTGTTAAAATACTAAAATAATTCAAATAATTATTTAATTTTAATTATGAAAAATCTGCTACAAATATTTGAAATAAATTTTCTAATTTTATTTTATTTTGTTTTATTTTATTAAGAAAGTACTTTTACAACCCATACTTTCAAGTACACCTTACACATATCACTTCCTTTTCACTTCAATCTTTCTACACATTATTCCACACTTCATGGCAGATTTTTCCCCTTCTTTATGGTTGCCATTGTCCTTTATTCACTCCATTTTGACCAAATTAATTATATTCTACTCCTTAAGAAAGCTACATTACACATTTATTACACAATTCAAATTCAAGTCAAATTTCAACAAAATTCACTCTCTCTCCTCACCATCATTCACATGCAGCTCTCCCTCTCCTTGGCTGCCCTTGTTTTATTTTTTCTCTCATTTATTCAATTAAAACACTCATTTTCTCTCTCTCCTTCATTTACTCACTTTCCCTCTTTCATTCTTAGCCTTTTCTCTCTCATTTTCCTCTCTTTCTTTCTTCTTTTTGTTCTTGTTTCTTCAAGAACACAAGCTGCCCCCATCTCTTCCATTAGCTTCTACCCATATTTCTTGAAGATTTCTAAGCAAATCTTCATCTCAAAGCCTCCATAGGTGATATAGGTAAAGTGTAATAAAGGTTTCATGCATTAAATGACCTTCCATAAACTTAAAAGCTTAGGATGATGATGCCAATAATGAAACACTCATTTTCTCCACTTTTATTATCTTGTATTATAATTATTTTCTTATTTAAATTTGATATATATTGTAGATCTAACTTTTTGTAGCTTTGATTTTTGTTTATATCATAGATCTTGCTATTTAAATTATTATTCTTGTTATTACTTATGAATTATGCATATGTTTCTCATTCACATGTGTTCATGCATTCAAAACTAGTTTAGAAGATTAGATTTAGTTGTTTTAGGTTCATACATGCATTAGACTTTGTTTTATGTTCATGGATGACTTGTGGTGGCATGATGATAGTAGGATGTTTTAGAAAACTCAAGATCTATTTTATTTTCATCAAAAATCATTTTTGAAAATTTGGATGAAAATGGAATCATATTTAGAAAAGTTGTTTTTCAACTTCAAAATGTGTATTTTTCATTTAAAATGAAGGGCTTAGGGTATAGATAACATAAATGAAAGATTTTGACGAGCAAAGTTTAGATCTATGAGTTTAAAGTTTATTTTCATGGGTTTCATTTAGGTGTATGTTCATATTATGTGTAGATCTTAGATTTGAACTTAGACAAAAATTGTGAAATTCGTATTTTGGCAAAACCCCTATTTGAAAACCACTTTCCAAGTGTCAAAATGTAATTTTTTCTTAAGAAAATGAAGGCTTAATATATGTATATCATCAAGACTTCTTTCTATAAGAATCAAAGGTGATTTTCAAAATAAAAATTTTATTTTCGGATTTTGGCCAAGGCATATTTTAAAAACATGTTTTCCAACTCAAAAATGGAGTTTTTATTTAAGAAATGAAAGGCTATTAAGATATGATATGTAAGGAATGGATTTTCATAAGTTTAGATAGATTTTATCAAAAAATATGACAAAAAATAAATTTTGTAAATTCGGATCCCAACTAAGACCATTTTTTAAACCCATTTATCAACTCCAAAACTCATGTTTTATGTGAAAAATGAAGGGTATAAGTAATAGGTATCTTTAAGGAATGATTTTACAAGTTAAAATGAGTTTAGGCATGAGTGATGTGTAAAACAAGTAATGGAATTAAAATGGAAAATTTTGAGTTAGTGATCAAATTGTCAAATTCGTAATTTGAGATGATGCATATGTAATCACTTAGTATTTGAGCTCAAATTGCAAGTTTTATGTGTTAAATGAAGTCCTTAGACAATAGATATAGTAAAGCTTCAAATTTTGATGCATTAAACACATTTTCTCATAAGAAATATGCAAGAAATGAAATTTTCCAAAATTCGATTTTTGTGAAAAGCTTATTTAAAAACATATTTGCAAAGTGTAAAATGCAAATTTTTGTGTAAGAATGAAGTCCTTAGTGGTTATGCATGATTGAGCCCTAATTTTCTAAATATCAAATGATTTTTACTTAAAGGAATCACTCAAAAACCAATTTTTACCAAATTCAGATTTTGGAATCAACCCTACTTGAAAACATATTTACAAAGTGTAAAATGGAAATTTATGTAGAAATGAAGGTCATAAGTAATATATATAATGAAGACTCAATTTTAACAAAAATAATTATATTTTCTTAAGTAATAAATCCAAAACAAATGGAAATGATCAAAGTTAGAAAACTAGATTTTTCATAAGTAGTTGTTATTATGGTCTTGCAAGATAAAAAGTTATAAAATTTTCTTTTAGCAAAAATCATCAAGATCATGTATAAATTAAGCTCATCTCATGTCATTCATGTTAGGAAATCATTCATATTGCATGTATGGCTAATTTATATAGTAGGAACATTACAAACATTTGCAAAACTATTCTTCGGAATTGAAATTTGTTACTGCCCTAATCTGATCCGACCTTTTCGAAGCTTCAAAGTTTTCAAAACTTAAATATAATATTATAATTAGATAGATCTTTCGAAGCAGATAGAAATCGATATATAATTTGCGAGATTCCGAGTTAAAATGACCAAGTTATGGCCGTTTTAAGTTGGAATTCCCGCTTAGGACGAGAATTACGAATTTGATAGTTCATATGAAATTGTTTGGATTAGTTTGAGTTGAAATACTTATTGGAGTATTTCTTCCTTTTTAGGATACCCCGAAATCGACAATTTCCTGCCACAGAATTATTATTACTAGAAGACCGGTGATCCAATGGCCGAGTGAGTTTTCTCCTTATTTTGTTACCTTGTTTGTGCTTATAGCTAGTTGCATTAGAATTATAGGAACAAGATAAAAATTGGTATGAATGGGGATGGGATATATGATGAGACTGTGATGAATGTATGCCAAAGAATACTAAAGCATATCGAAACCACGATTTGATTGGATAACTGCACTGTTCATATTATTTCTGTTATATGTATGATATTGGTTGGTCACTCTAAAGAATGTATGAATATTTGACCTAAGAAAAAATTAAATTGGTCATGCATCGTATCGGACATATTGCATTTGGTAGCATGTACTCCTACGCAGGTCGATCGGTATGGTCCGTAGATGCCTTGTTTCGATAACGAGCCCGGTGCCAGAGCTCATTTAGGGGTACTAAGGCGCATGTGGATGCATTCCTTGGATGAGCCTAGCCGAGTCGAGTGCTAAGAGCCGAGGGCTTGGGGACTAGATGCGGTTGTGTAGACTTCAATACCATTCCTAACCCAAGATACGAGGGCGTAAATCCGTTCTGTGTGTGTTCCAGATACCCATACATAATTGTTTCCTCATATGTTTGTTTATGCATAGCATATGGTTGATTATAACATTGCTTGTTATGGTACGAAATTAAGGAATTCTCACTAAGCTAGCGTAGCTTATACCCCAACAGTTGTTTAAATAAACAGGTTATCTCAAGAATGCTAAGTGGGGACCGTGATGGTTGGAGCCGAGAATAACTTCGGGATTTTGGCAAAGAATAAAAATGATTGAAGTTATCAGCTAGTTTTATGATTTGCCTCGTAATGTTTTATGAAGTGGAATCTTTTGATGAATGTAATTGAAGTTTGATGATTTGTATTTCGAATATAGTGATTTGTATCTGAAGTATAGTAAATTGTATTTCCTTTGCATTGTTACTCAAGTGTACCAATATAAAATGTATCTCTCCAATGTGTCTCCTCTATATGTTAGACGCCTTGTACATAGTATGGAAGCCTTCGTGACTGAGGCGGTCATTCCTAGGCTTTAATATTGTGTACAGCGGATTGCCACATTTAGGATACCCTTCGGGGTGTGACAATACTCATTTTTGGATATTTTCCTTGACTAGGTGATCCCGAGGAAGGATACCCATACCCTGGGACTATTTCGACTAAGTGGATTGTGTGAACGATTCATTCGTTTAGAGAATTATCGACATGGCATCGTGAGTTTATTTCCTTAAAATGTTTTACTTGATTGTGCTTGTAGTCTAGTTGCATTAAAAGTAAGAAAAGACAAATGGATATGTATATGAGAAAATTTGTTGAAAGGATCCTAAGAATATCGAGGCCGGATTTGATTAAATGTTTGTTTTAGTATAGCACTTGATTTGTATGAAATTCTATGATCATCTTAAATTTGATACTAATAATACTATGATATCATAAATAAATTGATTCATGCATACCACGAAGTGAGTCACATTGCATTGGGTTATTGTCCTTGGGTGAGAAGGATGGTAGCTCAGGTCGGAAGCAACACTTGGCGGATTGATCGAAAGCGATTGCTTGGCGACATAGAGTTAAATGCTTGGCGGAAAGTCTGAAAGCAAGGCTCAATTCAAGTAAACTTAATATGCTTGGCGGTATTGATCGAAAGCATAACTTTTTAACTAAAACTACTTGTTTTGAGGTTACATAGGACGTAAATCCATTCAATATATAGTTCCCGGAAAACTATATGCCTTGTTTGCTTGCATGAATGTTGCATTTCATTTGTCTGCTTAAATAACTTGTTTGAATTCCATTACACAAGAAGTTATTTATGGAAATAGTTCTCACTAAGCTATTAGCTCGTACCCCTATAGATATCTTTTGCAGTTTACCTATTTATGGTTGAGGCCACGAGAACCCTACAGCCAGGTACTTTCCTTTTGGTTAAGGAATTTCTAGATAAAGTTTTAGTATTGATGAGATATAGACTTCATAGAAATATTCTTGTAATAGATTATAGTTACTTGTGACTAGGGAATGCCCCTAAGATTTGTAAGACTGTTGTTTTGAACAAATCAATATTATGAATCCTCTTTTCTTAAATTGTTATTATATCTTCTTAAGCTTCATAATTCCATATATAGTCCTCTAAAATTGTGAGAGCACGCCTTACACTTAATATCAAAGCTTCTGAGAATGATTAAGGTTGTCCTACTTAAGCTTTAATATTGAGTGTGGCGGACTGTTACGTTTAGGGTACCCTTTGGGACGTGACAAATAGGGTTTAATTCCCTTTCTTTTTTATTCTTGCCATAGCTATTAAGACACAAAAAGGGGTATTTTCCACTTTGAGTCTTCATTTTTCAAATGTTCCATGAATCTGGGAGTGTTAGCAAATGAATACAAGGATATGATCTCTTGTTCCTTGAAAAAAGGCTCACAAAGACTCTATGAGTATAAACAAACTACATTTCCTTTCTTTCCTTTTTAAACCAAGAGCTAAGGCTCAATTATGTTTGAGTTTCCAACTTTCATTTACCCCATATATTTCTTAAGTGGTTGAACCTTAGAGGAATCAAGGATTAGCCATGATCTTAACTTACATCCTTTTCATTTCTTTTTTACATGTTAATTTCTTTTAATGTACCTAGATAAGTCAACATAAATGCCGTTAGAAATATGCTAAATGCTTGTTTTATTTCTCGTACTTTATCTACGATATCATCTCGGAATAAGTTAAATGCATATAGAAGGCCCAATAGAGTTTAAATTTTAGAAAAGTATAGAAACGGAAATAGGGAAAGTAGAGGAGCAATCTAACCCCTACTAATCCAAGACCTTACTAAAAGCATATGGCCAATATAACATCAAAACCAAGTAGATAGAAATCAACTGCTCACATGCAAAAGTTAAATTTGAAATAACTTAGATATCATCATTTTAAGGTTTAAACTAGGTTACCGAGTGAGTTTTCTCTTATAATTTGCATATCTTGTTTGTGCTTACAAAGTAGTGACACTATGTTGCTAAGAAAAGATAGAATGGATACATATGGGGACTTCATGGGTTATGTATGTGCTTCTATGTTTTTGTTTGATAAATGGATGTTAAGCATATCGAAACCTTGGTTTACTTGTTTAAGCATACTTTGATGATTTATATGTGTGGATGGTATATATATGTTAAATGCATGATCACCCTTGATGAACCTTAAATCAGATTGGCATAAAGGAAGAAAGGGTCATGCATCGCATGTTGAGTCACATTATGAAGGCTATCACTCCTATGCATGGAACTAGGTAGGCAGCAAAGCACACCTTAGTACAATGACAACAAAGGCTACATCATTCTCACAACATAAAACAAAAGCAACGAGATGACGTTTGTTCTTTCTTCAGCTTCACCTTAAACTTGTGCTATGCATTTTAGGTGGAGGGACATTGCCTGGTGGAACTTATAGAGCCACGATGCTTCTTATTTTCTCCCATGATAGTACAAAGATATTGGCAACTGATCTGCTTATTTCTTTGTCCAAACCGAAGGGGAATGGTTCCATATACCCATCTTATGTTGGCAAATACAACTCCAACTCCGAATCTATGATGACTATGTTATTGTTTGGGGCTCGTACTTTAAGAGAGAGTCAATGGCTTAGGTCATATGAAAGCTCTTCACTAAGGGCATGGCTTGGGTCTTCCTCTCAAGTTGGTGTAGACAACTGTTCTTCTAGATCTTTTTCTTTTTATTCCTCCATGGCTTCTTCTTCCTCCTCCTCATCTTCTTGCATTGGCTCACCTTGATTATGGTTTCCCCAGTCATCAATGATTCTCAGGGACAACCCTTAAGGGGGAGCTTGATCTAGGTATAAGTCCCATAAAAGATTTCGATATATGCAATACTAAAAAAAGTAGTTTACATGGTCAGCTTGAAGCCATGAAGTATGGTCAGCTAGGTGGTCCTTGATATACACATACAAGGAACCTATGGTGCTCCAGGTTCAGAAATCGGGGGAAATTGGGGCTCCTTCATTCCTTAAAACAAAGGTCATTTGCTAGATCATGGGATCATTGCTCCAACATGCTCCCAGCCTCTATATGTCATAAATCACTTCAACATCCAATAGCTTAAACTTTAGGATAGGATTATACCTAAGTCCTTCAATTAGGTTAACTTATATGGTTTTTCCTGAGCCTCTCTTCCATAGCCCAAAGATTTCTTTCATATTCTTAGGTCTCCCGATTAAGGCAGAGTCTTCACATAACACCTTACGACGTTAACGGCATTCCACCAAAGGTTTGCCTCCATAGATATGGAAATTCTTAGCTTTCAACTTAACGTCACTCGGATTAAGCTATTCACAAAACAAGACAAGGGTTAGTCTATAAGCTTAACTTACCCTTCTAGTTCTTATAAGACTTGTAGCTACTCTATTCTTTTCTATCTAGGCTTTGTATTTTTAGTCTTATGGTCCACTTCTCTTAATCTTGATGCTCTGATGCCAACTTAAACTGTCACACCCCAAAGGATACCCTAAACATGATAGCCAACCATACACAATACTAAAACTTAAGAATGGCTATCTTAGTCACATGAAAGTTTTGATGTCTTACACAAGTTGTACTTTCACAATATAAAGGGGACGCTGGTGGAGTTATACAACTTAAGATGATAATAATATAATAGCATGCAAGAATTGGTAAACATAATTTACATAACTCAAAAGATCACAATCTTACATCTTCAAAAGGGTATACCTTCGTTAGAGTCTTACATATTACAATTCATCAAAGCCTTTAAAAGAAATACACTAAGTTTTTACAAAAGGAAATATTTACTACTTTATCCTCATCATCAAAATCTTTATGGGCTACCAACTTACCACACAAAACCTTCTCCTTGGATATAGCCATAAATGCTCTTGAAACAACAAAAATCTATAGGGTTATAAGCACAACTTGCTTAGCGAGAAAATCTTGTAATAACATACCTATAAACAAGTAAGATCAAAGAAGCTTATTAATCAAACATGTGGAAACAACATATATATGATTAATAAATACATAAGATTATCCAAAAATCATATGTAAAATGGATTCATGCCCTTCAAATCAAGGGTTATGGAATGCTTTGAAAAAAGTACGTACAACCACCAAAACTTTAGAAAACATTTAGGTTCTAACCAACCACTACTAATAGTCCCCGAGCTTTTGGCCCATAGAGATCGATCTAGCAAGGCTCCTCTATGAGACAGTATTCCCCAAGTGATTTAGTTCCTTATGCTAGAGCAGGGCTTCTTATCTAGGGGTGTTCATGGATCGGTTAACCGGTCTGTGGCTTTATTTTTTGAACTTAACCATAATGATCGGTTTTTTAATATCGTGATCCTTAACCAGTCCATTATAAATGGTGAACCACCTTAGCGGTTAACCGTTTTGTTCGGTTAATATTTTCGGTTTTCGGTTTTTAACCATTTAATGTACTGGTTTCAATAAATCAAATTGATAATTTCAACAAATATATTTTTTATCTTTTATCGTAGATTTTTTATTTAAATTATTATATATATTACAATAGCTAAAAAAAAGGAAAATCAAATTAAGGAAAATGAGAAAAACAAGTCTTTTAATGTATCATCATCAACAAAAATCAAATTAATCAATTACCACATCAACTCCCATCAAACATAGAACAATAGTACTTTAATGAAAATCCAAAGAATATTAATATATGTAAATTATATGTATATGTAGATCATATGTGTATATATATTTTAAAAATATAATTATATATGTAAATTATACATATAATATATCTATAAATATTGAAAATGGTTAACCATTAACCGTCGGTTTTTTATGGTTACAAACCAAAACCGAAAAAAATAAAAACCATGATCCTAAACCAAAACTGATGGATTGGTTAACCATATTTTTCTGATTGGTTTTTCGGTTTCAGTTCGGTTTCATCGGTTTTTTTGCACACCCCTATTCTTATCTATCCTGTCTTAGGCATAGGAGTAATAGCAAAAGATGAATGTGGCTCGACAACATGCCATGCATGATCATTTATTAATTAACTACCAACCAAGTTAATTTCCATTTAGGGCAACAATCAAAATAATAATAAATAAAACTTTTCATAAAGGAAACAAAGTACGTTAATCAACCATTGTAAGGTTTTGATATTCTTAGCATCTGATTATCAATCATCCATGAATCACAAGCATATTCCTATACTGCCCATAAGCAAATCCATTTTATCTTTTCCCTACATTCTAATACTCTATTTTACAAACACAAGTAAGATACGTAAAGCAATGGGAAAAACTCACTCAATCATGGCTCCTAATCAAAGTTGTCCTTCGAAAAGGGCATTTCATTTTCTTTATCATCTGAACAAAAGAAATACCCCCGAATGAGTATTTCGTACTAGTCTTTCTTGAAATTATACTCTAATAAAATAATTCTCAGTAGAATTCATGGTTACTAGGTTTTAACCTTAAATTTACCATAATTAACTCATTTTAACTTTGAATTTCACATATGAGTATTCGATTTGTACCTACTTTGAATGCTCCATTCATTTTTAAGGTTATTTCAAATGTTTAAAGTCATTTAGCTCTCAAAATCATCAAGGCCATATTACTTCCATATTACTACACAACTTCATTTCATTATTTTTAAAAAGTTTCACCTCATGCAAACTCTCTAGGCCATGTATTTATTATTCCTATACTCAAACATGATTGAAGCATACTAATAGCTCATAATACATGCATGATCCTACTGATGTTGCTTAAAAATGTATTTTCATAAAAATGGCTTTTATAGTAAAGAGAACATATTTAAATTCATGGGTAGTAGACTTGGAATCCTTCTAGTAAAAATTTATTCTTATTACCTTTCAAAGTGAGTGATTCCTAACTTAAAAATGAGGTTCTATACTTGTTTTATTCTTTTTGAGAATTCTGTTACTCTTAGGAAATTCATAAACAAGTTTCATTTAGTTATTTATTTTCAATACATTGATCTCTATGTGATTTTAAGAAAACATAAATTACATCTTTTTAAAACCATGCCTAGGGTCTCGACACTTGTCATGCCTCAAAGAGTACCATAAACATGCCAGTTCTCCACATACAATATTAAGACTTAAGAATGACTATCCTAGTCATCCAGAAGTCTCGATATCATATTTAAGGCGTACAACACAATAATAGGAGACACTGGTAGGGTGTGTAGTTCAAGAAAGTAATATAAAGCATACAAGCATTTAAATAAACATTTACTCATGAAATATAAAGAAATAGATTCTTTTACATTAACTTAAGGGCATTCCTCTACTAAATTCTCCAAAGATCGAAATACAACTCAGTCTTATCAGCAATTTAAATAACTATCACCAAAACTTTTAAAGGAATTCCGATCTAAAGTCCATGATTGGACTTCCTGTCACGCCCAAGGGGTACCCAAAACGTGGCAGTCCGCCGTACACAATACTAAAGCCTAGGAATGACTACCTTAGTCACGCAAAGGCTTCCATATTATGTACAAGGCGTACATCACAACCAAGGGAACGCATCGGAGTAGCGCAATTTATATTGATAATAAATAAGTAACAAGACAAAGAGAATACTTATCATAAATCATAAACATATTGCATTGCAATTCTTAGGGGCATGTCCATCTATTATCCTCAAATAAATATACATTCCTATTCATACAAGTCATTATATATAAAGAACCTTACAAAATTACTTATCTTATGATTTCATTTCCTTCATGAAGATTAACCAATCCTTTCATGATTTCCTCAATGTCATGATCCTCAATTTAAGCCATGGATATACCTGTTTCAACAAAATCTACAGGGGTATAAGCTACAACTAGCTTAGTGAGATATTCCTTTTCGTTCGCACCATATTTTCAAACAAGTTTATTTATTTAATCACACATATGCTATGCATACAATGCAACAACTACGTGATTATGCAAATATATACAGTTATCTGGAAATCATATATAGAACGGATTTACCCTTCCGTATCAAAGGTTAGTTGAAGGTCTTCGACCTTCTACTGCTAGTCCCTAGGTCCTCACCCATAACGTTCAGTTGGCTCGGCTCCTAACCTAGAGTTGCTTTCCCCGAGCGATTTGGATTCTCCAGAAAGGAACATGGCCCGTGGCACCGCATGATCACACCAATCCAACTCTACGCGTAGGAGTAGCAGCCTTCCGAAATAGATGTGACTCGGTGGATGCTATGCGTGAGCGTTTTACTTTTCTTAAGCTAAACCTTATTAAGGTTTATTAGGGGCGATCAATCAATTTAGCAAACAATAAACAATCATACAAGTAAATAAACAAAATTATTTAAACAAGCAATTTGAGGCTGGGATATCCTTAATTCTCATTTCACACATAAACATAAAATTACACATAATCCCGAATTCCCCAAATATATTCGTTTTTATCTTTTCTTAGTATACTAATGCTACTACTTTACAAGCACAAGCAAGATAGAGAAATTAGGAGGAATAACTCACTCGTCCATTTTGCGATCTTCTTAGTCGTAGTAATCCTCGGGTAGGGTAATCTCGTATCTTTCGTCACCTAGACAAAAGAAATACCCGGGATAAGTCTTTCATGAAATCTATTCTTGGAGATTTTAATCTTTTCTTAAAATCACGGTAAAATCGTATAAGAGGAAATTCCAACTTAAAATGGCCATAACTTGTTCATTTTAACTCGGAATTTCGCATATAATATACCATTTTCTACCTATTCGAAAAGATCCATCCATTTCTAAGATTATCTTTGTCATAAAAGGTCATTTGAGTTTGGAAAAAGTCAAGTACAGATTTAAAACGAATTTTCTAAACTTTTGCAAAAATCCATTTTCTAACTCAACTCTTTTTTTAAAGAAAATCCTTTTGTAACAATATAAGTATATAAGTATATAGTTGATAAACACTTTGAATATATAGGTAAGCTTGCTTTATATGCAAAAATCGTAATGGCAGTGTCTCAACAACTTATTTCATAAAACAATTCATTTAAACTTTAACTTTGAAAATTTCTTTTCAAGTATTTTAAAGAAATTTTATATTTTCCTAGATTGTTATAAATGAGTATATTTTATTTTATTTTATTCTTTTTCCAAGGAAAAATAATTTTTTTTGTAACATTAGTTTTCCATAAATTTTACTTTAAAAATCAAATTTATCACAATTATATTAAGTTGTTGAAAACCTTTTCATAATTTTGTATTTAGGATGGTTTAAGAAAATGAGTCTTGTCTTCTTATATTCATTTCTAAAATATAAGCTTTTGTCTTCTAAAACTTGTTCTTTCATTTCTTTTGAAAAGAATCATCTTTATTGATAAAATCCATTATTGTTAATCTTACTTTATTTATGTTCTTTTGAAAATAAGTTCTTTCTTTTAAAATCATTACTTTTCCTAAGTGGGTTCATAACTTTATGAGTTGATTTTTATATTAACTTTGAAAACTAGTTTGTTTCTTAGTTTAGAAAAGAGTTTAAGCCTTAAACTTTTAATATTAACGATTTATTTTTCTTAAAACTTAGGTTACCATAAAATATAAAGAAAGTATTTATTTCTTATGTTTTCTTGATAAAACTATCTTTGTTATTTAAGAAAACTTGAGAAAACTTGTATTACTCTATCTTAGGTTGTTAATAATAACTTCATGATTTTGTGGAAAATCACCTAATCGAAATTCTAGCTTTGAGTTCCTTTAGTAAAGTAAAATTCTATTTTTTAGATTAGTTGAGACATTAATATTACGTAATCGCAAGTATTATGAGCATATAAAAAAAAATTAGGAACATAAGAAAATACTAGAAATAAATAATGTGCAAGAAACAAAAATATCAAGTATTGGGAACCTTAGCTTCATCAAGGTATCCCGATCAAGTATTGGAGCCTTAGCTTTATCAAGGCATCCCGGGACTAAGAATGGACTAGTCCCGAAAGATTAAAAAAAAAATAAATAAAAGATTGTTTTGACTTGATATGGACAAGTCTAAGATTAGAAAGACTAGTTTTAATAATAACATGAAATAAGTAAATTGCATAACTTGAAAGTAAATAAATAACAAATGAGCTTATATGCTCTAAATATATATAATATACTATATATATATATAATAAGCAAGTTATAGCAAAAGATCAAAATATAAACAAGTAATAAATGACAAAGTATATATATGCATGAAAGTAGTTCCATGAACAAGAACCAAACATGATCTTAATGTGGTTTTCTTTAGTTTTTTTTTTCAACCTAAGAATCAACATCAAAACCATATAAGGTTACTTGACATAAAAAGAATAGAATAAGAGTTCTTCATTACCTAAATGGGTAAGAAGAAAAGAAGGATTGCTTGAAGGCTTTTGGTAGTGGTAAGTAGTGAGGCTTTGAAAAGAAACTTTCTTTAGTAATGGAAGAGGAGTGTTTTCTCTTTACAAGAAGTGAGTTCTTGTAAGATTATAGAGAGGAGTTTTTGGAGAGGATTTTAGCATAATTTCTTTGCTTTGGAATAGTGTGAAGAAATGAGAAGGGGAGATGTGGTACTTATAGAGTTTTGTGAGGAATTAAGAGTGAATTAAATAAAAGAAAAATAAAATAAAATAGATATGAAAGAGAGAGGGTTAGCGCCGGTCCTAGCATGGGGAAGGAAAATTTGTACAATTTTGATTAATTTTTGTGTAATAAAGAAGTAATGTGTAAAGTTAATATGAATAAAGTTGTATTGAAAATGAAAAAAAGTAAGAAAATAGGTATGTAGATGTCAGAAATAGGTGTAAGAAAAAGTAGAGATAGTGAAATAGTAATGAATAGTAGAAAAGTACTATGAATAGTAGATTACACAATTAAAGTACTAGTAGTAATAAAAATATGCGTAATAATGCAATATATGTAATTTTTAGCTACCGAAAAATTCTAAAACTGATATTTTTGGAATCCTTATATTTTTACGAGTCTATTGGTATAAACAGAATATTTTTAATAATTCGAGCTCTGGGACACACTTTTCGAGAACTGTCCCGTTTGAGTCCGAAGGATACTCGAAATTCGCGAATCTGATATTTTTATGTTACCCTATATTATTACGAACTATTTTAAGCTATTGGCTTAATTTCATTTTCTAGGGTTTAAAAAAGCGGGATTGCTGAATCTTAAACACTAGGGTTCTTTATAGGCTTGTTGACCTTTAGGGTTCCATTTTGACTTCCGATTTTACTGAGTTATTCGTAAGATCGTATAATTTTTGAGTTTTGATCGTTTTATATTTTAAGCTCGACGTCTATGGTTTACCTTATTTTATTTGTGATTATTTAATAGTTTTTAGTTCTTGGGATTGTTTAACCGAGTCTAGGGTTATGAGTTGACTCAGTTTAACTTTTGGCAAAAATTGAAATTTCTGATTCTGAAATTTATTGAGGGTTTTTAAAATTTTGTTGTTGATTGTTATTTGGATATATTGTCCTGATTTGCATGTTAGGAAACGGTTAGGTGATTTGATTGATGTACGAACGTTGATTAAATCGGTAGTTGGACTTCATATTTTGTTTCAAGGGTTCTCGTTTTCTCAAGATCCAGAAAACTCGTTTTTTATCTTCTTTGGAATTAAGTTTTAACTTGATTTGATCTTTAGGGTTTCTTTTTCAGTATTTTGACTCAGTCTAGAATTTGGTTTTTATCTTGAGTCGATTTTCGGGATGTAAATCTTGATACTTAGACTTCTAGGATTATTTTTAAGAATTATGAAATTTTCGGGAGTTTACACTTCCCCCAAAAGCTTCCTAAAAGAAATCTTACTCGGATGTATGGGGACCTTGGATAGAGAAGCAGATGATCCTGTGACAATAAAAATCTATAGGGGTGTAAGCTTAATGTGCTTAGTGAGAATATTCCTAGGTTAGCATACTCGAAATAGAAACATCAATCAAGTTATAATTATACAAACATATGAAATGCATCAAACACGTGATCAAACAAGCCATATAGTTTTTTAGGAACTATATGTTGAATGAATTTACCCCTTTTCATTTGGGTTACCCCTTTTCATTTGGGGTTACGTGTTTCCAGCTAATTACGACCAAAGTTTCGCAAATAGATTTGTAGATTTTATCAACTACTACTCACCAAAAAAAAACATGTAGATCTTACTGGCTACTACTTGCCATAAACAGATACTACCAGTTATGCCAACCATCACTATTATGCACTTATCCCACTAAATGTATAATAACGAATGCAATGAGACTCACTACATGATATGCATGAATCAATTTATTAAGTTCTTGGCTTGTAATTAAAATATCTTAAAGGTGATTATACAATTTTGCAAACACTTCAACATAGTAATAACCCATCCATATAATTATCATCACTTTGGGTGTCGATATTCTTAATGTTCTTTTAACCAATATTATCATGCATATTCATTTTATTTTTCCCTATTTCTAGTGCTACTAATTTACAAGCACATTCATGAGTACGGAAATTTAAGAAAGTAAACTTACTTGGCCATGTCTTGATAGAGCACTCCTAATCAAAGTACTCCTCCAGATAACAAATATCGTCTCCTGGGTCACCTAAAAAGAGAAATATCTAAAATGAGTATTTCGTAGAATTCCTACTCAAAATTTCTTTCCAACTTAAAACAACCATAAATTAGCTCATTTTAACTCGGAATTTCACATATAAGTAGTCATTTTCTACTTACTTGAAAAGATATGTCTATTTCTAAGGCTATTTTTTATTTTAAAGGTCATTTAGGTCTTGGAATAGGGCCTTACAGATTTGGATTTTAAGGTTCCAGCCCACAAAATTGTATTTTTCTAAGGTTTCACCTCATCCAAAAATCCTATAACAAGCACTCATTTGATACTTATACTAGCTCACATCATATACATGATTTTAGTACTATTTCTCCAAGAATGGTTTTTCATAAAACAATTTGATTTAGAAGTTTGAAAAGTTAAGTTTGTGAGAAAAACTTCTTTACTCGAGGAAAGATAGTTACAAATTTTAGTTTATAGTGAATTTAAATATATAACTACTATGATTATTGTTGGTCCCGAAAATAATCAAGAAGGGGGGTTGAATTGATTATTTCAGAAAAATAAAATTTTTGCCTTTTAAAACAATCCCCTTTGATTTTAAGTTAAGAGAACAATATGAACAATTAAACAACAATAAAATAAACTATGGAAATATAAATAGAGAAGGGATAAGAAGATCAGGCAGATATTTATAGTGGTTCCGCCTTGTGCATCAGTCCACTCTTCCAGCTCCGAGCCGGGGAACCCGTTATCCTACGGGTTAGTTCCACTATATCCAATCAATTCAAATAAAAGATTGTACAATTCTCTCTGCTCGATTCTCACAGTTATCCTTAAGCTAACAATCGATCTACAGAGTCTAATCCTATAATTGAATTACAATTTGAGAACGCAACAACACGTTCCTTCTTAAAAATGAGAAAAACCAAATTTGCTTTAAGAGTTTAATAGCACTATGCAGCTCAAAAACTTGTAAATTCTGTAAAAGCTTCTTCCTTTTTCAGAATAAGAGAGAGAACAGTAAGATGGAGCTTTTTTGTTTTTCGTCTTTACGTGAGAGAAAATATCAGAGTATATAATAATAATCAATCTCTCTTTCTTCTTCTCTGGGTCGGCAATATATCCACACATTTCAACGTTCGAATCCTGCTATTGTAAGATGGATAAGTCTTCCTCAATTTTCTCGGATCAAATCCTCTTGTCCTCTTTTGAATTTGAAAAACAATTTCGCTTCAGTTTTTGTTTGATAAACTTCTGATATTATAATGATTTCTTCCCTTTATGCTGAAAATAAAGCTCAACGATCTGATCTTCTAACCTTCAGGAGAGATAAGCTTTCCAAGATCTTCTCATAATATCTTTATCATATCTATCTTGAATTTTGATTTTTGAAATACTTGGCGGAAAATAGGAGATAACATTTGCTGAATTTTTGTGATTCAAAATAATTTGTATGATTCTGTTTGAATTTTTTGTTCTGATAAATATAGATATTTGAAATATCCGTTGCTGATATCTCGAACTCCATCGTGATCTTCATATGTTATCTATTTGAAGATAACATTTTTCTTCTTCTGATTTCCTCAACGATATCCAAGATAAATAGATAAGCTTGTTCTTGTCTTGAAGTATGTTAGAATAAACAATTTGTCTTCAAATAATTCTTGTAACTTTAGATTTTATGGTTGAAAATATTATTTTTTGTTGATGAAGAGAAATTCGGAATTATTTAAATCCCCTAGGATATAATCCGACTTTAGTGGAACAAATAAGTATACTATCCAAATATACTTATTATCTCAGAGCTAGGTCTTCAAAATAATCGAACTTCTTCATATAAAAAATTATAGATCTTGTTTGAGAAGATGAACAGTAACTAACTTTAACTCAGAATTGCTATTTAAAGTTCTTGAAAAGATTCTGTAAAAACTTTTGTGTTTCTGGAAACTTTCTCATGTAAATGTTTTGTGAATAGTTCTGTAAATAGTTGTGCACACTAAGAGATTAGTTAGTTCTTTGACTATTTTGTTATCATCAAAACCTTAGATAGTAGAGAATTAACAATTATTATTTCTATACTTTCTTGACTTCATAAAATAATTTCACACTCTTATAAACTTGTTTTATTTGATGTTAGGTAATTACTTTATCTTAAGTTGGATGATTCTAAACTTGCTTATGAAAAATTAACTTGTTCTTGGTTCTTAACATATCCTTAATATGCCTAAATATATTTTAAGAAAATTTTGCATAGCAAAGCTTTTCCAACATTTAATCTTAAAGAAAGTGTGACTAGCTATTTATCTCTTATCTTTAAGGAAAGTCCTCTTTAAGATTTGTAAATTTATTTTGAAAACCTTTAGTCTCACTTTATAAAATGGAACATGATGCCTATTTTTATTTTTAAGAATTATTTTTACTTATGGCATCAACATTACTTGATGATCATGCATGCAAATGAACATATTGTTTATGTTAAGAAACACTTATGTAATAAAATAGCAAAGATAGAAAATCTAAGAGCAAAAATAAGGATAAGAATATGGAAGTCTTAACTTCTCATCAAGACTTCCTGGGATTGAATAAATTCCAGTCACCATAAATAAAAAAGAAAAAAAATGAAAAAAAGAAGGAAAAGAAAAAGAAGAAAGAAAAATCATTGAAGTCTTAGATTCATTTCAAGGTTTCCCAAGGTTTGAATTTTCCAGTCTAAAAAATATATAGCAAATAAGTAAAAGAAAGAAAAATAAATTTGGAGTCTTAGATAAATTTCAAGGCTCCCATGACTTAGATTATAGACTAGTCCCACTTTATGTTTTGACTTGATAATGGATAAGTCTACGACTAGAAGATGAATAGTCTTATTTTATTATAAACAATAGATAAGAAACCAGATAAGAGCATAATATAGTGAGCTTTAGGCTCTAAATACACACACATACACACACACACATACTTTACATAAAACATATAGGAAGTTAGATTAGAAGCATAATCATAATCAAGAATATAAATAAACATGGTGTTGAACATTGGCATGAACAAGTTGTTGTTTCCATGATTTCCTCCCTAGAATAATGCTTATGGGGTTTTGGAAATCATAATACACAAAGTGTTCATGTTATGTTATATAAAGATAAGAAAAGGTTTTGGTGTTTACTTAAACTGGAAGATGGAGTATGGAAGATGAATGGAAGAAAATTTTGTGAAAGCACAATGGAGAGGGGGAGAGGATGTCATGGCAAGGAGGAGCAGGAGAGAGGGATATTGTGGAGAAAATTTGGTAGAGTTTTGTTAGTATAAAAGAGAGTGTATAAAGAATGAAGGAGGGATGGGGTATTTATAGAGTTTTGGAGTGGAAATTAGTGTGAATTAAATTAAATGAAAATGAAATAAATATAGAGAGAGAGGGATGAGGCACCAGCCACATTAAGAGAGAGGGAGGAAATTTGATTAATTTTTTATTTTTGTAATAAAAAGTAAGTAACATGTAATATATTATATGTATAAAGTTTTATGACAAAAGAAAATATAAGAGATAGGTATGTAAGAGTGTAGAGTAGGTAGTAAGAAAAAATAGAAGTATATGAATAGTAGTGAATAGTAGAGTAGACAAATAAAATACCAGCAGTAAAAAAGATATGCATAACAGGGTTATATCTAATATTTTTAGGAACCGAAAAATTTTATAGCTGATATTTTATTATTCCTAATTAAATTACAAGTCTAAATATGTTTGTCAGAATATTTTCACCATTTCGTGTATCAAGACTCTGTTTTCGAAAACTAATCCTGTTTGTGCCTAAACAAGCGAGTTTTGAGCCGATAGGATCTTTTTTAGGTTGTAAGGCATTATTCCAAACTATAATCCACGGTTAACTCATTTTTTTTATTTTAGGGTTTTTTTTGTGGGATTGCTAGATCTAAACACTCTCGCTCTTAAAGATAAACCTAGGTTGACTTTAGGGTTTCTAGTTTGACTTCTGATTTTATGGTTTATTTCATATTTTTGTAAAATTTAAGGGTTTCCAACATTCTTAGGGAAGTAGGGTATAAGATTTTGTCACTTGATTTTATCTTTTGTAAATATTAAAAGTCAAGTTGATTTGAGAAAGAAAAATCAAAGTTTCACATCCCCTTTTATGCCTGTAGGTCACTGCATTACTAAGAAAATAAGAGGATGGTTTTGTTTTTCAAATTTTTCTTTTAGTAAATGATTTCAATGTATTAGAAATGATTTTTCAAAAATATTTTACATAACAAAGAATTGAAATATGTAGAGGTTTATAACTTTATGAATCTCCCATATCATGCTAGGGTCTCTAAATTAGTAAGTGATTATAATGACAATATCAAGATTATTATCTTGTTCTTACTTTTAAAGTAGAGACTTTTAGCCATCATTGTATTTTAGGTTCACAAATCATTGTGACATTATAACAATATCACTATGAGTATTTTATGTACATGAACATAGAATTTAAACTAGTAAACATTGAAATATTAAAATGAACATAAAGGTAATGGAATAAAAAAATGGGAGTCTTAAATTGTATTTAAGACTCCCTAAGACTTTGACATGGACAAGTCCCCTTCGGACTTGAATATGGACAAGTCCAAAACTAGAAACTAACTAGTCTTATTATTTCTTGAAATGGATAAGTCTTAAATAAAATACACTTGCATGAAATCAAATTGCTTGAAATGTAAAGAATATAAAGTAAATAAAATTTTAGATTAGTGAACAATATACTCTTAAGATTATATACACATGTACATATTTTTACATATTTATAAAGTTTAGATTAGTATACATAAAGTAAAGAGCATGAAGATAACAAGAACATAACATAAATAACTTGAGCCATGTATGAAATCGTGCATTTTTATCCCCTAGCTTTTAAGCATCATGTAGAGAATTTTATTTAGGATTTTACTTGAAAACTCATACGAGACTTACATTATCAAAATATAAAGTGTGGGTTTAGAGTGTTTACTTAGAATGAAGTAAGAAAATGTGTGTGTTGTTAAGAAAGTGGGAAAGTGCCAAGAGATATAAAAGGAGAGGGAGGGTAACTGTAGGGTTTGTAGGGAAAGGGCATGAGGGAATTCTTGGAGAGATTTTGAGAGGATTTGAGAAAATGTGAAGGAATGTAAAGTGTGAAAAATAAAAGAGTGGAAGGGTATTTATAGAGAATGATAAGTGAGTAAAGTGTGATAATAAAATTAAATGAGAGAGAGTAGGAGAGAGGGGAAGCTGGCATAGAGAAGAGAGAGAGAAGAAAAAAATTAAAGAAAAGTAATATAAAGTGTGGTAGATTAGATATGCGTAAGAGTAGGTTATGTAAGTATAAGAATAGGTGTGTAAGAGTGTAAGAAAAAGTGATTCATGTGAATAGTACTAGGGTTTCTCCCCGTCGTAGGGAGCAGCTACCCCATCACCAGGGGTTTTTCTGCAAAGAAGTTCACCAGTCTACCTAGCCCCCTTCTTCTCCCTTCTTCACGAGAAACCTATCTTCCCAGCGCTAACCATCCGTATTTCTTCGAAACCCTTGCCCGCCACGATTCTGATGAAGCCTATCCTACACTAACCTTCCTAGCTCTGGGCGGTACGATCAGGAAGCTGGTAGACAACAGCGGCTTGCTGTAAAGTAGGAGCCCATCAAAGTGCCCTCGAGTAAGCGCGCTAGGCCTGCGAGTTTCTTCAAGTCAGGTGTTATCCTTTTTGCTAGTGTCCTTTTGCTTCTTCTTGGTTCCTAGTTTAGTTGCTCTGTCCAGTTTTGTCCTCTGTTTTGTTTGTTTGTAGGCTATCTCAGCTTTCCCTCTCGTCCATGGTCTAAGCTTCCCCTGAGTAGAATGGTAGAACCAACACATCACGCTGCCCACCACTATGATAGTATTGAGGAGGGAGACAACATGCCAGTGGTGGACCTAGACACACAAGACATTGACCCCAACTTGAATAGGGCTGTACTCTTGTGCCGCATAGTGTCTGACAAAGTGGAGAATAGGGCAGCTGTGATCACAGTCCTGAAAAAGATGTGGAAACAGTATGGAAAATGTGAAGTTGTGGGCTCTAAGCCTAATTGGTTTGTATGTACCTTCCAGGAGCGGCATATAACTGGGAGGATTATCAGAGATGGTCCTTGGGCTTTCCTAGGGAAATTATTGGTGCTAAATATTTGGGAACCACACCAGAACATCGAGGACGTACAACTGGAAAAGTGTCCTATCTGGCTTCAAATTCATGGTCTGAAATTAGACTAGATGACGGACACGAATGCTGCTAAGTTAGGAGCTATGGTGGGGGAAGTGTTAGAAAGTGAACCAGTCAACCTAAAAGGAGGAGCTATGAGAGGGTTTCTTCGGGTCAGAATTAATCTGGATTGGAAGGCTCCCATTAAGCCTAGTGCTTGGGTTAGCCGGAACAAAACGGAGAGGTACTTGGTAAACTTCAAATATGAGAAACTACCCGATATCTGTTTCAAATGTGGATGCTTTGGACATTCCACTACAAGCTGTGAATTAGAGAAAGGAAACCCGGGGTATGGCTCATGGCTTAGAGCCCCAACAGTTAAACCATTCTCGGAAGGTGATGGCTCCCCAAGCAACACATCTCCGGCTCACTCAACTTCAATGGAGGCAGCATCTAGTGAATCTTCACCGGCCTTTGTATCCTCCATGCAAAACATATCTAGCAGAGGCAAGACCCCAGAATTGATAACTAACCTTCAGAATCTCCTCAAGAAACACCCCTAAACTTACATCCCACCTCACTTGAGACCATCAAGCACACCCCAAACACACAAATACACTGCTGTTCCCCCCACATCTATAACCAATCCCAACCAATCAGCCTCCTCAAACATAGCACATACCAATGTCAAGTTTCAGGAGGAGCATGAGGTCACTAGCCCGGTTAAACCCAAACAGCCGAAACCTATCTCCATCACAAAACCTGACCTGGGCGAACACTTAACTTCATTCGCTCCACCCTCACCCTACACCATCACTGCAAGCAATGGTCCAATAATAGGTATTTGCAACTCTTCATACTTTGTTGAATTACCGGAATCTCCTCCATCTACCCCAAACCCAAACACCCACACCAACATCACACCATCTCCGTCTTGCCTTGTTCCAGCATTGAGAACTCTATCCTTAAAGAGGCGCCTAGAGGATGAAGCTGGGGGAGCAACAAAAAAGCTAAAATTTGAAGCCCAACAGCGGACCTCCCCTACTGTGATAGCGTCTGCAAGGAAGTGGAGGAAAACCAAAAAGAAAGTCACAAAAGGTGGCAGAAGTAGTTCTTCTCAGCATCCAGAAGACAATAGTATGGACAATTTGATCTCGGTTCCTATTGTTTACCAACAGAATCTCCAGGAAGGCTGTGGTGGCTGGCCTAATACAGCCACACGGGAGCCATGATAGCCATCAGCTGGAACTGTCAAGGCCTGGGACCCGCCTTGACAGTTCAACACCTAAGAGGTCTCATCCGCAGACACAATCCGAGTGTTGTTTTCCTAATGGAAACAAAAAATAAAACGGAAAAGCTGTCTGGGATTAGAAGAAGATTGAAGTTCGGTTATGAGTTTTATGTTCTGCCATCTGGACGGTCAGGAGGTCTAGCGCTATGGTGGACGGAAGATGTGGAGATTGAAGTCCAACACGCTGACAAAAATCTCATCCATTCCTTAGTTAAACTAGTCGATGGGCACTTCACTGCACAAGTTTCATGGATTTATGCGGATCCAATTCATACCAAGCGCCAACTTCTTTGGAATACTCTTGTTGATATAAGCTTTAATATGAACAGACCTTGGTTATGTATAGGCGATTTCAATGACATTCTATTCACGCATGAGAAAGTGGGAGGCAGCTCCCGATGCTCCAAACTCATGGAAGCCTTTCATAACATGATCATGAACTCTAATCTAAATGATTTAGGTTATCAAGGACCATGGTTTACTTGGTCTAATAGAAGGGATAATACAAGTTTGGTGTTGGAAAGAATTGACAGAGCCCTGGGTTCACAAGAATGGATTCAAGCTTATCCAGATTGTTTGGTCACTCACAGTGAACTCATAGGATCTGACCATGTGGCCCTCATTTTAAATTCTCATCAACCTGATAAAAAAAGGGAACAAGAGGTTCAAATTTGAGCAAATGTGGACATCATCTATGGAGTGCAAGGAAGTTATTGAAGAGGCATGGAATCACCCTCCACCCTCGAGTCACCCCTACCCCCTCGGATACAGACTAAAGCATTGCAAAGCTAAACTGAAGGCATGGAGTCAAAAAAGTTTCCCTAACAACAGCACAGAAATAAAAAGACTCCATGGGGAGCTGCTGGAAAATCAGAAAAAAGGGGCAAACATGGACTTACAGCTTGAGAAAAATTTGCTGGCAAAGTTAGGACTTTTATGGGATAGAGAGGAAATGTATTGGAAACAAAGATCCAGGGTCTGTTGGCTAAAAGAGGGAGACAGGAACACAAAATTCTTCCATCAATCCACTCTTATGAGGAGAAGGAAGAATACAATTCTTAAATTGGAGGGTAATGATGGAAGATGGCTGGAGAAGGAGGAAGACATAATGAGAACATTTCAAAGTTTCTATACTTCTCTGTTCCAGACAAGTGGAGATTCAGATTGAGGGAACACTCTCGAGCCTATACCGAGCCTGGTCAGTGCAGAAATGAATGAATCCTTGTGTCGAAATGTCTCACCTGAGGAAATTATGAACACCACTTTTCAGCTGGGGGCTTTAAAAGCACCAGGACCTGATGGATACCCTGGCATTTTTTACCAAAAATACTGGAGTATAGTGGGAAACAGCGTGGTGGATATGGTTCTCTCGTTCTTCAACTCAGGTAAACTCCCTCCTTTTCTTAACAACACAGAAATTGTTCTCATACCAAAAGTCCCTTCCCCCCAAAATGTAAGTAATTTTCGTCCCATTAGCCTTTGTAATTTTGTCTACAAAATCATCTCCAGAATTCTTGTGAACAGATTAAAGCCTTTTTTGAATGATTTAGTTTCTGAAGCTCAACGTGCCTTTGTACCCAATCGGGTTATTCATGATAACATCATAGTAGCTCATGAAGCTTTTCATTTCCTTAGAACCAAGCAACCCTATCAGAAAACATATTGTGGTCTTAAACTAGACATGAACAAAGCTTATGATAGGGTGGAATGGGATTTTTTAAAAGGTGTCTTGGAAAAATTCGGCTTTTGTGATGTCTGGATAAACTGGATTATGGAGTGTGTGACCTCAGTCTCCTATAGCCTCTCTATTAATGGAAAATCAGCTGGACATGTTAAACCATCTAAGGGTCTTAGGCAAGGAGATCCTTTGTCTCCTTATTTATTCATCCTAGTAGTTGATGTTTTATCGAGGAATTTAGAGAAAGCTGTTGACAGCAAGCAGCTCACAGGCATGAAGATAAGGAGAACTTGTCCTATGATTTCACACCTTTTATTCGCTGATGACTCTCTGTTCTTTGCAGAAGCTACTGTACAAAATATGCAGGTACTCAAAAGGATCATCCAGGAGTATTGCCGAGCTTCAGGTCAATTAGTCAACTTCCAGAAATCCAGTATGTTCTTCAGCTCAAATGCAACTCCTAGAACTGTGGAGGACATCTGCAACATAATGGAAATCCCCAGATCACATAATCCAGGCAAATATCTGGGTTTGCCCACTTTGTGGGGTAGGAACAAGTCTAAAGCTCTCGGTTTTGTGAAGGATAGGATCAGATTAAAGCTGAAGAACTGGAAGAGATGTCTTCTCTCGAATGCAGGAAAGGAGATTCTTATCAAGGCAGTAGCAGGAGCTATCCCGGCTTACTCAATGAGTTGTTTTAAATTTCCAGCTAAATGGTGCAAAGAAGTTAATTCTTTGATAGCTCAGTATTTATGGGGACAAAACCATAAGGAACGTAAAATTCATTGGGTAAGTTGGAACAAAATTTCCCTTCCAAAATCTGAAGGAGGATTGGGCTTCAAGGACCTTGCTGATTTTAACTCTGCAATGCTCACAAAATTAGCATGGAGAATCCTGTCTAATCCTAATGCCTTATGGGTTCGGGTGCTGAAGGGCATTTACTATCCTAACTCCTCCTTTCTGCAGGCTAAAAGAGGATCCAGAGACTCATGGGCATGGGCTAGCATCTTACATGGCAAGGAAACAGTAATGAAGGGAGCCTTATGGCAAGTGGGGGATGGACAAGCTATCAATGCTGTGAAGGATAGATGGGTCCCTAGTCTGGAAAATCATTTGCCATGCACAAGGTTCATCGAGGTTGCCCAAGAGTTAAAAGTGGCTGACTTGATTCATCATCAATCAAGGTCATGGAATTTACATGAGCTGAAAAAGTGGTTTAACGATCAGACTATCCAAGAGATTCTTAAGATAACCCTACCTTTAAGCTGGATTGAGGACAGACTAGTATGGCACCATGAGAAGAATGGCAGATGCTCGGTCAGATCAGCTTATAATTTCCTTAGATGCAACTCTCACCATCAGACATTGCAAGCTTCTAGCTCCCACAGCATTGGCAAGGAGGTATGGAAGTTTGTCTGGCACAACCCGAGCATTCCCAAGATTAAACACTTCATTTGGAGGGCCTTACACAACGCTTTACCTACCCACAAGAACCTGGCAAGAAGAAAGGTAATACAATCCCCTCTATGCCCTTTTTGCTCAGAAGTTGAATCAGTAGAACATGTTGTGTTGTGCTGCCCTTGGACACAGCTGATCTGGTTTGCCAGCTTGGGTATCCGGATATCCCCGGTACAAATTACTACTCTGGATAAATGGATGGCATCGTGTATTGAAGATCTCACAGACAAAAGATCAAAACTCTTTTATTTTGCCAAGCTCAGCACAATAGCATGGTATATTTGGAAAGGGAGATGCTCAGCAGTTTTTGAGAGGAAGGAGCCTGATGTACATTTAACCATCTCCATGGCAGGAAAAGCTATTCTGGAGCTAGTATCAATCACAGAGGATGATCGTTCAGTCCTGGTACAGCAGCAAGAAAACAGTAACAGACAAGCCGAGCCAATAGAAGTCCCCTACCCGCAGCCTTCCCAGTCCAGCAGACTTCGTGACTACCGTGAGGATTGTGGAACGAGAGGCTGGCATGGACTTCTGCAGCGAAGTCCCCAATCCAGCAACATTACCAATCACCCGGGATTGATCACACAGCAGCCGAGGTCTGATATTTTAGACAATACTCACTCTTCTGTTCCTGCACTGGGTCAACAGAATAACATTAGCAAGTGGAGGCCTTTCGAGTCAGAATGAAATCAAAATGAATTGCGATGTTTCGGTTGAACCTCTCAAAGGGGAAGCAGCAATTGGAGTGATCGCAAGAGATTTTAGGGGGACGGTTTTGGGAGGCCTTGGCAAACCGGTGATGGTTAATTCGGTTTTGGAAGGTGAAGCTTATGCTGTGAGAGAGTCTCTTATTTTTGCAAAGAATAGGAGCTGGAAGCAGATTATTGTGGAGACAGATTCGGCGACAGTTTATCGGGCCTTAAAGGAAGATACTGAAACTCCATGGTGTTTGCGGAATGTTCTTTCAGATGTTCATTCAGTCCTGCCTTTTTTTGACAAAGTGGAGTTTTCTTTAATTCCTAGAGGAGCTAACTGAGCTGCTAATTGGATAGCTATTTATAGTAGAATGAAGATGTGTCCATGGAATTGGGTTCAATCACCCCCATCTTCTTTGCTGTCAATTATTAGGATGGACTCATTAGATAACTTGTTATCCTTTGTTGTAGATCCGTTATCGGTTGTATCAGTTACTGATAGTACGCAATGAATTCCTTTTCTCAGGCCAAAAAAAAAAAAAAGAATAGTAATGAATAGTAATTGAAATAACAATTATTTACCAGTAGAAGATAAAATACGTGTATAAGTTGTTTTAATTAACATTTTTATAAGCCAATAAAATTGCAATTGATATTATGAAAGTAATTTATTATTATATTGTTACTAATTGTTTGTTGGATTATATTGCCTTGATTTATGTGTCGGCGGTCAGATACGAAAACCATTATAAAAAAGGCTCAGAATGATTAGGGTTTTAGGAAAACCCATCTATTTTAGGGTGCGTTATGCTCATTTTAATTTTAAGGTTTCCATCTTTTGTTTAACTTACCTGATATTCTAGGGGTTAACATTTTGGTTTGATTGAGTTTAGGATTTAAGGTTGACTTGGTTTTATTTTTAGGGTTTCGGTTCTAGCACCGATTCTAAGATTATCTTTAAGATATAATCCTTGGGGGTGAAATCATCCCATTTTTTCATGGGGTAGACAAGGAGTTCAGAGATATAATGTCACACTCCAAAGGGAACCTAAATATAACAGTCCACCTCATGCTAAACGAAACTTAAGAATCACTACCATAGTCATTCAGAAGTCTTGTGTTAGTATGCAAGGCATTCCCTTACGACAATAGGATACATAAACAATTAGAGATAGATAGTTCAATCTGATAGGATAAGCATAAATATATAAAGTGTAGATATCTCAGGATCAATTACAAAGTATTAAGGGGCATTCCCCTTCTAGGCATTATCTTTTTGGCATCACTTGATCATTCTAAGTTTGCTACTAAAAACTATACAAACTAATTGTAAAATTCTAGGGAGATAACTCCTAGCCTCTCATTACCTGATTTGGCCAGGTCTGCGGACGCAGCCATAAGTACGGAAATTGCATTAGAAAGAAACTATGTGGGTGTAAGCTATGCTAGCTTAGTGAGTTCCACTTCCAAAATTAAATGCTCAACAAGTAATATATATCAGGAAAGTTATATTAACAACCATATGAAATGTACAAATACGTGAGCAAACAATACATAAGATCGTTCGGAAGTCTTATGTTGAATGGATTTGCGTCCTCCATTCGGGGTTAGGTGTTTTAGGCCCATACGACCATAGATTTCAATTTTTCTCATTTATATTGTGGTTGATACAGTTACCCACCCGCATACATTTTCAATTTTTCTCATTTATATTGTAGTTGATACAGGTACCCACCCACACACATTTTCAATTATGGCCCCTACACCAACATTTGAGTTTACAAGCCCCTCGTTTCTCAGCTATTATGACTTCTTCCCACAAAGGCATAATAAACTATGTAATGTGATTCACATGTGGTATGCATGGTCAATTTAATTATAAGATCATGGCATAATAATTTAACAATTTATGGGTGATCATAGATATTTCAAACACTTCAATTTTATACTAAATCATACAAATATTTACAATAAGCTCATTTTGATATTCTTATCATCAATTCACCCAAGTAGAATTCGTATACACATAGTCAAATTTTTATCTTGCCTTAATT
Organism: Combretum micranthum; assembly: GCA_024138025.1. NCBI lineage: Eukaryota > Viridiplantae > Streptophyta > Magnoliopsida > Myrtales > Combretaceae > Combretum > Combretum micranthum. Next base: position 484,877 of record JAMXBD010000892.1, on the reverse strand, counting down.
CTAATACCACTAATATTATAAGCACAATCACAAGCATATAATTTTAAGGATAGTGAACTCACTCGATCATGGTCTTTAGTCTCTAACGGTAGCGTTTCAGAAACAAGAATTTCTCCCGATTCCAAAATCACCTAAACGAAAGAAATATCCCTATGAGTATTTCATATCATATCTAATTCTAAACTTTTCAATTAAAACTCTTTAAATTCGTAATTTCTGTGGTAATTGGAAATTCCAACTTAAAATGGCCGTAACTTGGTCGTTTTAACTCGGAATTTCACAAATAAGCTATCGATTTCTATCTGCTTCAAAAGATCTATCTATTTATGATGTTATTACTAAATTTTGAAAATATTTAGGTCTTGGAATGTTCTGATCAGATCTGATTAGTAACCAAAAGTTGAAATTCCGAAATTGTTTTGTGAAATTTGCATCATTCCTATCAAGTATATTATATGTACATGCAACATTTACAAGTTATGATCATGAATGTCATGATATGAGCCATCTACATGTAATTCCTTAATTATTTTTTATTAAAAAGAATTTTTCAAAAACTTACACCTTGTAATAGTGTCATGAACACTTGTTTGAGAAAACTAGCTTTATTCCTTTGAAAATCATACATATTTTCACTAGGATAGAGTCTTAATGACCTATATACTTAATACCTTCATTATCTTAGCAAAATTTTTCATTTAAAGGTTGGAAAATAGATGTTTAAGTGTGGGTCTTGCCAAGTGATGAATTTTGCACAATTTTTGAAAATGAAAATGTTGTTTGATCTTAGTTGGAAAAGTTTTCCTTTATTTTAAGTTCCAACTTTGATAAAACACATTTACACTTATAAAAATCAAGTCTTTAATACATCTATCGTCTAATGCCTCTATTTTCATATTAAAATACTCATTTTGACATTTGGAAATGGGTGTTTAAATAGGGATCATTTTTAGATCCGAATTTTGGGAAATTATTTTTGAGATTGTTTCTTGTGAAAAGCTTATTTAATATTTCTAAAATTAATCATAATCAAACCAAATCCCTAGGACTTTCATTTCTTTAGTAAAACCCTTGTTTTAGGGTTGGAAAATAGGAGTTTTCTTGGCATTTCACCCGAGTTACGAATTTCTATATTTTTGTTGAAGTGGAATCATAGATCTAACTTAACTTTTGTAATCATTTTCTTGTTTTGAAAATTTCTATTAGTAAAATCATGATCAACTCATAAAAATCACTACCTAATGATATCTATTACCTAAGCCTTCATTTTACATATAAAACTTTCATTTTGAAGTTGGAAAATATGTTTTCTAAATGGGTCTTTCTCAAGATCCGAATTTTAAAATTTACTTTTTGAAAGAAACAAAATGGATCTTGAGTTTTGATCAACACTTTCCATAAGAATATCATGTAGCAAGTCTTTCATGCATGAGAAACAAGTAACTATGTCATTTTAACTACTCTAAACAAATATACTACTATACTGCTCATATTTTGAATGTTATGCAACAATGACAATATGTAGATGTGAGTAAAAATAAAAATATATGCACAAAATTTCCATATGAACAACATATAACAATAACATAGCAAAATACTTAGTATATTAACTTTAATAGTAAGATCTACACATTGTGATGATGAGGATATCATGTTCTAGTGTTTCCACATCTCTAGCATAAAGCTCATGGGGATTTTTGTGGAACCACACTTATCACCTTGCCATTACATGTTTTATAGTAGTCGGGTCAAGATCTATTACCTATTTAGTATTTTGGTGAAGGAAACTTGATTAAAACAAAAATGTGTGTGTGTGCTTGTGGGAGGGGGTCATGGCACAAGAGGGAAGGAGAGAGAGAGAAAAAAAACTTCGAAAAGTGGTTTTGTGAGAAAATGAGAGAAAGTGAAAAAGTGAAAGGTGAAAATGAGTTTATATAGAAAAAGAAATTAGGGTTTGTATGAATAAATTAATTGAAGAAAAATCAAACAAAAGAGAGAGTGAATGAGGGAGGGGGTGCATCGGTTCTAGGAGAGGGGGAGAGAGAGAGAGAGTTGAATTTGATTTGTGTAATAAAATTCAAACTTAATGAGTAGTTTCAGTATAAAATATATTGGAAAGGTAAATTTGTAAGGAAATGATGTAAAATTGTAAGAATGTAAGAATGTAAGAATAGGGTATGAGTGGTTGTACTTGATGAATATTGTAAAAGAAAGCAAAAAGTTGATTAGATACTTAAATTGCCGGTAGTAAAAAAAATACGATAAAAATGTATAACTATAACTTTTATAGCTTGAAAAACTATATAACTGGTATATTTAGAAATATTATGAAATTATGAATCTAATGGTACTAATATTATATATTTAATATCTCGAGCTTGGGACACGCTTTTCAAGATTTATATCCAATCGGGCTCAAAATAGGTCGAAAATTTACTAATATGATATTGTTTAGCATTCTAATATTAACATGAGCCAATCTATACTTTTCACTCGTGTTTCGACTTCTAGGATTGAGAACACAGGATTGCAGATCTAAAGGGCTAGCGTTTCCTGAGGTTTTGTTGACTTAGGGTTTTTGGTTGACTTTTCGATTTAGGGTTTTATCTTGGAGTTATCTCATTTCTATTGTTCCAGGGTTCCATTCTTGGAATCGCCGGACACAGGGTTTCCAGGTCTGATTGGTCCAGAGGTAATATTTTAGGGTTTCAATTTCCAGTTTTAAGGTTTCTGAAATCAAACTTAGGTTTGCTAAAAAAAATGAGGGTTTACATATAATCTTCCACCACCTAGATTTCAAAGAGCTCCACCTCGAGAGAAGAAGACTACTTTAGAGGAGATATTGCAACATTTCATTCAAACAAACAATGCAACTTTGAGAAACCATAAAGATCAAACTTGAAAAATCAAATAGGGTAGATTGCAATGATACTCTTCGAGTGGAATCACAACACCTTACCTTGAAATACCGAGATGCATCCAAAAGAACAAGTTAAGATGATATCGTTAAGGAGCAAAAAAGAGCTCCACTAAGAGCTAGAGAAAACATCTAATGAAGTAGTGGTGGAAGTTGGGGCTCTAAGGAAACGTTTAAAGAGAATGAACATAAGAAAGTAAAGCAATCCCTCATACCTAAATTCAAGGATTATGTGCCTCCAATTCCTTTTCCATTATGGCTAAAGAACAATCATAAAGAAGAACAATATGATAAATTTCTTGACTTGTTTAAACAATTACATTGTAACTTACCATTTGTTGAAGTACTTGTGCAGATGCCTAGATATGCCAAGTTTTTAAACGATCTTTTAGAAGTTAGAGGATCTCTCTCATGTCACACTTGGTGAGGATGTTCTGCCATTGTGTGAAATAGATTACTTAAAAAGCTAAAAGATCCAGGTAGTATTACTATTCCCTGTTTAATTGGTGATTTTGATATGCAAAGAGGTTTAGTTGACTTAGGGATGTGTATAAAAATTTAATGCCTTATAGGTTGTGTCATAGAAGATGTTTTAGTAATTATTTTTCGAACGAACTTTATAATACTTCATAGGAATGATGATGTAGAAGTCTTGTTAATTCTAGGACGATCTTTCTTAGCTACAGCTATAACTGCATCCCTTATTGATGTCGCAGAAGGTAAATTAACATTAAGAGTTGGGAATGAAAATTTAATAGTTAATATAACAATCCAAGAGTCAAGATGATGCTTGTTTTTGCATTGAATTAATGGATGTTGCTATTGGCTGTTGTTTTTAGGAGATAGTATTTGATGATCCTTTAGAGATAGGTTTAATAATTGAGAATAAAGAGGACATAATGAACCCTAAAATTTGAACTTTGGTAGAAAAAAAGGAAGAGGAAAATAAGTCATTAATAAATAAGGATTTTTAGAGATTAAAAGAAACAATATGGTTGCAAGACCTTCAATAGTAGACCCCTCGACCTTAGAGTTGAAACCTCTTCCAAGTTATTTAGAATATGCATTTTTGGAGGAAGCCTCTATGTTACTTGTGATCATTTTGTCTAATTTAACTGAAAATCATAAGGAAAAATTATTGGGAGTTCTTAGAGAGCATAACCAAGCGATTGCTTGGAAATTAACTTATATAAAAGGGATCAATCTATCTTTTTGCACACATAAAATCATATTAGAAGAAGGTTCTAAACCCCTAGTGCATCCACAAGGGAGATTAAATTCTAATATGAGAGAAGTACTTAAGAAGGAAGTGATAAAAGTCCTTAATGCAAATATTATCTACCCTATATTGGATGGTCCTTAGGTTAGTTCAGTACAAGTAATACCTAAGAAAGTACCAAATGAGAAATATACCTATGAGAACCATTACGGGTTGTGTTTATATTAACTATAGGAAACTAAATGCAATTACTAGAAAAGATCACTTCTTTTTGCCCTTTGTAGATCAAATGTTAAAAAGACTAGATGGGCTTTAAATTATTGTTTCTTAAATGGTATGTCTAGAAATTTTCAAATTACTATAGCACCCGAAGACCAAGAAAAGGCAACCTCTACTTGCCTATTTAGTACATTTGCTTATCGGTAAAATGCCGTTTGGTCTTTGTAATGCCCCTTCCGCTTTTCAAAGATCTATGATTGTTGTATTTCAAGGATTGACTAAAGATGGTATGGAGGTAGTTATGGATGACTTTTCAATATTTGGTGACTCCTTTGATCATTGTTTGAAGAATTTACAAAAAGTTTTAAAGAGATGAGAGGAGACAAATCTAGTTTTAAATTGGAAGAAACACCATTTTATGGTCCAAGAGGGAATAGTTCTAGGACATAAAATCTCTCATAAGGGTATAGAGGTTAATTCAGCTAAGATTGAAATGATAACTAGACTCCTACCCCCTTCATCAATTAAGGCAATCCGTAGTTTCTTGAGTCATGTTGGGTTTTATAGGAGATTTGCAAAAGGTTTTTCTAAAGTAGTAGACCCTTAACAAGATTGTTATAGAAGGATGTTTCTTTTAACTTTAATAATGATTGCTTAGGAGCTTTTAACCTATTGGAAGAAGAATTAACTAATGCACCAATAATGGTAGCACCGATATGGAATCTTCCCTTTGAAGTTATGTGTGATCCAAGTGATTATGCCTTAGGTACGGTGATAGGATGAAGAAAGGATAGGCATTTCCAACCAATTTTCTATGCTAGTAAAACTTTAATGGACATACAAGAGAATTATACTACCACTAAAAAGGAGTTACCAGTTGTTGTCATTGTCATTGATCGGTTTAGACCGCATTTAATTTTATTTAAAACAATAGTTTATACTGACCATTCTACCTTGAAATACCCGCTATCTAAATATGATGGAAAGCCTAGGTTAAATAGGTTAATATTATCACCGCAAGAATTTGATTTAGAGATAAGAGATAAGAAAGGAGCATAGAATCTTGCGGTAGATCACCTATCTAGTCTTGAGAATCCTAATCGGGAGAAGCTTTTTGAGGAAGACATCAATGATTCTTTTCCTAAGAAGAAATTATACACTATCACTAGGTAAATTATGAGCTAGATAATGAAACTCTTTAGTTTACAAACATAGCGAATTAATTAGTGGCAAGGATAGTACATAAGGAGCTTATGTCACAACAAAAGAATAAATTGTTTTCTAAGCTTAAATATTACATTTGGGATGATCTATTTTTATTCGGATTTATGCATCGGTTCATAAGAAGGTGTGTTTCTCAATCCAAAGGATGAAAAATTTTGAGACATTACCATTCAGGACTTAATAGAAGCCACCATAGTGCTAAGCCAATTGCTCAAAAAGTCTTATAGTGTTGTTTCTATTAGCCTACCCTATTTAGAGATGCCTAAGCCTTTTAGTGCTAGATTTGATAGGTGCCAAAGAATCGAAAATAGTTCTATGAAAGATAAAATGCCACAAAATTATATACTGTGAAGATATTGTGAAGCCCTCTAACCTAATCACAAAAACTGATCATGCTTTTTCTATAAGTGCTCTTTAAAACTCTTTTTAATCTCTTTTTAAATTCCTTTAAACAAACAGATATTAATCGGTCAATATATTGGGTGCATGTGTAGTAATAAATTATTGGTGAATATCGAGTCGTGTCCACAAGGAGTGAAAACTAGCTATCAAATATATTAGTTCTAATTGTAGCTAGGCAAATCAAAATTGTTTCTATTTTTGGATTTTCTTCTATAGAACTAACCTACAAAAAAATGGGAATTTTCAACACTTGTAATTGATTTAGGTTAAGAGTTAACAGATCTAAACAATCAATCAAATGTATGCTATCGACTAGAAATGCAATTACAAATCTAAATTGTTAATAGGTTTATTTTTTCAATCAATCAAGCACTAGATAACAACTTCTTTTTCCAAAAGAAGTAATTATCCTAAAGTAACGAATCAATATTCCCTATTCCTAGGAAAGTGATCAATTGACTAATCTTTGTAAATTACCAAACGCTAATTGTAAACCCCCAAATTTTTGAATCGGTTTAGCTTAAAACCCTAATCTGAAGTCAACCGGAACTCTAAAGTCGACAAAAACCTAGTTTGAAGTAATGGCTTAAGTCCGGCAATCCCGAATAAGCAACATGGAGAAAGTAAGTAAGAGTTTAGTATATAAAATAGTGCGTAATTACCTAAGGAAGCTTAAAAAGATCAGATTAGTAAAACTGCAAATCGTCTTGAACTCGATCGGACACAGTTCTTGAAAAACGTGTCCCAAAGCTCAGAAAGTAAAAATATTCCAAATATACCGTTAGACTTGTAAAAATATAAGGATTTCAAAAATATCAGTTTTAAAATTTTTCGGTAAATAAAAATAACAGATATCGTAATTATACGCGTATTTTCTTACTACCGGTACTTTATTAGTCATATCTACTTTACATTACACTATTCACTATTATTCTATACTATTCTTTTATCTCTACTTTTTCTTACACCTACTCTTACACACACATAACTATAACCTTTACTTTTTACCTTTCCCATAACTTTATTTCACATCTACCTTACTTATCACTACATTTAATCAACAAAAATACAAAACAAAACACTCCCTCTCCTTACATGGCCGACGCTCCCCGCCCCAAACACCCTCTCTCTCAATTTGTTTTATTTTTCTTTTATTTTAATCACTCAAAAATCACTACACATTTTTCTATAAATACCCCCTCTTTTACTTCTTTCACACAATTACTACTCACAAATTCTCTACAAAAACTCTCTCAAATTCTCCTCAAAAACTCTCTTCAAGTATCCTCCTAAAACTGTCCCAAAATAATTACAAAACCACTTTCTACCCATAACAAAACCCACAACCACATAACACTACAAAAACCCTCTTTAGGTAAACTTCTCTTATTATTTTCTTCTCTTCACGTCATGTAACTTTATGACCATGGTGTGAGTTTTCAAAAACTAAGTGTTATGGAAGCTACACTATGTTCATGTATTGTTCTTGTTCATGAAAATCCATATATGTGTATATTGTTTTATTTTGCTCATGTTATTGTTATTATATCTAAGTATTATTATGTATCTATATATATACATATTCTTTAGAGCACATAAGCTCACTTGCAATTTATTTAATTTCATGCAAAGCAATTTATTTATTTCTTTCATTGCAATTTATTTACTTCTTGCTATTTTAAGATTAGTCTCTAGTCTTAGACTTGTTCTCATCAAGTCAAAACAAATTTTTCTTTCTTTTATTTTATTTTCTTTTGGGACTAGTCTACTTCTTAGTCCCAGGAGCCTTGAAGAAGCTAAGACTCCCAATACTTGACTTTACTTATTATTTATGTTAATTTTTGTTTGCTATTATTTCTCATAAATCATGTTCATTAAGATTGTTGTCCAAATTTTTCAAGGTCTAAAAATAATTGATAAAAAGGAGATTCTGTAAACCCCGGGAATTTTTCACATTAGTACACGACCTTACAATAGATTGTATGAACTAGATAATAGATTTAGATTCTAATTAAAGTCTAAGAATAGATCAATATCTAGATTTTGATTAGATAAAAGATTTAGAATTTGAATAAAGAATTTCTTTAAAACCCGAAACTTGATATACAAATAGATTTAAATAGGAAAAATGAATATAGAGATTACATGATTGTTTTTTTTTTTATCTCGATAATGATTCGAGATTAGAATAACAAGTAGTAATGAGCTTATATTTAGACTTAAACCCTAAATTCAAGATTCCTAGTTAAAATCAAAAGCTACTAATAAGAATTCGTGTTCAGTATCAAAACTAAATATATATATATATATATAGTTTAGTTTCCATATTAAGTCCAATACTATGTAAACATTATGTACGCTTATAAATAGAAAACGATGACTCAAAGATAAATCGAAAAGATTTAAATACACAACGAAAATATAAACTGTCAAATAACTCAACATCTGAACCTCAAACAAATAATCGGATCATGCTATTGTTCTAAACCGAGTTTTCTTAAGCTATAGGAGCCTGAAACAAAAATTGACCTAATGAGCTTAAGAAATCCTAATTGCGGGAGATAAAATTATACGAGTAATTAACTACATATATATAAAACTAAAAATTGTATTATTTAAAAATCTAAGAGTTTTGTATCCTTCTATAAACATATTTTTGTACAAAAACTTTCAAATATTAGCTAATTTATACCCGTATAACTCGTTTAATTAACTCAAAACTAAATTAAAATAATAAACTATTATATATATATGTTTTCGGCTGATGTTTTGGTGGAAATTGCGTGGGAAGAAAGAGGAGCCGAAATCCCCCAATTATTCACCTAAATTTTTCAAATAAAGCAACCCAAGAACCACTCACCAATTGACAACTCAATATAGCATTTAATGAAGTGAAAATAATAGCAAAAATGAGATCAAACCGGAAGAAAATCGAAGGAGAAGCAGCCGCAAGTCCTCTTCTTTCTTCTTCTATTTATATATGAACAAATGCATTAATGAAGGAACAAACAACCTCCATTAATTCTCAACTTCTCCAGAACAAAACTACCCCTTTCTAACCACCAAAACGAGCTAAAAACAGAAAACAAACTGATCATAACACCCAAGCTCGGATCAAAAGAAGAACAAAGCTAAAAACTCTTGAAAACAAGTTTAAAGGTAAGTTGATACGATTCGAAGGATTTTCGTTCAAATATAAGGATTGTAACTGACTTATAATCATCTTAGGAACTTAATAAACACAACCACAAGCTTCGGATTACATCAAACGAGCTCCAATGAGGTAATACTCCAAAACCCTAGCTTTATTTTCTAAGAATCGAGATATATATATATATATATGTTTTTAAATGTGTTCAAACGTGTTTTATGTCTTTATATATGATATATAAACACTTATAAATAGTTTGAGTATGTTTTTAACGTATAAAAATCAAAGAACATGAATCGAACCAAGGAGGAAGATGATGAACAGTACCAACGCTGCCTCAAAGCCAGTAGTGTAACCGCTCAACACCGGCTGCTTACATGGATAGGCTGGCGGTGTAGAAGTGGCTTATACACATCTAAGGCTACGTAAAATAATTTTTCACGTAAAGGTTGAATGAAAGTAAGCTTCTGGGAGATCTACGCCGACGGCGTAGAGCCAACGTACGTTGAAAGCCGACAGCTTTCAATATCGGTGCACTCGATATGAAAATTTCTTCAAAAACAATTTTACACTGGCATCTGGGCTTAAAGGCCGGCGGCTTTGAGCGGCGTACAGCCAAAATTTTCCAGCGAAAGCTTTTTCTGACCTAAACAGAAACTATATATATATGTATATATAATATGCCTACTAAGTGTGTATATATATATATATATGTTATACAAATAGTTAATATAATACAAATATTTAAGCCTATTAAGATTAACATCTAATAACTTTTAAAACCCTAGAACTAAGAAAAATATTTAGTGTTAATGAAAGTTATAAATAGTTAATTATTTGTTCCAAATAGATAAAATAGGTAAGAATGGAAATTGAAATAAACTAATTTCTTGAGTAATGTGACTCCTAAAAATAACAAAATAATTATGCGAGATAAAATAGGAGAAACATGACAACACTAAGTAATAATAATTATCAAAATATCGAGTTTAGGACACGAATCACTTATAGGAATTTAATTAATTTGTATTGATAAATACTTTGTCTTAAATAGGTAACTTTGACTCACTAGAAGATCTACCAGCTGATTACTACGACTGAGTTGGTATGAGCAGGTGAGTAATTCAGTCATATTGTACTGGTTATGATTATAAATAGTCGAATATGTAATGCAAGATAATCAAATGAATGTTTGTTGAAAGTATGAATTGATCTGAGTGTATTATTGTTAAAATATCCTTATAAAAGCGATAATGCAATGATTGATGTTGTGAAATAGTATAATGATGATTGTGTGTAATGTATGGTCACTTTAAATTGATTAAGAATTATTGACTTAACAAAATAATATGAACATGCATTGCACAAATTGCATTATTGCATATATGGTTGTGACAGCCTGCTACGTATTAATATTTCGGATCTTTGTTTTTGCTTGGTTGTTCTAATGTGTTAGTTCTTCCAAGGTTCTCTTTGGTCTGGTGGTCCTATGAGGAACTAAAAGGCACCGAAGAACGTCGCCCATAGAATCACTTTGAAATGATTAATACTTAGGAAGTTTCTAAGGGGATTGCAAGAGATGGTTTGTTCAATCAACTATATTCAAAGTGATAACCTTAAAACAAGAAATCGTTGATTCTCCTGTATACTTAGTCTCTCATAGGCAGGTGGGTCATTGAGTACTGGTTCTTCAACCCATTAAAAAGAGGGCGTAAATCTTTTTCCTATTTGAATTCTAGATCATCCAAACTTGTATCTGTGCATATGGTTGAGTGCTTGCATTGCATATGATTTGTTAATGACTTGTGTGATGTATGGTATGTCTGGTTATTCACTGAGCTGTGGTTTCGCTCATACTCCTACAGTCTTTTCAGGTTCACTTTACGACCCTGGTTAGTTACATCCAGGAATATGGCTCCGGTAAGAGCTTTGAAGCTAGAAGTCTATAGATATATTTTAGTTTGATGGTTATGTACTATTAGATTAGATTATTTTAGTTGTGTACTTCAAAAGAACTATATGGTTTGTAATAGTTTTGTAAAGTTTATTCACTAAGTTATTTCTTTCATATATTTGTTATTTCTTATCAAGCAACTAAAAAGATCCTGTTGTTTTGAAAACCTGTCATTCTCTGAAGGTAATCGAGTGATAGTATTCAAGCATAACTTGTTTACTACTACTAGGGTACCCTCGGGGCGTGACAGAATTTAGTTGGTATCAGAGCATGGTTGCTAGAATAAGAAAGATAAATATGTGAAAGAATTGCATTTAGTGAATGTAGTAAGTTAGATTTAGTTGCACTCATTAGTAGTAAGTGGGTAGTTTTGGTAGAATTATACTGCACAATTAGGAAAAAGTATGTGTGATTTTTATTAATCTTGCAAATTTTATGGTGTGCAGACTAATCCTGCTACATGTCATATTAGATGGGAGATCTTTAGTATGCAGGAAGAGGACACTTTGACAGACTATAGGCACAGACTACGAGTTATGGTAGAGGACTTGTATTTGTGCGGGATTACTAAGACTTTAGAGGAGATTCTCAGTACTTGGAAAAGAGGACTATTGCCTTTGTTTAAAGGTTGGTTATTCTTGATGGAGCGGGCTTTTCCAGATAATGGATCAGCTATAGAGACACTCTACAGATTTGAGAGGCTGATAGTGTGGAAAGGAGGTGGTCTGAGATTGACAATATAGCATTTATAGTCTCATCCAGATCAGAGACACCAGAGCCCCCAGATTTTAGAGTCTGGGTAGATATTGGAAGAGGAGCAGTTTATGCTCATAATGTTAGACAGGATCATACCCTGGTCAGAGGTGATGCGGCCTATGATGATGACTTGATGCTTGCTTGGGTTAGTAGATGCAGTCATTCCAGACGCATTTTGATGACGAAACCGCCTATTATCCCTGAGATAACAGGTGAGTTTTAGTGTGCCATTTCTGTACAGGATCTAGTAGTACAGGAGATGTTCAGACCACTGTTCATACAAGGAGTATAACCACAGAGCTGCTGGATGAGAGAGAAGGTAAGAGAAGAAGGATTGAGGCAGAGAAATATGTCTCAGATTGTAATTACGCCAGATGGATTGGATCAGCACATGGAGGATGGATTGAGAGTGATATACCACCTAGTGCCGAGGGTGAGATGAGGCCGGCACCCAGAGGCATTAAGGTGATGGACACAGCTTTAACTCTAGCACCTCCAGGAGACAGGGATGTTGTCACGCCCCATAGGGTACCCTAAACGTAACAGTCCGCCACATACCATATAAGATTCCCGAATTACCACCTTAGTCTTTTGAGAGCCTTATATAGACGTAAGGCGTACCTTTACCACAATAGAGTACAAGTCCAAATAAAGATAAAAGCTTAATTTGGCATGCATTAGCAGTAGGATATAATTCATGAAACATAAATAAATATTACATAATCTAAGGGGCATTCCCCCGTAAAAGAATAATTAATGGTCATATACAGTCATCCAAGTCTTAGAAGTTTCCTATGGAAGTCTAATACAGAAAATCCAACTTCTAGGGGAAACTCCTAGCTTCTGTACCTGTACAGCCGGGTCACGCCGCCTAAGCCACAAATGGGATAGCTGCAAAAGGAATGGACTGTAGGGACGTAAGCTAACTAGCCTAGTGAGTGTAATCTTCCACAATAACATTCATGTCACAACAATTCAACCAAGTAATAAAGCAAGCAAGTGAATGCACCAAACACGTGAGTTAAACAAACATATGACCAGCCGGAAATCATATGTGGATGGACTTACGCCCTCCATCCTGGGTTAGCAGAGTAACGAATACTGCAGTACTAACTTTATGCCGTTTATGGTTCACGGTTAACCTACGATTATTCGATATCGTTTTTGGATCACGATTAACCTAAAAATGCTAATGCTCCTTCCCCTTATGATATGCACATGTCAATTTAGCATTAGTCCAAGTAGTTGATTAAGCCATTTTACTTAGGCGATCAAACAATCTCTCAAACAATCCATCGTAACTAAGTACACAACCAAAATTTATCACCCGGTTTCGATATTCTTAATTTGGGTTCTCACATCATCATCAACATATAATATCCCATTTTTCCCCATCATTCATATTCCATTCATTTGGCCTACATTCTAGTGCACTACTTTATAAGCACATACAATAATGAATCGGGAAGAAAAACTCACTCCGCCATTGGTTCGCCTTTCTTCTAGTAATAATAATCCGGAGGCAAAGAGTCAACGTCCACGGGTTCACCTATTCATATAAGAAATACCCTAATAAGTATTCTACCATCTTAGGATACTAAAACTCTAAGAAAACTTAGTGAAATCGTAATTCGCGTCATTTTCGAAGCCTCGATTTAAAATGGCCATAACTTGGTCATTTTAAGTCGGAATTTCGCAAATTTTTTATCGATTTCTATCTACTTCGGAAGAGCTTTCTAAATATGAAGTTTAAATCAAGTTTTGAAAATATCTAAGCCTTGGAAATGAGGGATCAGATTTGTACAGCGGTCATATTGATTCCGAAAATGTGTTTTTCATAAATGCACTTGAGATTCCTAAGTGCAAAATGAAACTAAATGCCATGGAAATGAGTTTCCCTATTATGAATGTCGTGATATGAACTCTTAGGTGTCTAAGATCTTATAGATTCTTAGACTTAAAGAATTTAAGTAAACTTTTTCCTAGTAAAACATTTCATGCTATTGATTAACAAGTAAGTTTACCACACTTGGTCATACTCACTTGTTATAAGGATTTTCTTTAGAAAAACTTCACTTTGTTTAAAGAAATTTTGACCCTTATATTAGTTATATCCTAAGGCCTTTATTTCTTTAATAAAATCCTCATTTATAACTTTTTAAGTGGGTCTTATACTAGGGTGGTTCCAAAAATCCGAATTTAGAAAACTTCATTTTCCAAGTTGATTCTTTTAAGAAAAATGCATTTTATACTTAGAAATTTAAGTATTTATTTTACCTATACCCTAAGGACTTCATTTATTTGAGAAAATACTATTTTTGAAGTTGGAAAAATAATGTTTTCTAGCCATCTATCCATTATTACGAATTTGGTTTTCAAGACTTTTAACTCAAAACTTCCATTAGACTTCATCTCTTGTTTTCAAATATTTTCTTTAGTAAAACTCATTTAGACTCATGAAAAATATTACGAAACATTATCTATTACCTATAGGCTCCATTTCTCTTGTAAAACACATGTTTAAAAGTTGATAGATGGGTTTTTGAACTAGGTTTCTCAAGTCATCCAAATTTACACAAGTTCATTTCTTGAAAAGTGTTTTCCTTTTTGACTTTATTAACTCATCTACCTATAGATCTATATACTAGGAAGGTTATTTACTAAGGACAAAAGCATTAAAGACTATTAATGTACATAAATACAGAATAATGATGAGATCTTAAATGCCTACATGAATATGAGTAGTAAAATGATAGATCTACTATATCAAATGCTTAAATAAGTTTTGAAAACATAAAAACTACATTTTTATAAAAGATCTTTTGTTCAAAACACTTTTTGATGAAAAATCATAAAGTTTATGACTTGAAAGCTCCTTTAAATGTTAGATCTACTTTGTAATGGTTCGGTATTCTTATTTTGACATTTCCTTGTCCCTAGCAAAAGCTCATGGGGTCCTTTGGTTGGAAATATCCAAGAATCATCTAGCCATTACAAAGATCTATGAGTGGAAGGAGTAAAAGTTTACTTACTTGAAGTAAAATAGAAGATGAAAAGAGGAAAATGGAAAGTTGTGGTGTGTGTGTGGGGGGGGGGGGGGGGCATTTCACGCCGGCTACTATTCACCAAAGGAGGAGAAAAAGTTTGATTTTATTTTGTTTTGATTGATTTAGCTTTGATGTGTAATTGTCATAACTTGTATGGAAAGTTAAGGACAAAAATCCTTTGAAAAGGGGAGATGATTGAGTGATGGTAAGTGTTGAAATATAGAGTGTGCAAATAGGTAGTATAGGTGGTACTTGTGAATAGTAATGAATAGTAGTCAAGATAAATTAATTACCGGTAGTAAGGAAATACGAATAAAAAGGCTATAACTGTATTTTTCATAAGTCGGAAAATTATGAAATCTATATTTTTGAAATCCTTATTTTATTTCGGTTCAAATGAGTATTCATAAGGAAATTTTTGAAATTCTAGTTCCAGGGCACGTTTTTCTATAATGGGTCTCGGGATGACCTGGAATTGAAATTTTCTTAAAATCTGATATTTTCTTGGTTTGAAATATAATCAAGAACTATATTCAAAATTAAATTTTCTTATAAAATTTTCTTAATTGGAAACCGAGGAAAAGCCGGAATTAAGGTTCCTAGTTCTCACTCCAAACTTAAGCTATTCCGGTTTAGGGTTTTGGTTTCTGGTTCTTAAGTTATCTTGGCTACTTGAAAAACCGGGGTTTACAAATGTGATGATTGAGATTGATGACAGTAGTTCTGAGGGAGATAATGATTACCCTTGTTTAGGCCCTCAGGAGAAGGGCAAGGGTCATCTTTATCCCAGTCCCTGAGTCTGATCTAGTATTATATGATGATGATGTATTATCTGCTTATGATGACATGACAGGACGATATTAGTAGGCTTTTGATGACATACATATGTATCTTTTGATGACTATGATAGAAAGCTAAGTTTAGGGTAGTGCAATTTTGATATGTATATAATGCACTAACCATGAAAAGCTCTAATGTATTTTGGTTATGTATATATATGTGTTGCATATATATATAAATGACTTTGATGACTTTTGATAAAGATGAGTTACGATCTGATTTAAGTAATATGTTTAATGTCAATAGAATGCCAAGAGGAAGAAATAAAAGTAGAAATGCCAGAATTTCTGGAGATCCACCAATAGATGCTCCTGCAACACCCCAAAACCGAATTGAGGATGTTTTACAAAGTCTTCAACAACAAAATGTCTTGATTTTGCAAGCCTTGCAAAATATGCAAGCAACAAATGTAGCACCACCTGTTGGGGCACCAGCAATGACTCCACCAAATCCTAGAGGAAATGAAAGGCATACTCCACCGGTTCAATTTCAGGAAAATGGACCAGTGAACCCAAATGAGTCTGCTGCTGAGGTACAAGGACCGCCTCGATATGAGCAAGAATTGCCACCACCACCACCTTTACGTCCTCAGAGGAATTTGTTGCCAGAATTCATTAAGTGCAACAGATATTTTGAAGGAATACCGGGAAAGCCAGAAGAAGCTGAAGACTGGCTAGCTCAGATTGAGCGATCCCTTGATGTTTTCCAAGTACCTGAAGCTCTGAAAGTATCCTATGGGACTTATTTATTAAGGTTGAGAACAAGGATATGGTGGAATTCGAAACAAAGAAGTTTGTCACAACCGATTACCTAGGAAATGTTCAGACGAGAATTTTTGAAGGAATATTTTCCAGGCAGTCTAAAAGCAAAATATAGCACTGACCTGATGAATTTGACCCAAGGAGCTAAGACCATTGATGAATATGAACATGAGTTTAATCGGTTGTTACAGTTTGCTCCAGATGCTTATCGGGACAGTGATGAGCTTAAGAGACAGACTTTCATGGCTGGATTAGAACCTCATTTCCAAAGAAGACTTGCTAATTTGAAGTTGATAATTTTGCAGCCATGATAGAAAAGGCTCGAATCATTGAACGAGCAAGGAAGTATGAAATTGAGAGGTATAAGAAGAAGGGAACTATGTTCGGGAAAAGAATGTATGAGGTTCTATGGCAAGTACTGTGCCTAAGAAGGTTAAATTCTTTAAACCTTTCAATGTGAACAAAGGAGGAGTAATTGGGAAGAATAATGTTACTTATTGGAAATGTAAAGGTTCTCATTACCCAAGGCATTGTCCACAATTGCAGAACAAATGTTATTATTGTGGAGAAAGTGGGCATATGATAAACGATTGTCCAAAAAGAAAACTGCAACTTGTTACGTATGTAATAAAGTTGGGCACATAGCAACCAACTGTCCACAAAAAGCGAGTGCAGTAGCTGGATCTTCACAACCTAAAGGAGTAATTGGAGCCTCATGATCGAAAAATGGAAATGCCAATAAAGCCGGTACGACGGCCAGAGTTTTTGCCATGTATGGAAACCCTATTAAGAATATGGAGATGGAAGAAAAAGATGAAGAAAATATTTGGGAGGAGGTTGATCCTGAAGAATATGGACTCATTGCAGGTATGTAATTACGTATTTGTTTATTTAAAGTTATTAGACATAATCACAAGTAGATGAGCAATAGAAGTCCTTATGAATTGAAAATAACATGAACTTAATAATTGATACATAGGATCAATTCAAGTAGGGATCAGACTGCGTATGCTTTATTTGATACGGGAGCAACGCATTCTTTCATAAATACTGGATTAGCAAGGCGTATAAGATTAGCAATCAAAAGCATGAATAAGGAACTGAGAGTTACTACACTAACTGGAGATTTAGTGTTAACACGAGAGATAATCAAGAGTTGTCCACTAAACATTGGAGATCAAAAATCAATTGCCGATTTAATTCTGATAGAGATGCAGAAATATGATATTATTGTGGGTATGGTTTGGTTAACCGCTGTAAAGGCAAAAGTTAATTGCCATCTCAAAGTAGTATCTTTTATCAATAATCAAGGAGAAAGAAAAGAATATAGAGGTGAGATACTCAAAGGAGTCGGAAATAGGATAACAGCAATTGAAGTGGAAAATGAAGAAGATATGGAAATGAACGGTTGTATTCTTGGAGCAACTGAGGGTGAATTCAAAGAATTGGATATTGATACTATCCGAATAGTGTGTGAATACTCAGATGTGTTTCTAGATGAATTACCGGGATTACCCCCACAAAGAGAAGTGGAATTCTCGATTGATTTAATACCTGGAACCGAACCAGTATCAAAAGCTCGTATCGTATGGCACCTGTAGAATTGAAAGAATTAAAGGTGCAATTACAAGAATTGTTGGATAAAGGATTTATCAGACCTAGTGTTTTACCTTGGGGAGCACCAGTGTTGTTTGTGAAAAAGAAAGATGGATCAATGAGACTCTGTATTGATTATAGAGAATTAAACAGAGTAACTATCA
Organism: Combretum micranthum; assembly: GCA_024138025.1. NCBI lineage: Eukaryota > Viridiplantae > Streptophyta > Magnoliopsida > Myrtales > Combretaceae > Combretum > Combretum micranthum. The sequence continues at coordinate 466,627 of JAMXBD010000892.1, read as the reverse complement.
AGAACAAATATCCTTTACCCAAGATTGATGATCTTTTTGATCAGTTGAGGGGAGCAAAGGTATTTTCTCGAATTGATTTAAAGTCGGATATCATCAAATCCGAATCAAAGTAGAGGTGTACCAAAGACTGCATTCCGAACTAGGTATGGTCATTATGAATTTATGGTCATGTCATTTGGATTAACCAATGCACCTGCAGTTTTCATGGATCTGATGAATCGTATCTTTAGACCTTTGCTGATAATTGTGATTGTTTTCATAGATGATATACTTGTATATTCGTCTAATGAAGAACAACATGATGAGAATTTGAGAAAGGTGTTACATATATTGAGAGATAATCAGCTGTATGCCAAATTGTCTAAGTGTGAATTTTAGCTTAGCAGTATATCATTCCTTGGACATATTATTTCGGGAGAAGGAATATCGGTCAATCCTGCAAAAGTTAAAGCTATTGTGGAATGGAAAAGACCTGAAACTGTTACTGAAGTTAGGAGTTTCTTGGGATTGGCAGGATATTATCGGAAATTTGTAAAGGATTTCTCAAAGATTGCAAGACCTTTGACTAAATTGACCAGGAAGAATGAGAAATTCGAGTGGAATGATCAAGGATTTATATAATGTCTATAGTGATGCATCTAGAAATGGATTAGGATGTGTGTTAATGCAGAATGGAAAAGTAATAGCATATGCTTCTAGACAATTGAAACCGCATGAGATGAATTACCCCACTCATGATCTAGAATTAGCTGCTATTGTTTTTGCACTTAAGATTTGGCGTCACTATTTATATGGGCAGAAATGTGAAATATATACGGATCACAAGAGTTTGAAGTATATATTTACACAAAAAGAGTTGAACATGAGACAAAGACGATGGTTGGAATTGATTAAAGATTATGATCTTACCATTAATTACCATCCTGGTAAAGTGAATGCTGTGGCGGATGCATTGAGCCGAAAAAGTTATGGAGAAGTGGCTTCAATACTAACGGAGCAAAAAGAACTCATCAAAGAATTTGAAAGATTAAACTTGGAATTTTCAATGCAAGGGTTGGAAGCTGAATTGGGAAATCTAATCTTGGAACCTACTTTACTTCAAAGAATTAAGGAAGCCCAGAAAAATGATGTTGGAATCCAAGAGATTAAACAAGGAATATCTCAAGGAAGGTACAAATTTTCATGTGGATGAAGAAGAGGTGTTAAGAAAGAATAAAAGATTGTGTATGCCACATGATGAAAGCTTGAGGAAGGAATTAATGCATGAAGCACATTATTCTAGATATTCTATACACCTAGGAGAAACAAAAACATACCAAGAGCTGAAAAGTGCGTATTGGTGTAATGGAACGAAGAAGGATATTGCAGAATTTGTTGCTAAATGTGACGTATGTCAAAGAATCAAAGCTGAACATCAAAAACCAGGAGGATTGTTAAAACCATTGTCAATACCTAAATGGAAATGGGATCAAATTTCCATGGACTTTGTGTGCTCAGTACCTAGGACAAATGCTGGTCATGATGCTATTTGGGTTATAGTGGATAGACTCACGAAATTAGCTCATTTCTTGCCAATTAATATGACATATTCGTTAGAAAAATTGGCACCAATATATTTAAAAGAGATTGTGAGGTTACATGGTGTACCTGCTGGTATAGTATCAGACCGAGATCTACGATTTGTTTCCAGATTTTGGCAAGGATTACAAAAAGCTTTGGGAACTCAATTGAAATTTAGTACAGCCTATCATCCTCAAACTGATGGACAAACAAAGGACTATCAGACATTGGAGGATATGTTGAGAGCATGTATTATGGAGTTCAAAGGAAATTGGGACCAACATTTACCATTAGTGGAATTTGCATACAATAACAGCTACCATTCAAGCATAGGGATGCCACCTTATGAAGCTTTATATGGTAGAAAGTGTCGGTCACCATTGTTCTGGGATAACTTGGAGAAAGTATTGGTTGGACCTGAATTGGTTCAGGAAACTATTGAAAAGGTTTCAGTGATAAAGCAAAGAATGAAAGCAGCACAAGATAGACAAAAGAGCTGGGCGGACTTGAAGAGAAGAGAATTGGAATTTAATGAAGGAGAACATGTATACTTAAAGATAAGTCCAATCAAAAGTCTTCATGGTAGACAAACAAAAGGCAAGTTGAGTCCTAGATATATTGGACCATTTGAGATATTAAGAGTTGGGAATCTGGCATACCGTCTTGCATTGCCACCCAATTTGTCTGGTATACATAATGTTTTCCATGTATCGGTTCTAAAAGTATGTACCGGATCCAGATAAGATAGTGGAATTAGAACCAATTGATTTGAAGGAAAATTTGACTTATGAAAAGCATCCAGTTAAGATATTGGACCGAAAGTGCAAGTTCTCAGGAATAAAGAAATCCACTATGTCAAAGTATTATGGGATCTACAAACAGAAGATTACTGGGAATTAGAAGAGGAGATCAAGAAAAGCTATCCACATTTGTTTGAAAACTCAGGTACGCACTCAAGCTTTGAGGACAAAGCTTATTTTAAGGGGGGGAGAATGTAAACCCCGGGAATTTTCACATTAGTACACGACCTTACAATAGATTGTATGAACTAGATAATAGATTTAGATTCTAATTAAAGTCTAAGAATAGATCAATATCTAGAATTTGATTAGATAAATGATTTAGAATTTGAATAAAGAATTTCTTTAAAACCCGAAACTTGATATACAAATAGATTTAAATAGGAAAAATAAATATAGAGATTAAATGATTGTTTTTTATCTCGATAATGATTCGAGATTGGAATAACAAGTAGTAATGAGCTTATATTTAGACTTAAACCCTAAATTCAAGATTCCTAGTTAAAATCAAAAGCTACTAATAAAATTCATGTTCAGTATCAAAACTAAATATATATATATATAGTTTAGTTTCTGTATTAAGTCCAATACTACGTAAACGATTATGTACGCTTATAAACAGAAAACGATGACCAAAGATAAATCGAAAAGATTTTAAATACACAACGAAAATACAAAACTGTCAATAACTCAAAATCTGAACCCCAAACAAATAATCGGATCACGCTATTGTTCTAAACTGAGTTTTCTTAAGCTATCGGAGCCTGAAACAAAAATTGACCTAACGAGCTTAAGAAATCCTAATCGCGGGAGATAAAATTATACGAGTAATTAACTACGTATATATAAAACTAAAAATTGTGTTATTTGAAAATTTAAGAGTTTTGTATCCTTCTATAAACATATTTTTGTACAAAAACTTCCAAATATTAGCTAATTTATACCCATATAACTCGTTTAATTAACTCAAAACTAAATTAAAATAATAAACTATTATATATATATATGTTTTCGGCTGATGTTTTAGTGGAAATTGCGTGGGAAGAAAGAAGAGGCGAAATCCCCCAATCATTCACCCAAATTTGTCAAATAAAGCAACCCAAGAACCAATCACCAATTGACAACTCAATATAGCATTTAATGAAGTGAAAATAACAACCAAAATGAGATCAAATCGGAAGAAAATCGAAGGAGAAGCAGCCGCAAGTCCTCTTCTTTCTTCTTCTATTTATATATGAACAAATGCATTAATGAAGGAACAAACAACCTCCATTAATTCTCAACTTCTCCAGAACGAAACTACCCCTTTCTAACCACCAAAACGAGCTAAAAACAGAAAACAAACCGATCGTAACACCCAAGCTCGGATCAAAAGAAGAATAAAGCTAAAAACCCTTGAAAACAAGTTCAAAGGTAAGTTGATACGATTCAAAGGATTTTCGTTCAACTATAAGGATTGTAACTGACTTATAATCATCTTAGGAACTTAATAAACACAACTACAAGCTTTGGATTACATCAAATGAGCTCCAACGAGGTAATACTCCAAAACCCTAGCTTTATTTTCTAAGAATCGAGATCTATATATATATATATATATGTTTTTAAACGTGTTCAAACGTGTTTTATGTCTTTATATATGATATATAAACACTTATAAATAGTTTGAGTATGTTTTTAACGTATAAAAATCAAAGAACATGAATCGAACCGAAGAGGAAGATGATGAACAGTAGCAACGCTGCCTCAAAGTCGGCAGTGTAATCGCTCAATGCCGGCAGCTTACATGGATAGGCTGGTGGCATAGAAGCGGCTTACACACATCTGAGGCTATGTAAAATAATTTTTCACATAAAGGTTGAATGAAAGCCGCTTCCTGGATCTACGCTGACGGTGTAGAGTCGGCGTACGTTGAAAGCCGACAGCTTTCAATACCGGTGCACACGATATGAAAATTTCTTCAAAAACAATTTTACACTAGCATCTGGGCTTAAAGGCCGGTGGCTTTGAGCCGGCGTATAGCCAAAATTTTCCAGCGAAAGCTTTTTCTGACCTAAACAGAAACTATATATATATATGTATATATAATATGCCTACTGAGTATATATATATATATATATGTTATACAAATAGTTAATATAATACAAGTATTTAAGCCTATTAAGATTAACATCTAATAACTTTTAAAACCCTCGAACTAAGAAAAATATTTAGTGTTAATGAAAGTTATAAATAGTTAATTATTTGTTCTAAATAGATAAAATAGGTAAGAATGAAAATTGAAATAAACTAATTTCTTGAGTAATGTGACTCCTAAGAATAACAAAATAATTATGCGAGATAAAATAGGAGAAACATGACAACACTAAGTAATAATAATTACCAAAATATCGAGTCTAGGACACGAATCACATATAGGAATTTAATTAATTTGTATTGATAAATACTTTGTCTTATATAGGTGACTTTGACTCACTAGAAGATCTACCAGCTGATTACTATAACTGAGTTGATATGAGCAAGTGAGTAATTCAGTCATATTGTATTGGTTGTGATTGTAAATAGTCGAATATGTAATGCAAGATAATCAAATGAATGTTTGTTGAAAGTTGAATTGATCTGAGTGTATGATTGTTAAAATATCCTTATAAAAGCGATAATGCAATGATTGATGTTGTGAAATAGTATAATGATGATTGTGTGTAATGTATGGTCACTTTGAAATTGATTAAGAATTATTGACTTAACAAAATAATATGAACATGCATTGCACAAATTGCATTATTGCATATATGGTTGTGACAGCCTGCTACGTTTTAATATTTCGGATCTCTGTTTTCGCTTGGTTGTTCTAATGTGTTAGTTCTTCTAAGGTTCTCTTTGGTCTGGTGGTACTATGAGGAACTAAAAGGCACCGAAGAACGTCGCCCGTAGAATCGCTTTGAAATGATTAATACTTAGGGAGTTTCTAAGGGGATTGCAAGAGATGGTTTGGTCAATCAACTATATTCAAAGTGATAACCTTAAAACAAGAAATTGTTGATTCTCCTGTGTACTTAGTCTCTCCTGGGCAGGTTGGTTGTAAACCCCAGAATTTTTTACCTTAGTACCCGACTTTATAATAGATTGTATAAACTAGATAATAGATTTAGATTCTGATTGAAGTCTAATAATAGAATAATATTTAGATTTTGGATAAAGAAAAGATTTAGGAACCGAATAAAGAAATTCTTTAACCCTAGTTAATACCAAAAATGAGATTTTGTATCTTGAATAACTAATTTAAGATATGATCTAAAATCTAGACCCGAAACCTAGTATACAAATGGATTTAAATAGAAAACATGAATATAGAGATCAAATGATTGTTTTTGGTCTCGATAATGATTCGAGATTAGAATAACGAGTAGTGATGAGTTTATATTTAGACTTAAACTCTAATTTCGAAATTCCTTGTTAAAATTAAAAGCTACTAATAAGATTTCATGTTTGGTATCAAAACTAAAGATATATATATAATTTGATTTCTGTATTAAGTCCAATATTGCATAAATGATTATTTACGCTTATAAACAGAAAACGATGATCCAAAAATGAACTGTTAAGATTTTAAATACACAACGAAAATATAAACTGTTGAATAACTCAAAATCTAAACTCCAAACAAATAATCGGATCAAGCTATTGTTCTAAACCGAGTTTTCTTAAGCTATCGGAGCCTGAAACAAAAAATTGACCTAATGAGCTTAAGAAATCCAAATCGCGGGAGATAAAATTATACGAATAATTAACTACGTATATATATAACCTAAATTTGTATTATTTGAAAATCTAAGTGTTTTGTATAACTTTATGCACATATTTTTGTACAAAAATTTCCAAATATTAGCCGATATATACCCGTATAACTCATATAATTAACTCAAAATTTAATTAGAATAATAAACTAATGTATATATGTATGTTTTTGCGGCTAAGTTCGGTGGAAATAGGAGAAGAAAGAGGAGCCAGATTTTTGCTCAATCATGCACCAAATTTGTCAAACAAAGTAACCTTCACACCAATCAAAAGTTGCCAACTCAGCTCCATATTAAATGTAATGAAAACAACAGCAAGAGACATCAAATTCGGAGGAGAAACGAAGGAAGGAAACAACTACAACTCACCTTCTTCTTCTTCTATATATAAACATTAGAAGCTCATTAAGAGAAAACAAACAAATGCCATAAATCCTCACATCTTCCAGCACGAAAATACTCTCAAACAACAACCAAAACGAACTGAAAACAAAGAACAAACAGATCAAAATATATAAAATTCGGATCAAAGGAAAAACAAGCCAAAAACCCTCAAATATGAACTCAAAGGTAAGTTGAGGTAACTCGAGTTATTTTTGTCCAAATCTAAGCTTTGTATTTGACTTAAAATCATCTTAGGAACTTAATAAACATAAACACACGCTTTAGATTGCATCAAACAAGCTCCAACAAGGTAATAATCCAAAACCCTAGCTTTAAGTTCCAAGAATCGAAAGCTATATATTTATGTTTTTAAACGTGTTGAAAGTTGTTTTATGTCCTTATATATGATATATAAACACTTAGAAGTAGTTTAAGTATGTTTTTAACGTATAAAAATCAAAGAAAAAGAATCGAACCGAGGAGGAAGATGATCAACAGTGCAACACTGTCTCAAGGCTGGCAGTGTAAATGCTAAACGCTGGCGGCTTACATGGATAGGCCGACGGCTTATAGGTGGCTTACACTCAACAGAGGCTACGTAAAATAATTTTCACGTAAAACACGAACGTAAGCCGGCTTCCTGGAGATCTACGCCTACGGCGTAGGGCCCGCGTACGTTAAAAGCCGATAGCTTTTAACACCGGTGCACTCGATATGAATTTTTCTTCAAAATGATTTTTACACCGGCACCTTGAGATAAAGGCCGGCGGCCTTGAGCCAGCTTGCAGTTAAAATTTCTCCAACGAAAGTTTTTCTGACCTAAACCGAAATTATATATATTTATATAATATCTACTAAGTATATATATATGTATGTTATACAAATATGTATTAGATAGTGACTATAATACAAGTATTTATGTCTATTTAGAATTAACGTCTAATAACTTTTAAAATCCTAGAACTAAGAAAAATATTTAGTGTTAATGAAAATTATAAATAGTTAAAATATTTGTTTTAAACAAATAAAATAGACAAGAATAGAAATTGAAATAAGCTAATTTCTTGAGTAATGTGACTTCTAAAAATGACCAAACAATTATGCGAGATAAAATAAGAGAAACACAACTACGCTAAGTAATAATAATTACCAGAATATTGAGTTTAAGACACAAAGCACATATAGGAATTTAGCTAGATTGTATTAATTAATACATTGTCTTAAATAGGTGACTTTGACTCACTAGAGGATCTACCAGTGGGTTACTACGATTGAGGCAGTATGAGCAGGTGAGTAATTCAGTCATATTGTACTGGTTGTGATTGTAAATAGTCAAATATATAATGAAAGATAATTAAATGAATGTCTGTTGAAAGTATGATTTGATTTGAGTGTATGATTGTCAAAATACCTTTATAAAAGCGATAATGCAATGATTGATGTTGTGCAGTAGAATAATGGTGATTGTGTGTAATGTATGGTCATTTTAGAAATTGATTAAGATCTATTGACTTAACTAAATAAATATGAACATGCATTGCACAAATTGCATTATTGCATATATGGTTGTGACAGCCTGCTACGTATTAATATTTCGGATCTCTGTTTTTGCTTGGTTGATCTAATGTGTGAGTCTTCGAAGGTTCTCTTTGGTCTGGCGGTCCTATGAGGAACTAAAAGGCACCGAAGAACGTCGCCCGTAGAATCGCTTTGAAATGATTAATACATAGGGAGTTTCTAAGGAAGTTGCAGGAGATGATCAGATTAATCAACTATATTAAAAGTGATAACTTAAAATGAGAAAATTTCTGATGCTCCTATGTACTTAGTCTCTCCTGGGCAGGTGGGTCATTAAGATTTGGTTCTTCAACCCATTAAAAAGAGGGCGTAAATCTTTTTCCTGTTTGGATTCTAGATCGTCCAAACTTGTATCTGTGCATATGGTTGAGTGCTTGCATTGCATATGATTTGTTAATGACTTTTGTGATGTATGGTATGCCTGGTTATTCACTGAGCTGTGGTTTTGCTCATACTCCTACAGTCTTTTCAGGTTCACTTTACGAACCCTGGTTAGTTACATCCAGGAATATGGCTCCGGTAAGAGCTTTGAAGCTAGAAGTCTACAGATCTATTTTAGTTTGATGGTTATGTACTATTAGATTAGATTATTTAGTTGTGTACTACAAAAGAATTATATAATTTGTAATAGTAATGTAGCGTTTATTCACTAAGTTATTTCTGTCATATATTTATTATTTCTTATCAAGCAACTTAAAAGATCCTGTTGTTTTAAAAACCTGTCATTCTCTGAAGGTAATCTAGAAATGGTGTTCAAGTGTAACTTGTTTACTATTACTAGGGTACCCTCGGGGCGTGACATTGGTCATTGAGTACTGGTTCTTCAACCCATTAAAAACAAGGCATAAATCTTTTTCTTGTTTGGATTCTAGATCATCCAAACTTGTATCTGTCCATATGATTGAGTGCTTCCATTGCATATGATTTGTTAATGACTTGTGTGATGTATGGTATGTCTGGTTATTTACTGAGCTGTGGTTTCACTCATACTCCTACAGTCTTTTCAGGTTCACTTTACGACCCTGGTTAGTTACATCCATGAATATGGCTCCGGTAAGAGCTTTGAAGCTAGAAGTCTACAGATATATTTTAGTTTGATGGTTATGTACTATTAGATTAGATTATTTTAGTTGTGTACTTCAAAAGAACTATATAGTTTGTAATAGTTTTGTAATGTTTATTCACTAAGTTATTTCTTTCATATATTTGTTATTTCTTATCAAGCAACTAAAAAGATCCTGTTGTTTTGAAAACCTGTCATTCTCTGAAGGTAATCTAGTGATAGTATTCAAGCATAACTTGTTTACTACTACTAGGGTACCCTCGGGGTGTGACAGATTTTATCACTTAAGAATAAGTTTATATAAAATATAAAATCTATGGTTTAACAAAAATAAAGTCATTCTTTTTCAAGTTATTAGAAGAACTCACTACAATTTTAAAAACTATTTTTGTTATGAAAAGTTTTTTTTTTAAATCATTTGTGATTCCACTTTGTTTTTCAAAAAGAAAATTATTTTTGATACAAAAGTTATTTCTATGAAAAACATAACATAAGAAAGGAATGGAAGTTTTCAAACTAAGATCTTTTCAAACAAATGGTCAAAGAAAAATCGAATAGAAAACAAATAGGAAGAATAGCACTTATGAAGAGAATGTAGAAAAGAAGAAAATTACTTTTCAAAAAGTCATCTAGGAAAAAATAAATAAGTCAAACATAAGGAAATTCTTTGAAAACAAAAGAATCGAAGTATTCATTTTAAAAGATTTACAAAATGAATTTTCTTAAGCTATAGATTTCTAAAACACCAAATTGTCATTGTTTTAACTCAAAGAAACATGAATGGACAACAAACACTTGAGCATAAATAAATATGAGCTATGTAGCTATAAAAAGAGGATTTTTCAACTATATAGATAACCAAGTATTTATCAAACAAATTTTGAATGATTTAAAGTTTGAAACATAATCGTTTTTGAGTTGGAAAATTCGTGGTGAATTTGATTACCACTGTTTCGGGCCTAAATGGTTTAGTTTGATAAAAATAGTTTTAGAAATAGATAGATCTTTTTGAGTAGGTAGAAATTGGTATATTATATACACGATTCCAAGTTAAAATGACTAAGTTATGGCCATTTTAAATTGGAACTCTCCTTTATACGAATTTTGACGTTCTCATGACATTATTTTGTCAAAATTCAAAAATATCTTCGTTTTGGGTATTTTGTTTGGCTAGGTAATTCTGAGGAAGGATATCTTTACCTCGAGGACTATTTCAATTAAGTAGAGTGTGTAAGCACTCATCCGCTAGAGAATCGTCGTCATGCATCGTAAGTTTATTTCTTTAAAATGCTTTACTTGTTTGTGCTTGTAATTTAGTTGCATTAGAATTAAGAAAAGACAAACGGATATGTATGTAAAATAATTCTCTGAAAAAATCCTAAGAATATCGAGGTTGGAATTGATTTAATGGTTGTTTTAATGTAACACTTGATTTGTGTAAGATTCTTTGATCACCTTAAATCTGATAATAATAATATTATGATATCCTAAACAAATGGATTCATGCATACCACGAAGTGAGTCACATTGCATTAGGTTATTATCCTTGGGTGAGAAGGATTGTAGCTCAGGTCGAAAGCAACACTTGGCGGAGTGACCGAAAGCGATTGCTTGGCAACATTAAGGAAATGCTTGGCTGAAGATCCGAAAGCAAGACTCGATTCAAGTAGACTTCATATGCTTGGCGATATTAGTCGAAAGCATAAATCTTTTTAACTAAAACTACTTATTTTGAGGTTATGTATCACGAAACCCCGAATGGAGAGCATAAATCCATTCAACATATAGTTCTCGGAAAACTATGTGTCTTGTTTGCCTAAGTGTATGTTGCATTTCATTTGATTGCTTAAACAACTTGCTTGAATTTTTGTTACAAGAAGTTATTTATGGAAATAGTTCTCACTAAGCCTATTAGCTTATATCCTTATAGCTATCTTTTGCAGTTCACATATTTGTGGTTGAGGCCACGTGGAGCCAGGTATTTCCCTTTTAGCTAAGGAATTTCAAGATAAAGTTAGTGTTGGATAAGCTGTAGACATACTCTTGTAATAGATTTATGAATAAAGGAAATGTCCCTAAGCTTTGTAAGATCATTGTTATGAATAAATGAATATTATGAACCCTCTTTTCTTAGTTTGTTATTATATCTTCTTAAGTTTCATAATTCCATGTATGGCCCTCTAAATTTATGAGAGCACGCCTTACACTTAATATCAAAGCTTTTGGGAGTGGCTAAGGTTGTCATACTTAAGCTTTAATATTGAGTGTGGCGAACTGTTATGTTTAGGGTACCCCTTAGGGCGTGACACTAATTGAATTGAAAATCCATATTCCTACGAGATTTATAATCCAAATTAGCTATTCACAGAAATGATTAGAAAAAAATTTTCCAATTGCAATCCTAATCTATCATGAATTCCAAATTCAATCCAAAATCTCTGATTGGTGAAATAGCATTAACAATTCGAATACAAACAAATGATCAATCGACTGCAGATAGACAATAATCAACTAGTTCTGCTCAACAACTCAAAACCAAATTAAGATCAAAAGAGACAAGTATCAAACATCATCCACAATATGAAAGTAGAAAAAGAACAAAATCACCTTATCAATGAAATCATGTTCTTAAATTCAAATTCTAATGATGTCTTCCACTTAAATCCTGGTGTGGAATCCATAATAAAACTTCTCCCAATTTCTTGTACTTTTAATATAAGTCCTTAAAGACTTGAAATATCAAATTAGGCATACTTAAGTACCATTTCTTCATGATTTCTATAAAATCAATAATACTTTAGCATGAATCGTTCAATGAAAAGTCAGTATAAAATGACTCTATCAGAATGTGAGGTATTTGATGTGTGGGGTATCGATTTCATGGGTCATTTCCCTGAATCCAATGGAAACCAATATATCTTGGTGGCAATTGATTATGTCTCCAAGTGGAAGGAAGTAGAAGCCTTATCCATTAATGATGATAGAATGGTAACTTGGTTCTTAAAAAGATTGTTTTCTAGATTTTGGACACCAAGAGCTATTATTAGTGATCAAGGTACCCACTTTTGTAATTTACAAATGGAGAAATTACTTAAGAGATATGGTGTTTCCCATAGAGTAGCCACCTCGTATCATCCTCAAATGAGCAGTCAAGTTTAATTGTCTAATAAGGAATTAAAAAGGATTCTAGAAAAGATTGTAGAGCACTATAGGAAAGATTGGTTATAAAAATTATATGATGCCTTGTGGGCTTATAGGATTGCGTTTAAGATGCATTTTGGGGACTATACCCTATATATTAGTCTCTGGTAAGGCTTGCATTTGCTTGTTGAGCTAAAGCATAAAGCATATTGGGCAATCAAGAGAGTTAATTATGATTTAGAGAAGACAAAAAGAAAGAGATTATTCCAATTAAATGAACTTGCTGAATGGAGGCCAACGACATATGAGAGTTATAGCCTTTATAAGGAAAGGGTTGAAAGGTATCATGACCAAAGAATTAAACAATCTAAACATTTCAAAGAGGGTGATAAATCTTCATTATACAATTCCCATCTTAGATTATTTCCCTGGAAAGTTAAAGTCAAGATGCTCTGGACCTTTTATTGTTTCTAAGTTTTTCCCTTGCGGAACTATAGAAGTGGAACACCTAATTTTTGGGAAATTTAAAGTAAATTGTCAGTTATTAAAGTTATACTTAGGAGATGAAACTGATCTTGGTCATAAGGAGGAGTTTAAACTTCACTTAATCTCTAGTTAAGTACCTTAAGCTTTATGTGAATCTAATAATATTAAACGAGTGCTACTGAGGTGGCAACCCATGATTAACCTTTAATATCATTTTTTTTTAATTTTTTTGTTTACTATATTTTGATATCTAATGAAATTTTTAGAGAATATAAGCATTAAAAGAGAAAAAATCATTTTGATTTTGAATCCATGAAAAGAACACAGCTAATAGAACTAGCTATGCAACCCTCGTGTTGTACTAAAAATTTTAAATCATTATTTTACTAAAAGAAGCATGAGGAGATTGTATCCGTCATGTTCATTCATGTTTCTTGATCTCAATAAACCTTTTAGAAACGGTAAGAATCATAATGGAATGGGCATTATTGTGCACTAGTTTTGCTTTTCTGGGTTTCTTTCACATTTTGATACAGAAAGAAACACGATGACAAGCAAATAGTCATGCACTAGTTGTGTTTCTTTGAGAATATTTTATTCACTTTGGACAAAAAGAAACACGATAGAATCTATTATATCGTGCTTTAGTCATGCACTTTAGAGAGTAGTTAGGTATTTTGAATACAGAGAAGCACAGTGTAATATGATTTGTTGTGTAGCCCTCATGTTCCTAATAGTATAAATATGCGTCCTCATTTACATTCTCATTTTTTTTCATTCTCTTCTTCATTTTCACTACTAAAAACTCTCTTTTACATAAAATTTTGAAATCCAAGGACATTATCGTCGAGCATTTCCATTCTAAGGTTTGATCTTCGAATTCATTCTTTATTATGTTAACATGTTTGGTTGTTTTGTAATGTCTGATTTCTATATTTAGGGTTTCTTGACAAATTAAGGTTTTTCAATCATGAGTTGTACATTGCTGCACGTAGTTAAAAATAGAAGCTTGGTAATGTTTCAAAGATGAATTGGTGTAGTATTGTGTATTTTATCATGATTTACCTTAGATTCAATTCTAGGGTTTTGGGTTTACGAATTAAAATTGTTAAGTGATTTAAGTTGTTGGTTTTTCATTTTGAACCCTTAAGGAAGCTATTCATGTTATGAGAACCCTAAATGGTTGGTTTGAAGTAGAATTTCATACCCATCGTATTTAACTCGTGAAGTTTGAAACATGAAAACTGTAAAAATGTGCCAGATTTACACGAGAGGTACATTAAGTATCCTATTCCCTTATGTTCCTCTCTATGTAAATGAGTTCTAAGTTATATTTGTTCATTTCAAACTAATTTCATGTTATTCCTTTGGTTATTAGTTTGTATATACCTATGCCATGCTCTAATCTTAATTGTGAGTTATACACTCTTTGATTTGGGTATTGATTTTTATGGATGCCTCGAGTAAAAACTTAGGCTCCTAAAAAGTCTAAAAGGCCAAGAGTGGATGATTTTTCTACTTTAAGGATACCATAACCCCCTAGTCATTTAACAAGAGCTTAGAGAAAGAGATTTCTTGAGTTGTCAAAGAAGCTGTTACTACTAAACACGTATATAGATTAGGTATTGTTGGAGAAATTTGGATTGGTTTAGAAAGTCAAGGATCTTCTTCCTTCAAGTCCATGGGAGAGATTGTTCTTTGCTCAAGAGAAAGTATAAAGAATGTTCACTTTGGAATTTATGACAACCCTTGAGCTTGCTCAACCTTTACAAATTCTAAGAAATAGCTTGGAGTTTATAGTTAATGGAGAATTTCAAAGAATTTCAATGGCCAAGTTTTGTGTGTATTGTGGTCTTTATGATGAAGAATATATTAATATTGAGGACTTTAGACAATTAAGACATGCTTTACTAGATGAGGTGAGCCATACTATTTTATGGAGATAGTAGACGAAGAATCCTAATCCATATTGTGCATCAATCTCAAATGGTTCTAATCCTGGCAATCTAGAATAGAGAGTGGTCCATTGGATTTTAGCTCATGACATGGTAGTATGACAAAGAAATACCCCATGAATATTAAAGTTCAATAGACTTTCCATATTAGGCATCAAGTCAAGGATAGGCGATGTGGGATTATCTCATGTGGTACTTTCATCACACATTTGATTAAGAAGTTGGGTTATTTCCTACTTTACCCCTAGCTAATGAAGTTACCACCTCCATTCCACTTACTGGTAGTCCTTTTGATAGATGAAACATTGAAATTGATATACAAGATGATGTAGATATGATTGGTCATGATTTAGGGGTTGGTTCTTCCTCTTTTCTTCCTCAGTACCTTGCTTGTGCAAGTTTAGATGCTCAGGGATTATACCATTACATGTTTGAATGCATTAGGTACACGTTGAATATGGAGATGCCTCTTTTCCAAGTGTGGCAAATTATTGGACTCCCTTAGGCACTATAAAGGATCATGCTGGTCCTTCTCATGCGAGTGATGGCCAAGAGGTGGATGACATAGATGCTCAAATTGATGCTGTGTTTGTTGATATAGAGAATGAGGATGAGGATTTTAATGGGGCTGAGATGGATGAAGGGGAGGAAGATGAGAATGATGGTAATGATGACTGAAATTTTTTGAATGGTTTTTTTTTCTTTTTTTTTCTTCTGTTTCAAGGACTTATATTCTATGTCCTTAATTGTTTTGAGACTCAGTATATGTAGCCATGATAATGCTAAATATGGTGTTAAATTTTTTGTTTTATATTTTTTTTACTAACTTTTTTTTTGTTTCTTTTCTTTTTTCTAGATTCTTATTAATTTTTCTTTTTGGGCCAATGTTTGAACAATATTTGAACACCTTGATAATGATTGTGTAGATAATAATCACTTTTTAGATATATCATTCTAGGGAAGTCCTTTTTCTTTTTACTTCTTCTTTATATTATTTTTGTTATTGTTGTTCTTTCTTTACATTAGTTTAAGACATTGAGAACAATGGCTCGATTATGTGTGTGTGTGCGCGCACGCGTGTGCGTGTGCGTGTGCGTGCGGGTTAGGGTGGGGGACATAACATGTAATTTTTGAAAAAGACATTTTTGAAATATATTTATTGAAAATATGTTTACAAAATATAAAACAAGTGTTTTCAAAAAATTCATGAATTCCTAAATATCACTTAAGCATTAGCTTTTCTTGAGCATTATTATTTTGAAAAAGTTTGAAATTTTTGAAGAGTTCTTTTTCTTTTGAAGAAAAGTTTCAAGATTGATAGTTAAAAAAAAGTTTTAAATTTTTGAAATGTTGTTTTGTATTATTAAGATTGATTGATTACTATGAAACTAATTAGATATCTCACTTAGCTAAGAAAATGGTGGATTATTTTGAAGAAAGTCTTGAAATTTTTACAAATTTTTTTCTTTATAATCTTTTGAAAAGGAAAGTTTAAAAAAGTAAAGTTCTCTTTGAAAGAAAATTATTGTTTATAAAGAAAAGTATGTGAAAAAAGTTTTGAAAGTTGCTGGATTTTAATTTTTCCATATTTTGATGATCTTGGAAAGCTTTGTTCCTTGTACTATACTAGAGTTAATTGATGCAATCTAAGTGAATCAAATTACTTGCTTTTTAACCTTTGATTTTTCAGTTAGAATTAGATCATGATTATTGAATTAAAAGTTAATCAACAGTGTTTTTAAGTTTTCCTTGAAGTATAGACATTTCTTATGAAGTTTTACAGAGTTTTATGATCTTAATTGGAAGTTCAAATGAATTTACTCCTTAGTGATCTTTCTTAAAATCAGTCTCTGAGGAAAAAAAAATCTAGATGGTATAAGTAGTTTTCAGTCCTTGAAAAGAGTAGAATTTGATTGCACTATCAATTAGTTAAAAATGAAAAAAAAAATTAAATTAATTAAAATAAAGCTACTCTAGTGGGGTGAACAAGCTCTAGTCCCTCAAAAGAATGGAGTTTGATTTAACTTTCACTAGAGTAACCTTGTTAGTAAGAGTGGGCTCTGATCCCTCAGAAGACCAGAGAGTCACTTAGCTGCTGATCTGGTTAAGGAAAATTGGGTCAATATAAGCAGGCCTTGGTCCTAAGAAGAGCAAGTCTTGACTCCTCAGTCAATTTGAGAAAAAGTTAGTTAGTAAGGGTATGGCTTAGTCCCTAAGAAAAGTGAGAACTCAATCCCTCTACTAGCTGATGAAAAGTAAAAACAAAATAAAAATAAAAACAAAAATTGATTGGTAAAAGCGAGCCTTAGTCCCTAAGAAGAGTGAGAATTCAACTCCTATACCAATGGATCAGGCTTAAAATTAATAGTTGATTGATATGGGGAGGGCATTGATCTATAGAATGAGTGATGAGTTGTTCCCTTCTATCAATTATACTGAATATCGAAGATTTGAGATAAAAAGAAAGAGAAAATCCAGGGGATGTATCGATGTGACATTCTTTCGATTTTGATTGTGTTACTTTGAAAATCAATAAGGAGAGTATATACAATCTAATAAATGTACAAGATGTGGTTGAATTTTGTTCTATTATGTTGATGTAGTATTTCATTTTTGATGTGAGATTTTCGTTTAAATAGTGAGGTTAATATTTTGATTTACTTAGTTTAGGTTGCAAACTTTAACATATTTGGTATCTTTAATGCAATAAATATATAGCGTTGAATGAAAAATTCTGATAAAAATCAAGATTGTAGAAATCAATTGAAAGGAATGAGTTGAAATGAAAAATGAAAAGGGCATTTACACATGTTTGAGAAGAAATGAAATGAAAAATTTAAGTTTTGTTATTTTTCTTAAAAAGAATTTTTTTTTTTTTGTATACAATGTTGTTTTTCTTATCTTTTGAAAAAAGAGTTTGAGTTTTTGAATCTTAAGTGAGATAATTAATAATTTGTTTTCTAAGTGATGTATAGTTAAGTTGAAAAATTTTATTGAATTATTTGGTTTTTAAGTTAATAAATTACTTGAGGACAAGTAGTTGCTTAAGTATGGAATAATTTAATATATGTGTTTCCTTCCATGTTTAATAAGGCAAATCATGATAAATATATATGTTTTTATGATTAATTATCAATATTTGATACTTTACTTTGTTATTTTTTTTTTTTTTGAAAGGATGATAAATGAGCTTCAGAATGAAGTTAATCAATTTTTATCAAATTTTGGATTAAAAAAGAAGAAGTATAAAAGAATCATGAAGAGTACGAGCAGACGTAATTGATCGTGTTTCCCCCGTATATTTTTTGAACTTGAATCATAATTAAAGTTTAATGGATCAAAGAGTAACACGACTAATCCAAGTAATAATGTTCCTATCTTGCTTTTGTGGAGAATGAAAAATGAAAGATTAGAGTGATAGTCAAGTTCATGCTACCATGTTTCTAGGTGTGCTCTCCTGAATTATAAAGGACTAAAAGATCAAAGAGGTACACAATGAAATATAATGATTCGCGCTTTCCTCGTGCAAATATGGAATTTCAAGTCGCAAAGATTAGAAAGAAACACAAGAAGATAGGATAAGCTGTGTTTAAGCCATGCTGTTCTCAAACTCAAATTAAAAAGCTTGAAGAAATACAAAGAAGCACAATTGAATAAGCTCAGTTATGTTCCTTCTCGAGTAAAGTATTTTGGTAGTTATAACTAATAGTTACAAGTACGACTATTTATGACAATCTCATGTATACCTCATGTACTTTATGGAGACTCGGTTAAATCTTTAAAAAATCCAAGGAAATGAAGTTTATCCAAAATTGAGGGTTATTGTAGGCTTTTTCCCATGTATATATACATCATAGGATAATTAGAGAGAGATAAAGTTAACTCATGCATATTACTATTCTCTCTGATTATAAAAACACAAAATTCTTAGATTCTTATCTAGGGTCTCAAGAAAAGGCAGGGTAACTAAGAGAAAAGGTTCAAGATTGTTCTCAAAAGGTTTAGTCCATCCTTGTTCTTATTGTTTGTAGTAGATGTATTGTGTTCTTGATAGATTTGTAATGGAGGAGTAGAGTATTATCATCTAAATAGTGATGAACCCTAGATATTATTATATATAATGTGCTTAATATTGATTCAATGTAGTTTCATGTTCTTTTTTATTTGATTATGAGTATTATATTGTTCCTTGAATCAATATATCTAAAAGATTAATCTAGACTGATTTCATGTATGAAAATTGATGAATTTTATATATGAATAGATCAATCATAATTAGAGAGATTTGTTTAGATTTTTAGATATAGGAATACAAGAATCTTTTATAATAAATTGACTGAGAGTCTAGTTTAATATAAGATTCATAGTTCATTAACGAAATCTTTGAATTGCTATTAATTAGGAAGATATTCCAATAGATACATTCATAATTAGGGATTAATAGTCTTGAAAAAGATATTAGTTCAAATTAGGAGTCTTGCGGATCAATATTAACATGAATAATCATTGAAGTATCCTTAAAATTTTAGCAATGTAATATTTTAGTGGAGATTTGTTGTTTATATGAGTTTGAATAGCCTTGAATTTGAACATATAGTAATTTGATTTGTCTTGAGATTTTAAAAACAAGGATTAATTTCATAATAATGTTAGTAGTTAATAGTTTGAATATATTTTAGAATAGATAGTAGAAATAAAAAGTTATTACTTGAATTCAAGATCCTTGTGGGACGATCATGTTCTTATTGACTATACTATAATAGATATGTATACTAGCTTATAATATTAATTGAAAATAGTAATTAGAACATAGTAATATTGATAATTCAATCAACATATTAGATGCAAAGGGACAATTCATGAGCAATCCTCATCCATTATAGCTTTTTCTTTCTATATATTTTTTTTTTAAAATATGTATACCAATCTAATACCATGTTTTTTATAGTAAGGAATCTAGAAACTAATGGTTCCCAGTTTATTCTATGGTCATCAATGGCAGTCCCAATTGATGATGTCTAATTAGGATTGCAAATTATTCGAGCTTCATTTAAAATTTATCAAATTCGAGCTTAAACCAAGCTTTTTCTTTTTATTGAGGTTGAAATTTAAGCTCAAGTTACTTTCATTTAACTAAACAAAATTTATTTTGAGTTCGAGCTTAGCTCAACTCATTTATAAATCGAGCTCGAGTCAAGCAAATCTTTTTATCAGGCGTAAATTTTAATATACGATAAATCTACTAGCAAGTTTATTCACAAGCCTATTAATGAGCCCACTTGCAAGCCTATCTACAAGTATAAACTAGCTTTTTCATAAGCTAGTTCGCATGCTGAAATCGAAACCTAAGCGTGGTGGAATGTGGTGGAGATAAAATTGCAGAAAGAATGATCACAATAATTCTGAATGCAGAATTATATAGCTCGGATTCAAGCTAAATGGAGAGGAAAATTAACATTCGTATTTCATTCTTTTTCAATCATGAATGTATTTCAAAAATTACATATAACTATTTATATCCTCTTTAGAATATTCTCTAATTCTATGGCTATGTGCCAAGTAGGCATAACAACTAACAAGCCATGTGCACAGTTAGTTAAGAGCACTACTGGTAATAACTAATTTGCACTTTAGGAAAATAAAACAGATTCGTACTTTAGGGAAATAAAACAGAATTAATATCTTGGGCTCTTATCTGAGCCCACTAGTAGTGCCCAGTCTGTATTTTTATTTCATGCCCAGTCCGATTAACCAAAATAGTTTCGGATCGCTCCATCACTGCTCCAGCTCAATAAACTCGAACACCCGAACCGTACCAGCATAATCCATCAATACGGTAGTATCATCCAACAGTAGGGCTGTAACTTTACTTTTATTTTTTCTGTCTTGTCTGTATGAGAAACCCCCAAATCGGGAGTACTTTACTTTCCCAAACTTAGGAACCCTAAATTTGGTTTCCCCCCGTTACAATCCCTTCCCCTAGAATTTCGCTTATCCATAAGCGAGCATGGGGAAACCTTAGCTTCATGTCTACGAGGAACTCCCAGGTAGCCTTTGTCACGGGTTTGTTCTTCCACAAGGTGAGGACTAACGTCTTAGCTGCGTTTCCACGTTTAATCATTTTTCTTTCCAGTATCGCCACAGGTTCTAATTCCTCTTCCTCTTCCATCGTAGGTAAAGAAGGTAGCGATTCGGGTCATTTCCCATAAAAGCGCTTCAGTTGGGACACATGAAAAGTGGAGTGGATCTGAGCTTCCGAAGGTAAATCTAGCTTGTAAGCTACCTTTCCACTCGTTCTTTTATCTGATAGGACAGTAATACTTTGTTGTTAATTTGATGTGAGTGCTGCTTGATACTTTTTTGTCTATAAGGTTGTAGCTTGAGTAATACCCAATCCCCTAGTTCAAATTGTCTGTCTGTCCTCCTTTTGTCCGCCTACTGCTTCATTTTATCCTGAGCCCTCCTGAGATGAAATTTGAGTATCTTAATTCCCTCCTCCCTGTTTTGAAGCATGTGGTTAATAGTAGCATTACATGAGTCTCCCTGTATGTAGGGTAGGTGTATCGAGGTGGATACCCATAGAGAACTTCAAATGGAGTCTTATTAGCACTAACATGAAAATTAGTGTTGTACCACCACTCAGCCAGTGCTAGGTACTGAGTCTACTTCCTTGGTGCATCACTAGTCATACATCTCAGATATGTTTCTAAGCATTTGTTGACTTTTTCTGTTTGACCGTCGGTCTGGGGGTGATAGGAAGTGGATAATTTCAACTCAACCCCTTGTAGTTTGAAGAATTCTTGCCAGAAATGACAGATGAAGATAGGGTCCCTATCACTCACTACACCTTCTAGCATCCCATGCAATTTGTACACATACTCTAAGTAAAGTTGTGCTACCTTAGGAGCAGTGTAAGGGTGTGAGAGACCAATAAAATGTGCATACTTACTCAATCGATTGAATACTACCATGATGATCTCCAATCCATTAGATCTTGGTAGTCCTTCAATGAAGTCCATGCTGACTTCTACCCAACAACCGTTAGGTATAGGGAGTGGTTGTAGTAACCTCAGAGTAGCTACTTGTTCATATTTATGCCTCTGACATACTTGTCATTCCCTCACATATTGTCTCACATCTTTCTCAAGTTTAGGCCAGTAGAAAACTAATCCAATGTTCTTGTATGTAGCTTGAGCACCCGAGTGACCCCCTATGACTCCATCATGATACATACTCAGTAACTTTTGTCTTAAACTCAAAGAGGATCCAACTACACATCTTCCTTTTCTTCTCAGAATTCCCTAATCAAATGTGAAGTGCTTACATTCCTCTCCTGCCTGCAATTGATTTAATATCTTGGCATACTTTTCAGTCATAACCCAACTTTCCTTCAATTCCTCTACTAGCTCAGGTGTAGTGACAGTGGTGATCAAGGAGTTTAATCCCATCTGAGTGCATCTGGAAAGGGCATCAGCTGCCACATTGGTTCTTCCACTTTTATACCTGATCTCATAATCCATTCCTAGAAGTTTAGACAGCCATTTATGTTGGCTAGTTGTGACTAACCTCTGTTGTAACAGATGTTGAGACTTTGGTGATCAGTTTTGATCACAAAGTGTCTGCCCATCAAATAGTGCCTCCATTTCTCTACTGTCAATACTAGTGCCAGTAGCTCCTTCTCATAAACTGAGAGTACTTGCTATCTAGGATTCAGAGTCTTACTGAAGTAAGCAATGGGATGGTGATTTTTCATTAGTACAGCTCCCACTCCATCTCCACTAGCATCTGTTTCTAGTTCGAACTCTTGAGTGTAGTTAGGAAGCCTTAGAATAGGGGATTGTACTAAGGTGATTTAAGTTTCCCAAAAGCATTCTGTGCTTCTTCATTCTACCAAAATTATCCTTTTTGAACAGTAAGGTGAGGGGTTTTGCTATGAGGCTGTAGTTGCGGATAAATCTTCTATAGTAGCCAGCAAGCCCTAAGAACCCTCGTAATTGTTTGAGTGTCTTAGGAGTTGGCCAACTTTCTATAGCCTCAATTTTTTTAGGATCTGTGGATACCCCTTCCCTATTAATAATATGACCCAAGTACTCAATCTGTTCCATCCTAAACTCACACTTCGATTGCTTCAAAAAAAGTACTTCTTGCTTCAGCGCATTAAAGACCAACTATAGGTGTTTGACATGCTCCTCTAAGTTTGAGCTATATACCAAAATATCGTCAAAAAACACCAACACAAACTTTCGTAAATAAGGCCTAAATACATGATTCATTAAGCCTTGAAAGGTTGAGGGAGCATTTGTTAACCCAAAGGGCATCACTAGGAACTCATAGTGGCCCTCATGAGTCCTAAATGCTTTTTATATACATCCGCTGGGTGCATCCTAATTTTGTGATACCTGGATCGTAGATCAAGCTTACTAAAGTGAGTAGCCCCATGTAATTCATCAAATAGATCCTCGATGATGGGAATTGGAAACCTATCCTTCACAGTTTGATGGTTAAGCTCTCTATAGTCAACACACATCCTCCATGTGTTGTCTTTCTTCTTAACTAGTACAACAGGAGATGCGAAAGGGCTATTGCTGTGTCTGATCACCCTACTAGATAAGAGCTCTCTGACCATCTCCTCCAATACAGTTTTCTGAATGGCAGAATGCCTATAGGTCCCAAATTGACAGCTTTATAATCCTCTTGTAGAGGAATTTTATGATCAAATTCCCTGGGTGGGGGTAGACCATGTGGTTCCTCAAAAACATCATGGTATTCCTCTAGTAAATCAATGAGTTGAGGAGTCAATCTCTGGTTGCATTTCTGATCACTACCTCCAGTGAGTACTTGTATTACCCAACATTGAAACTATAGGGGTTTCTCATGCGTAAGCAGTCTAGCGAATTCTAACCTATCAACCACCACCAATTGTTCATTCTCCCCTTTTAACTCGTATGGATGTCCATCCCGGTCGAACTTCATTGTAAGGAGTTGAAATTTTCAGTGTATAGTCCCTAGTGTAATCAACTAGGGTATACCTAATATGAGGTCACAACCAGATAAGGGTAGCACATATACCTCAGTTACAAACTTTTGACCCTGCATAACCCACTCAAACCGTGAGATTTTGTAGGTGCTGATCAAACCTAAGCCATCAGCTCGTGTCACCTTCAAAGGTGAGATGGAAGTAAGGTTACAATTGATCCCTCTAACTACTCCTTCGTCTACAAAGTTCAATGAACTCCCTGTGTCAACCAAGATATTCAAACTCCTCTTCTTGTATGATCCTCTCAACCTCATACTGTTCGTAGTATTCTGTGGGCAGTCTTGAATTGCATTGAGGGAAAGATTAGCTAGATCAGTTTCTACATCCAATGTTTCCATTTCAGTTACTGATTCTTCGATATTCTCTTCTCCAGGTTCAATTACAAGCATGTTCAAGCGTTTCTTGCATCGGTGACCTGGACCGAATGGCTCATCACACCAGAAACACAGTTTCTTACGGTGCTTCTCTTCCAGTTCTTTAGGGGTAAGTCTTTTGGTAAGTCTATTGGTATTTTGGGTACTGAAACCTTTGGATGGGGTGCTGTTAGCGGTTGTGGGAGGGTGATTATATTTGTTATTATTATATGTATCTAAGGGTGTTTTTGGAGATGGTGGTGTTTTGTGGGAATGTTGAGGGTGTATAGTGTTTGGGTGGTATGTGTAAGTTTGGGGTGTATTTGAGGGTCTTGAGGTTCTATTTAGTTGATAGGAGTTGTGCTTCTTGGAGTTTAGCTAGTGTGTAGGCCTGGTGAAGTGTTTGAGGCATGAACATTTTAATTGGGTATTGAACGGATGGGTGTAAACCGCTTAAAAAACAACTAACAAGGTAATTTTCTGGAAGTTTAACTTATGTGATGAGTTGTTCAAACTCCTCTAGGTACTCGGAGTTCACCTACTTGTTGTAACTCTTTAAGTTCTGCCATTGGATCCTCATATACCCTCTCACCAAACCGAACTCTCAACTCCTTAACTAGATCTTCCCAAGTCACTACCCGGTTAGTTTCCTGATTTTGCACATAAGAATAGTACCATTTTAGTGCCTTCCCTTCAAAATACATAGCAGCTACCCTCACCTTCCAATCATCAGGGGTTAAATCTAGCTCAAAGCATTGTTGAGCCTTATACAACCAATCCTTAAGGTCATTACCATCGAAAACAAGAAACTCAATCTTAGTTGCCCATATGTAATGTATAAGCAACCAGTGGTTTATGAGGATTGTCTAACCTGGAATTTGTAGTGTGGTCCATTGTGATGTTGGCAGCAGGATTACTCGAGCTAGCAGGCAATATACCCTCTGTGCGGCTGGTTTTCAACTCATCAATGGTCAGATTCTGTTGATCCATGACCCCTTGCATCCGCACTAAGGTATCATTGATGGGCTTTAATGCTTCTTCCGTATGTTCTTTAACTGACAATTTAACCAACTTCAGTGTTTCTTCCATTTGTTCTTTGATAGCTGCTCGAACTGCTTCCTCAATCCTTTTAGTTCCACGTGTCTCCATGGCCAGGAACCTGGCTCTGATACCAATTGGAATGTGGTGGAGATAAAATTGCAAAAAGAATGATCACAATAATTCTGAATGCAGAATTATATAGCTCGGATTCAAGCTAAATGGAGAGGAAAATTAACATTCGTATTTCATTCATTTTTAATCATGAATGTATTTCAGAAATTACATGTAACTATTTATCCTCTCTAGAATATTCTCTAATTCTATGGCCATTGCCAAGTAGGCATAACAACTAACAAGCCATGTGCATAGTTAGTTAAGAGCACTATTGGTAATAACTAATTTGCACTTTAGGAAAATAAAACAGATTCGCACTTTAGGGAAATAAAACAGAATTAATATCTTGGGCTCTTATCTGAGCCCACTAGCAGTGCCCGGTCCACTGTATTTTTATTTCATGCCCAGTCCAATTAACCAAAATAGTTTCGGATCGCTCCATCACTACTCCAGCTCAATAGACCCGAACACCGAACCGTACCAACATAATCCATCAATACGGTAGTATCCTAACAGCAGAGCTGTAACTTTACTTTTATTTTTTCTGTCTTGTTTGTATGAGAAACCCCCAAATTGGGAGTACTTTACTTTCCCAAACTTAGGAACCCTAAATTTGGATTTTCCCCCGTTACACGTAGGTTGTTTAGATAAATGAACTTTATTTTAAAGTCAAGCTCATGCCATTTATTAATCAAGTTTGAGTTGTACTGAGCTTGAAGTGAATCAAGTTTGAATAACTTATAGGCAACTCGACTCATTTGCAAATATATACTTAATCCATACAAAAATTTTATCCTACATTATTTCTTACGTCGAAATTACTTTAATTTTAACATTTAATTATTTTCGAAATGTGTGAAAAGAATTAACATCTATTATAATCAATAAATAAATAACTAGTATTTTTTTCCAAAAATAAAAGTGCGATTTAAATAAAATTATAATATATAAGAATATAAAATAAATAGATGATAGAAATATCCAGCTAACCAAATCAAATTTAAGAGTTCTTCATTTCAACTCCTAAATTCCCTTAATATAAAATTCAAATTAATCCAATCAAAGAGTAAACTAGTTATTCTAACAAAGAGTAAATTACATAAACTTCTTAAAATGTTTTAAAATTACATGAACCCAAAATGATTTTAATAAGTCAGCACCTAGACCTCTTGAATTGTATTCATTTGATGATATAAAAATAAATAAATAAATAAATAAAATACCAAATCAAATTATTTTAATTACAATCTTAAAAAGTGTGTTCACATTTTATTTATTTGATAATATGAACATGTAAAATTCTAAAGATACATTCTTTTTCTCATAAATCTTCAATGTGAATTTGTTTCTTATTCTAGAATTGAAGAAAATCCAAAGGCTTTATTGAGATAGCAATGACGTAGGATGGAAAATGAAACCGAAAAAAGCAGGCTTAAATGTGAACACACCTTTTTTATTATAATGGAAAATAATCTGATGTGATGTTTCATTTATTTATTTATTTCACCTCACTAAATAAATACAATTTCGGAGACTAAATGCTGACTTATTAAAAATATGCGTTTATATAATTTTGGTCTGTGTAATTTTAAAATATTTCAGGATTGTTTCTCAATTTACCTCAATAAAATAACAAAACAAAACAAAACAAAATTACTTTTTAAAAAGTAGGTCCATCTTTTTTTACGGTCCCAACACGATTCCATCTGTTAACTCCCTTCCACGACCCGCATCCCACGCTTCTGCCATTTCTCTCTCTCTCTCTCTTCATAAATATTCATTTATATCCCTAACAGCTTCCTTCAATTGTCGCATTCCAAAACACCCCATACATCTCAAAGCTCTTCATCGATGGCCGCCACAACGAGGACGACCAGTACGACCACCGCCTCCTCGTGTCCGCTTCAGAGCATGTCCGACGAAGAACTTCAACGCGTGTTTAAACAGTTCGACTCCAATGGCGACGGCAAGATCTCCGCCTCGGAACTCTCCCAGGTCCTCTCTGCACTTGGCTCCACCCCTTCCTCCGCCGACATCACAAGCGCAATGGAGGAGTTCGACACCGACAAGGACGGATTCATAAGCCTGGCTGAATTCTCTGCCATATGCCGCTCCAACTCCTCCGCCGAGTCCGATCTCCGCGATGCCTTCGATCTCTACGACCAGGACCGTAACGGACTCATCTCCGCTCGTGAATTGCATCTCGTGCTTAATAAGCTTAATATGAAATGCTCCGTGGAGGATTGCGAGAGGATGATCAAGTCGGTCGATAAGGATGGAGATGGAAGTGTGGATTACCAGGAGTTTAAGAAGATGATGACGAGTGGTACATTTACATCAAAAGCGTGATGGTGAATCTGGTCGTGTAAGAGGAGACTGATATAGGATCTGATTTAGATTGTAGTTTGACAGATTGGAAGAACTTGTGTGTCGGATTAATATCGATCTTATGTTGAAATTAGTAGGGTTAATCTGCTTCTTGCAATTGATTTCTTATTGTCTTAACTAGTGCAGTTTTATTTTCATTAATTTGGAATTTTTGCCTTTACTTTCTCTATTTTGGTATGCAATGTTCGTGATTTTATATATATTTTTAAATTGCAAACGATTAATATATAAAATTTAGAAACTCATGTTTTTTGCGATCGATTTGGGGAAATCTGGTTGAATGTCAAAGCTAGCAAACATTGCATTGCACGTCCGGACAAGGACTGGCTGTTGGGATTGAGCGTGGAAAATGTACTCAGCTACTTTTGCTTTCGTGGGGGAAGGGCGGTGGAATGGGACTATTCTCACATGCGCCAAGCGCGTTGTCTTGTACGATTTAAAGGGAATCTTCCTTGCTTTAAGTCATAAACAAACCTCACCTTTGTCATGAATTAAAAAGAAATTATTATGAAAAAAATATTAAAAAATTTATTAGAGGATTTGAATTTTGCATGTATTTAGATAATAAGAAAAAAATAGGTGAAATATTATATAATAGAAATTATGTATACATTTTTAAATAATAATAAATATAATAAGTAATTTAAAAAAAAGTATTTAACTTGCTCGAATTCGTTCGGGCTTGGACTTGAGGAAATGGGATAAGCCTGCAAAACAAAAGAAGGGTTAGTGGCGTACTAAACATGGGTTTGGCATTGCCACTTTGGTACTTAAGTCAGTATTAGTCATGGCAAGCTGATGATCTAAGTAAGAAAGAATGACTAGGTATAACATTACTTGTCTCTGGAGAAGTGGACAGGTATTTTTATAAGCAATTGACTTAGCAATTACAACTGTAGTGGGGCGAGTGGGTAGTTGGAAACCGTAGTAGGCGAATGGGTGGTCAAAGGCCATAGTGGGATCGTGGGGGGAAGTCATGTTCCCATTATCTACAGGCTAAGATCAACTGAGCTATCCATGCCGAAAGACTAGAGTCGTGGAGACATTGAGAGACTTAGTCGAGTTGGTGCTTGGCCGCACGCCTAATTCGATGTGTCAATGGGACTTGGGCCTATTGGTTCAGCCTATTTTGTTAATCATATGCAAGGCTTGACTCAAGCGTACTGATGGTCAAGAATGGGCTATCAACAGTTATCATCCCCTACTCTCTTTGTTATCCAAGAAAGGGAAGTAATCGCACATCCAACAATTAGGGGCAATTATCTTTTTGTAATCCCGTCATTACTTACTTTTTTTGAGGGTTTCATCAGGATTTATAAATATCCCTCCGCGATGGCGATCTTTTTCTATGCTTTTCCTTTTGTTGTTTACCAACTTGTCGCATTTTCAAGTATCTAGATAAACATTTTTCTAATGGTTTGTCAAAGTTGCAGTTCCTATTGTATTGTGAGCGCGGCTAATCATGGTGAAAATCCTAGAGGAACTTTCCACATTCCTTCAACAATGCAGTTAACTCCCATCGCCCATAACATCATGGAAAATAGGGTGAAGAAGTATGATCTTTCTGCCAATGATTATTAGACTCCCCTGCACGAGAGTGAGCATCTTTTTTCAATAGCATACTCTTATAATCGAGACATCTACCTAGTGATAGAGATTAAAGCATGTGATCCTAAGATGTTTATGATTCTCCGTCTTAAAATGATTTAGATTTTAGGAAGATTAGTTTGACCAGGATGGAGCTGGAACTAGCGAAGGGGGACCTACTGAGGTGCCCTTTATACTCTCAAACACTCAGTTGTCATTCTTGATGTGTCCATCTATTAGCAATTCTCTAATCGTCCCATTTTGCTTAAGCTTCTTATGCCTAGAATGCTTGGTACAGCTCGGTGATCTAATAGTTAGTTAGATCCTCATCCATCATGGACTAAGATAAGTATCCGCAGTTCTTTGTGGGCATTTCAATCCAATAGTTAGAGTTAGTCTCAATTTGTGGTATTGATCAAGAGGTGCTCTAAGTTTATTAATGCATGTTGAAAATTTGTGGCAGCTAGCTAGAATGCTGTTGTAAACTACCCTGGCTAAAAAGCCAGTAAAAAATAATGTAATTTTTATTCTTTATTTAATAAATTTTATGTGTTTTTCTTTTCTTTGAAGTGTTCCATATCTTGCTCGCCACTCGAGTCATGGCCATTTGGTTGGACGCTCTCATATGGGGCTTAGTGAGTTTTTAGAACACAAGTGCTGAGTGTAAGTAGCATAATCATAAGGTTCCCAGAGTTATGGTCCATTTGGTTAAACGCTTTCACATAGGACTTAGTGAGTTTTAGGATGTGGGTGCTAAGTGTAAGTAGCTCAATCATAGGATCCTTAGAGTTATGGTTCGATCAAATACTTTCATATAGGACTTAGTATGTTTTTAAGAAATGGGTGTTGAGCATAAGCAACCCAATCATAGGATCTCTAGAGTTATTGTCACGCCCTAGCGGGTACCCTAAACGTGACAGCCCGCCGTACACAATATTAAAACTCAAGAATGACTACCTCAGTCACTCGAAAGCTTCCATATCGGTACAAGGCGTACACTCACAATAAAGGGAGACCGGTGGAGTAATGCATTTTAAGACATTGGCAGCGGAACATGCAAAATAACACTCAATATATTTCATTGAAATAAAAGTCTTACAGCTTCTAAGGGGCATTCCCCCGATAATTCATAATAACATGGTTCTAAAAAAATAACATAACTAAAGCTAGAAGATTTTAGAAGAAATCTACTCTATAACTTCAAAATAGATTGCCTCCAAAAGCTTCTCAAAAATAAGGATTCTACCCGGGAAATCAAGGTGGTCTCGGGTGCAAAAGATAATCCTGCAATATCAAAAGTCTATAGGAGTATAAGCATGACTAGCTTAGTGAGATATTCCTTACGCAATAGTACTCATAACAACAATCAAGCAAGTTTATTAATCAAGCATATGAATGCAACAATCATATGATCAAAACATTACATATCGACCGGTTTCGTATGTTTGATGGATTTACCCTCCATCGGTGTTAGGAATGCTTTGAATTGGGTCCCGAACAACCTCCTTTAAGTTTGCGCGCGTCTTGGGTTCCAACGAACCGTACTACTAGTCCCCGGGCCTTCCATGCCCAAAGCGATCGATCCGGCTCGGCTACACCTAGAGGTCGTATTCCCCGTGCGTCCTAACCCTCAAGATGTAGCTAGGCAGCTTACCTTTCCGGTCCCACGCTGAGGAGTAGTAGCAAAACTTCGAAATGATATTCTAAGTGATATGCATGAGCAATTTATTATATGGGGATTTCAATATGGCATTAAATTATTTAAGTGATCAAACAATATTTGCACCCATAACAATACATACATGGAAACATTTATATTAATCACAAATCGGGTTCCGATATACTTATCGTTCATTGATCGCACACAATGAATCACATACATAATTCCCATAATATCCCACATGCATATCAATTTTATCTTTCCTACATCTAGTTCTCTATTCTACAAGCACATGCGCGAATACATAAGCGTAAAGGAAACTCACTCGTCCATAGCGTTCTAGGAGTCGAAGTAATCCTCGGGGAAGACAAGATCGTGATCCTCGATATCTAAACAAAAGAAATACCCAACATGAGTATTTCATCCAAGATCTAATCAAGTTCTATACTTCTATCTTAAAGAATTCGTAAAAATCGTATGGAATGGAAATCCCAATTTAAAATGGCCATAACTTGCCCATTTTAACTCGGAATTTCGCATACTATATACCGATTTCTACCTACTCGAAAAGATCTATCTATTTCTAAGGTTATTTTCATCAAAAGAAGTTATTTGGGTCTCGAAATAGTAGCGTACAGATTTGATACGAATTTTCCAAACTTTAAAACTAGAGTTTTCAATCTTTTCTTCACTCAAGGGCTTTTGTACAAAAATATAGATATATTGTATGGTTGAAAAATCCCTTGAATACTCATATGTACTCAAACCATAAGCATGAATTTAGTGGTATTGTCTCAACAATGTTCTTGTAGTACAATATGTTTTGAAAGTGAGATAAGCTTAATTTTGTAAAGAAATTAGTTTTGTTAAGAAAATTTCTTATTTTACTAAAGGTGAGCATCTCTTTCTTTTAACTCCATTTCTTGAATAAAAGTAGTTTTAATCTCTTTCAAATTTCTACTACTTTATTTCTAATGTTTTGGAAAACATACTCTTCCTAAATACTTCATGGTTATCTCCACTTTTAAAAGAAATCATCTTATAAGTAAATTTTGAAAAACTTATCTTAGACTTTAGTGTTGGTGGAAAACTTTGATAATTGAATTTAAGAAATCCTTTGTTTAGGTTTAAAGAAACTTTCTTATTTCTTTGAAAAGAGATTTTATAATAACTTTACTTTATGTATTTCTTGGTGAAAACCACATATTATTACTAAAACTTGAGCTAGCTTATCTAACTTTAGAAGAATATTTGTTTAAGATAAATTTCAAACCCTTAAGGAAAATAACTTCTTATGTGACAAAATTTATATTTAAAAAGAGTTCTTATTCTTATTTTAAGAAAACTCATTTCTATTATGATTGAGACAATAACAACATATTCATGCATGAATGAGAATATGTAACCATGAAAAATATAAAACAACATAATAAGAGCATAAAAGTAAAGTCAAGTATTGGGAACCTTAGCTTTATCAAGGTATCCCGGGACTAAGAATAACTAGTCCTCAACAGTAAAATTGTTTTGACTTGATATGGACAAGTCTAAGACTAGAAAGACTAGTCTTAAAATTGCATAAAACAAGTAAATAAATAAATTGCAAGACTTGAAAATAAATAAATAACAAGTGAGCTTATATGCTCTAAATAAATATATATATATATATATATAATAAACAATAATAAAATATCAACATAATAGTAACATAAAGAAAATAAGAACATGAACAAAAACAAAACATGAATAAATTGTTGCTTCTTTAACTCAATGAGTCTAAGAAATACACTAAACTCATGTTAAGTTATATGAACATGATGAGAGAATATGAGAAACTTTTACCTAAAGTTTATGTGTTGGTTGAAGAAGAAAAGAATGGGTTGTAGTATTATGTGGGAATGGATTTTCTAAAGAAAAGAGATAACTTAGAGAGATGTTGGGAGAGGATTTTGTGGAGTGATTTTGAGAGAGTTTTAGTATGAATTTTTGTTGTGTGAAAGAATGGAAGAGGAAGGGGTATTTATAGATTTTTGGAGTGGAAATTTGTGTGATTAAAATTAATTGGAATTGAAACAAAAAGGGGGCATGGAGGACATGGGGGCGCCGGTTTTGAGTGTTATAGGGGGGAAAATAATTATTTTTGTTTGTTTTGTATTAAAAGAAGTAATGTGTAAAGTGTGATGTGATTAAAGTTGTATGGGGAAGGTAAATTGTAAGGTATAGGTATGGTAGAGTGTAAGAATAGAGTGTAAGAAAAAGTAGAGATAGGTGAATAGTAATGAATAGTAGAAAAGTACTATGAATAGTAGACTAGACAATTAAAATACCGGTAGTAAAGAAAATACGCGTAAAAGGCCTATATCTGTTATTTTTAGATACCGAAAAATTCTAAAACTGATATTTTTGAAAACCTTATATTTTTACGAATTTATTGGTGTTGTCGGAATATTTTTGCTATCCGGTGCTCCGAGGCACGGTTTTCGAAAACTGATCCCGATCGGATCCGAAAGACACTAGAAAAATTCGAATCTGATATTTTTAGGCTTCCCTATATTATTACGAACCATTTTCCACAATTATTTCAATTTCGTTTTCTAGGGTTTAAGAACACGGGATTGCCGGATCTAGATTCACTAGACTAATCGTATAACTAGGTTAACTTTAGGGTTTCGTTTCAACTTTCGGTTCTTAGGGTTTGCTAATATTATCGAAAAATCTAGGGGCTTACAGTTATGGTCCATTTGATCATATGCTTTCACATGGGACTTAGTGAGTTTTTAGGAGTGGGTACTGAGAGTAAGCAGCCTAGTTGGTCAATCCTTAGAGTTAAAGCCTCGCAAAGGACTAGAGAAATAAGACGTGGTAGTTAACTGGATCCTCATCCATCATGGACTAAAGATAAGTATCCCCACTTGCTTGTAGGCATTTCAATCCAATAGTTAGAGTTAGCATCGATTTGTGGCATTGATCGAGAGACTTTCTAGGTTTAGTAATGCATGTCGAAAATTTGTGGCAATTGGCTAGAATGCCGTTGTAAACTACCTAGTTGGAAAACCAGTCCAAAATACTGTAATTTTTATTCTTTATGTAATAAAGTTTGAATGTATTTTGCTTTTCTTTCAAGCGTTCCATATCTTGCTCACCACTCGAGTCATGGTCTGTTTTGTTGGACGCTCTCACGTAAAGCTTAGTAAGTTTTTAAGACATAAGTGATAAGCGAAAGTAGCCCGATCATAGGGTTCGTTTAGTCAAAATCTTTCACATAGGACTTAGTGAGTTTTTAGGATGTGGGTGTTGAGCATAAGCAACCTGGACATAGGATCTCTAGAGTTATGGTCCATATGATCATATGCTTTCACATGGGACTTAGTGAGTTTTTAGGAGTAGTTGCTAAGTGTAAGCAACCTGGTTGGTTGCTTCCTAAAGCAATGGCCTCAGAAAGGACTAGAGAACTAGGATACGGGTGCTGAGCGTAAGCAACCTAGTCGATTGGTCCCTGGAGCTGTAGCCTCGCAAGGGACTAGAGAACTTAAGACGCGAGTGCTGAGCGTAAGTAGCTTGGTTAGTTGATATACGTTTATTATCAGGTGACCATATCTTCTGGAGGTAATTTAAACTTTCAAATTTCTAAAATAGAACAAATGCGAATAACAAAGCAATAAGAAAGCCACATAGAAATGTAAACTGAAATAAAGTACTTCCTTAAGTTGTCTACATTCCATGTTCTTGGAATTGGTTGTCCATCAAGCCGTTCCAAGCTATGGCCCCATTGCTAAGGTTTTTAATGACTTGAAGAGGGTCTTCCCAAGTAGGGGCTACCTTCCCTTTGCCTTTTCTTATTGCTAGCTTTTGGCATACTAGATCACTAAGGTTAAACACCTTATGCCTAAACTTTTTGTCATAGTATCTCGTAACTCTGACTTCGTAGGCCATAAGCCTTTACTCTGCTTTATTGCAGAGTTCTTCTTTCGTATCAAGGTTGGCTTATAGCTCAATCTCATTCATTGTCAAGTCTAACACTTGAGTTTAGTGAGTTGGTAATACGAATTCCGTTGAGTACACTGCTTCTACCCAAAAGCCAGTTTGTAAGGGGTCTCTTCGATAGATGTCATGTGTGTAGTTCTATACCGCTATAGGATGTTAGGTAAGCATTCTGCCCATCGGACATTGCCCTGGTTGACCATCTTTGTAAGGCTTTAAGCAATTGTATGGTTAATCGCATCAACTTACCTGTTGGTCTGAAGATGGGAGGTGGAAGTGTACCCAATTTGGATGTGATGATATTGGCAAAATTCCCTGAAATAATCATTGTTGAAATTAGTGTCTAAATCTATACAGGATATGATTGGCTACAAAAGATTCTTTGGATCATTTTGTGATGTTGGTGTTTGCCTATGCTTTTACCCATCTAGTGAAGTAGTTGACCACTACAATGATAAATTGTTTATGTCTGGAGATCCTTGGGAAAGGCCCGAGTATATCCATTCCCCATCGGGCAAATGGCTATAGGATTGTAAGTGATCGGAGGTAAAGGTGTTCATAGTTCAGGTTAACCAGTCTGTGACCTTTTTTTTTAACCTAACAGCAATTATTGGTTTTTTAATATCATGATACTTAACCGATCCATTATAAATAGTTAACCCATTTATTTCAATTAGTTTTTTTAACTTTTGGTTTTTAACCATTTAATGTAATGGTTTCAATATATTGAATTGATAGTTTCAATAAACCTTGTTTTTAGCTTTTATCTTAAAGTTTTTTTAATTATCATATATATTACAAGAGTTTATGAAATACCCCAAACCTTCACATATATTAGAAATTGAGTTTAGATAGATTTGAATGAATTAAATTAATCATAGGATATAAATAGACAAGTTGACAAAGTTAGATTTGTAATTAATTAAATAAAATTTAGGATTTTGATTCTAAATCTCCTAAACATGTTTCTAAATTGTTTAGATGGATTCCAAAATCTTGATTCTTACCCTAAATACTAATTCCTAAATCTCAGTAAAATTTGAGTTCATTTGCTTGTCTAAAAATATCAGTTCTTAAACCAGAACTAAAATTAAATAGCTTTCATCCAAAATAAATTTTTAAATTAAGTTCTTATTTTAAGTTCTTAATTTCTAACATATTAGTTCAGAAACTATCTTTTAAATGCTTCTGGAACTATAGATATTGATATGATAGTTCTAAATTTATACCTCTATTTTAAAATATCCTAAAATCTATCCTTTTCCTTCCCTTTTATTTCTCTTTTTCCCCTGCCATCTCATTTCTTTTCTATTTACGTTTTCTTTTCCCCTTTCTTTTTCTTCTTCTTCTTCTTCTTCATTTTCTCTTCTTTCTTTCTTCAATTCATCTCACCACTTCTCAAATTCAACAAAGCTAAAGGAGAAATCAAAGTTAGAATGAAGATAGAAGAAAAAAATACATGTTTCTCCAAAAGCTAAGTTTTCTATTTCAAGTTATCTTTGTTTTATTTATTGTTTAAGTTAATAATTGATCAATTCATGTTGATTTGGGATGAGAGTGCTATTTAAATATATATTTGCTAAAGTTATGGTTATTGGAAGTTGGGTTTGAGGTTGAAGATGATGAATAGTGATTTAGAGGTTTAGTATTTGAATTGGATTATATGTTGTTTGATGTGTTGAATATGGATGATTGATGTTGAGGAGTTCATATATCAAGTTTAGAAAGTAGAAAGTGATTTGGAGAAGTTTTGGAAGTGTTAAAATGTTTTGCAAACTTAAGTTTTCGAAAACAAGCTTCTGTCAAAAGCGAGTTCTGTCACGTACGTCGGCATTTGATACTTTAATGCCGCTGGCATTGAGTTCGGTGTTGAAGTGATCAGACTGCCAATTCCTTAACGCTACCTCCAACGCTGTCGGTGTTAAACATCTATGCTGTCGGCGTTGAGATTTACACCGTCGGTGTAGAAGTGCTAGCGTTTGTTTTACTTTGTTGCCTTGTTTTGCAGTTTGATTGTATTTTGGCCATAACTTTTTCATACAACCTTCGATTGAGGTGATTCAAGTTGATATAGAAAGCTTAAAAAGAGATAAAATTTTATGTTTTTAGTTTTAAAAATTCGAAACATATCGATGCTTAAATTTTAGTTCTTTTCAATTATTGTGTTTTTCAAACTATGTTAAAGATTTGTGTTTTACATGTTAAATGTGTTTTGCTTAGGAAATGGATCTTATGGACTAAAATGAGATAGATTAATGATATTTGATGTGTAATGATGATTGAGGGATATAATGAAGCATGATTCAAGTATATTTGTAGATTCAACAAATAATTGAATTTCCATGAGTATTAAACTAAAAGTAGTTATGTTGTATACATGATTTCAATTGCTTGTTTTATTATATTGTGACGACTTAGTAAATTAAGTGATGTTGGTAAGTATATAAATGATGAGTATTGTATTTATATGAATTTTATTTGAATTTCCTTGATGCTAAGCTTAAGAGTTGGTATGTTTTAAGTTGTGTTTTTCTTCAATTGTTTTTCCTTGTTTATTATTTGTTCTTATGATTAGCTATTGAACTTAAATGAACTTGCTAAGCATGTAAATGTTAATTTAAGCTTATGTATGAATTATATTTGAATTTTATGAGTGTTGTGCTTAATGTTTAACGCTAGGTATATTGTATACATGATTTGAAGTTATAAGTGATGATTTTAAAAGTTAATATAATATTATTAGATGAATACTTGTTAAATTATACCTTTATGTAAGTAATCTTTGAAATCCTTAAATGTTGAGTTTAAAGTTAGTTATAAAATGAATTTAGTTAACAAACTTAAGTTCAACTTGATTAAATAGACTTGAATGAGTTAAAATGAATTAGATTGATTTAGTTTAACCATCTTTGACTTAGTTTTTGAATTAAATGACTAAAGTTAATTAATTTGGCTAAGTTTAAGTTAATGTAAGCTGCAATTGATATGGATCCTAGATATATAATGAATTAGTAATGAATCTAAGTACAACATGACTTAATGAACTTCACTAAGCTAAAATGAGTTAGATTGTTTAAGTTTATTGATTTAGTAAATGAATTAAATGACTAATTCTAATCAATTTGGCTAAGGTTAAGTTAAAATGGGTTAATAGCTAATAATTAGCTTAGATGAATGAATTAGGATGATCTTTGAATAATATGAGAAATATGTTGCTTCAAATGTATGTTTACTTGGGAAATGAATGTTTTTGCTATATGAATTCCTTGTTGATGCTTTTGTAATAAAACACTATAAACAAAGAGAAAAGAAATTATTTGACAAACAAAGAAGAACTGTCCATATTTTGGTGGGTCGATCTTCGCAGCCATAGTGGGTTCTAAGTTAGTGTATGATCAAATAGGGTTAATAAAAGTTTGAGAAAGTGGACGATTAGTTTAGTTTAGTTTCTTATACAGTTCTTTCCTTAACAGAAGTGGAAATCTTATTTATCTTCTGGATTATCTTCTTAAATTCCTTTCGAGGCTATGTTTGGATTTCATATTCAAGGTACGTAGTAACTTATGTGTTGGATGTTAGGATTGGCATCTAAAATGGATTAAGAACTTAAACTCGGCTTAATAATTGATGAGTGTTGGTTGTCTATTACGCCATTGATTTAGTTCGAGGAGTTGTAACCTTGTCATGATGCAATGATACGGTAGTTAAGCACTTTAACCTTAGTCATGATGCAATGACTTTACATGATGCAATGGTATGCTATGATGCAATAGCGATTCTTTTATGGTTAAGCGGTTAATCGATGGAGAATGTAGTGTTGTATAACATTTGCTTAAACTTAAGATGAAGTAATATGATTTAGTTTAATGTTTATGGGGATGTATGAACTGAATGATGTTATAGATTAAGTTAAGTAAAGTTGAGTAACGGCTATAAACTCAAGATGAGATTACTTTTATGGAATAGATATAAGGGATATAGGTATTCGGACTGCTTATATCAACCCCCTGAGCAGCTACTATTACTCAGGACCCCAAGATCCCCATTGGCTTGTTCCGGAGTGTGAGTACTCCATTGTTGATTTGTTTATTTTATGGAAAGATAATAACTTGTGGATTGATGCATTATTTAGTTAAGCCATATGTCACACTGCATGTGCTTGTGTTACTATGTACTAATCTTTGGCTCACTATTGTTGTTATTGTTTTTTTCTCTAAGTGATATATTGAGGATGATGATGATGATTAATGATGATAATCTTGCGATGATGGATGATGAGACAATGATATGATGATGTTGTCTCGGGTTTTTAGGTGCTTCTGTTGACTCGGGAAGGATCGTGGATGAGTGATGTGAATTAGGAGCGTTGAGTAGTTTAGTTATTTTGTTTCTTCTTTTGTTTGTTTTATAGAGACTAGATTTATTTATAAATTTGTATTTTCATTTAAGGGCTTGTTGATACCCATGTTTTGTAAATAAGCTTTTGTAAAGATTTTTTTTAGTGAAAGTTTTTCCACTTGTAATAGTGGAAGTTTGAAATGCTTTTATGTAGAAATGTTTTTATTAAAGTTTATTTTTCTGCTGCTAAATCTAGTTATCTGAAAATATAACTAAACGATTTCATAACATAAAATCAAATAGCAATGTTCAACATAAACACCTTCTTTTAAGACAATTTTTACGTATAATTCATAAGAGTTATACGTGGTTGGGGATTTGGTGTGCTTAATTTGAGAATTGAGCATGTCGGGTCTTTACAGTTAAAAAAAAAAGGAAAATCAAGTTAAGGAAAAGGGGAAAAACAAGTCGTTAGATGTCTCGTCATCAACAAAATCAAACCAAATTAAATGCCACATCAACTCCCATCAAACATAGGATAGAGCGTAGTACTTTAATCTAAATCTAAGGAACATTAATATATGTAAATTACATGTATATGTATATTATATATATAATCTATTTGTAAATAATGAAACAGTTCATCGTTAACTATCAGTTTTTTATAGTTAAAAACCAAAACTGAAACTGGAAACTAGAAAAAATAAAAATGATAATCCTAAATCGAAACCAACAAGTCAGTCAATCATATTTTTCAAATTGGTTTTTCGGTTTTAGTTTTATTTTTTGTTTTGGTTTTGGTTTTGGTTTTGCACACCCCTAATTGGAAGTAATTGCTCAATGTGTGAGCCAAATTTTTGTGTTTCTAGCACTTTGGCATCTTTTGGCTATTTTTGTTGCATCTTTTTTTGTAGTTGGTCAATAGGAGCCAATGTGCAAGGCTTTCACATAGAGTGTCTGTCCAATGATGTGGTTGTTGCATTCTCCCAAGTGTAGGTCATCTAAGATAGTCATGGCTTCTTCTGATCGAAGCAGCAAAGGAGAGGCATGCTATGACCTCTTTTGAACAAGACATTATTTCAATAATGTGTAGTTGGCATCTCGATACATGAGCTTCTTGGTCTCTTTTTTGTTGGCAAGTAAGGTTCCTACACACAAGTATTCCCTAATAGTGTCCATCCAGTAAGGCAATAAGGGGTCCTCTTCGATGGCAAGGATTTCTTGATGCTACTTGTCGATAGTGTGCCATAGGAGATATTCCATAAGCACTCTTTCTTGCCTTGGTTCAGGGTTTGAGAACTTTACTATGGTGAACTTATAGAGCTAGTCAGCTTTATCATTTTCTGCCCGAGTATTTTGTGGATGTCCTAACTAGAGAAGTTTGTTGTTAGCGATTGAATGACATCTAGATACTTTGTCATGGAATCCCCTTTTTTCCCATATTCCCCTTTGACTTGTTGTATGACAAGCTACAAATTACAATGAATAGTTAGGTCATCAACCCCAACTTCAACTGTTAATTTTAACCCAACAATGAGTGCCTCTTATTTTGTTTCATTATTGCTGGTAGCGAAATCAAATTTAAGGGGAAAGAATATTTTGACATTTTAAGGCTTTACAGGTTCAATCTAACTCCATAGCCTTCTTGATTAAAGGATCCATCTATGTGGCTAGTCCATTCCAACTTACCGTCCTCAAGAGGTTCTTTCTAGGGGCTTGTGTAATTTGCTACAGAGTTTGCCAACACTTGGGCTTTAATGGTGTCTTAGGCCTTGAATTAGACTTTGTATGCACTCAATTCTATTACATACTTCATTATGCTACCTGATGTGTTGGGCTTGTGAAGGATGGTATAGAGCAGTTGGTTAGTGAGCACCATCACTTGATGTGCTTCAAAATACAACCCAATTCTTCTAATTAAGAGAACAACCACTAAAGTGAACTTTTTCTACCATAGAGCACCTTTCTTCTAGCCCTTAAAGCACATGGCTAATACAATAAATTGGCTTGTGTTCACAACCATCTAGGCATGATTAATGGGTCGTGCCGTGCCGTGCCGTCCGCGTGCTAAATTTTGCGTACTTTGTGTGTCACGTGCTTTTGTGTGCTTGGCCCATTCATGCTCGCATGCTTTGCTTATCGTGCTTTACGTGCTTTTTTTTTGCATGCCATGTCATGTCAGCCCATTTATTCATGTGCCCTCAATCGGGTCTAATTTTAAACAATTTTTCTGTTTTTTATTATTTTCAATTCGTTGTTTTTTTTATGGTTTTCGGAATTTTAATTAAACTAATTATTCAAATTAGTTACAAATAAATTATTGATTGTAAGATTTAACATAAATAAAATTTAGACAATTACAAAAGTAATATTTTTAACTCTATTAATAATAATATCCATTACATTATTATTTACATTAATAGTAAAAAAAGTAATTAATTTAATTTTAAAAAATGGTGCAAATGTGATGATTGACCACCTTGTTGTTCGCCTTGATCATCAACATTGCTCGGAGGTTGATAGTGATATGATGGTTGTGGCCCTTGTGGGGGTGATGGTAGAAGATATACCGCTTGATAACTTACCTTTGTGAGTAAGGCTGTAAACGAATCGAGTCAAGTTGAATCGATACAGTACTAGGCTCTAACTCGACTTGAATAAAAAACTCGAAGTTAGAACTCGAAGTCAATCGAGTTTTGATTTTTGAGCTTGAACTCGACTCGAATTAATACTTGACAAACTCAAACTCGACTCGATTGAGCTTAATTATTCTTTTAAATATTGATTTATGTCACGCCCCAACGGGTACTCTAAACGTGACAGTCCGCCACACTCAATATTAAAGCTTAAGTATGACAACCTTAGTCATTTCCAAAAGCTTTTATATTAAGTGTAAGGCTTACTTTCACAATTTTAGAGGACCATATGGAATAATGAAGCTTAAGGAGATATAAAAACATATTAAGAAAAGAAGAATCACAATAATTATTTGTCATGGCAAACTTTACAAACTTAAGGACAACTCCCTAAATTACTAATCTATTATATACATATTAACATGCTAATACTAAGCTATACTTTATCAGATTTCTAATGTTCAAAAGGGATTACCTGCCCGCATGGTCCACGTGGCCTTAACCATAAGTACGGGAACTGCAAAAGATAGCTATCGGGGTATAAGCTAATAGGCTTAGTGAGAACTATTTCCATAAATAACTTCTTGTAACAAGATTCAAACAAGTTGGTTAATCACACATATGTAATGCATCAAACACGTGGGCAAACAATCATATAGCTTTCGGGAACTATATGTTGAATGGATTTACGCCCTCCATTCGGGGTTTGGTGATACTCAAAACAAGTAGTTTTAATAATAGAAAATTTAAGCTTGCGAGCACTCATCGCCAAGCATTCATTAAAAACTTTTAAACTTGCGAGCACTCATCGCCAAGTATTCCGAATCTACTTGATTTGACCTTGCTTTCGGATCAACCGCCAAGCATATTCCATTAAGCCGCCAAGCAATCGCTTTCGGATCTTCCGCCAAGTGTTGCTTTCGACATGAGCTTACTATCCTTCTCACCCAAGGATAATAACCCAACCATGCAATGTGACTCACTTCGTGGTATGCATGAGTTCATTAATTTATAAAGTCATAACATAATTATTTTCAACTTTATGGCGATCAAGGAATTTCACACAAATCAATATTAAACTAAAACAATCACTTAGAACAATTCGGGCTTCGATATTCTTAGAATTCTTTCAAGGAATTATTTTACATGCATATCGGTTTATCTTTTCCTAACTCTAGTGCAACTAATTTACAAGCACAACAAGTGTAGCATTTAATGGAAATAAACTCACGATGCCATTGTCGTCTATTCCTCTAAGCGGATGAGTCGTTCACACACTCCACTTAATCGTAATAGTTCTCGGGGTGAAGAAATCCTTCCTCGGGGTCACCTAACCAAAGAAAATACCCATAATGAGTTTTTCTTGAAGATTTTCTTGAATTTTGACAAAACAATGTCAAAGAACGTTAAAGTTCGTATAGAAGAATGTTCCAACTTAAAATGGCCATAACTTGGTCATTTTAACTCGGAATCGCGCATATAATATACCGATTTCTATCTACTCGAAAAGATCTACCCATTTCTAAAATTATTTCCCACAAACAAAGCCATATAGGCTCCGAAAAAGTGGCGACAAAATTCACCACGGATTTCCAAGTAAAAACAACTTTGGTTCAAGAAATCAAAATTTGTTTGATAAATACTTAGTTATCTATATAGTTGAAAAATTCTCTTTTTATAACTATATAACTCATATTTAAGCATGCTCAAGTGTCTTGTTGTCCAAATTATTTTTCTTAGGTAAAACAATGTCGGGTTGAAGCTTTTCGGAAATTGTTTTTTGAATTTCTTTGAAATGAATACCTTGTTTTCTTTATTTTCTAAAAACGTTTTATGTTGGTTTCATTTATCTTTTCTAAGTGACCTTTGAAAATAAAATTTTCTCTTTCTAAGTTACATTAATACTATATTTGAAGTTTTCTAGGAAATATGCTATTCTTCATTTTTCTTGTGTAAATTCTTTGTTTACTTGTTTTGTAAAAATCTTTACTTGATATTTCTCATTCTTTTTCTCATGTCTCATATTTTTCAAAAATATTATCCATGTGAAAATTTGTTTTCTTCATAAAAAAATGTGGAACAATTAAGGACTTTGTAGAAAAACTAATTTCTATAATTCTATTATTTCCTCTTGTAACTTGAAAAGAAATAACTTTATTATTTTCAAACTATAAATTTTCTTTGCCTATTTGTTTGCAAAGGTCTTTACTTAAAAATCCTAGTCATCCATCTTATTTTCTTTCTTATGAAAAGAACCATTTTAACAAAAATATTCTTTTGAAAAACAAGGTGGAATAATAAAGATTTAGTATTTTTAAAGTAAAAGTAGTTTATAAAATTATAGTGAGTTCTTTTTTAACATGAAAAGAATGAGTTTATTTT
The DNA here is from genome assembly GCA_024138025.1 of Combretum micranthum. Taxonomy (NCBI): domain Eukaryota; kingdom Viridiplantae; phylum Streptophyta; class Magnoliopsida; order Myrtales; family Combretaceae; genus Combretum; species Combretum micranthum. Next base: position 422,349 of record JAMXBD010000892.1, on the reverse strand, counting down.
GTGTTGATTTTATACTTTTCATAAACTTATTTCTAAGTGACAAAAAGCCTTCTTTTATTAATTATCTTTAGAAAATAAAACTTTTGGACAACAATCTAAATGAACATGATTATAAGAATAATAATAAACAAAATAACATAAAGCATAAATAATAAAGTCAAGTATTGGAGTCTTAGCTTTTTCAAGGCTCCCGGGACTAAGAAATAAACTAGTCCCATAATGAAATAAAATGAAAGAATGAAAAGCTTGTTTTGACTTGATGAGGACAAGTCTAAGACTAGAGACTAGTCTTATTTCAACAAGAAATAGATAAATAAATTGCAATGGAAAAGTAAATAAATTGCTTTGCATGAAGTAAATAAATTGCGAGTGAGCTTATATGCTCTAAAGAATATGTATATATATAGATACATTAACAATAATAAAATAACATAAACATAAATGGATTGACATGAACAAGAACAATTCATGAACATAATGTAGTTTCCATAACTTGTAATCCTTGGAAACTCACACTATGGTCATGTAAAGTTACATGACATGAAGAAGAAGAAAGAATTATAAAGGGGTTACCTAAAGAAGACTTTGATATGGTTATGTGGTTATGGGTTTTTGTTGTTGGTGGAAGTTGTGGAATTATTTTGAGAGAGTTTTGAGATAGTAACTTGAGAGAGCTTTGAGAGAGTTTTGGTATGAATTTATGGGTAGTGAATGTGTGAAAGAAGTGAAAGAGGAGGGGGGTATTTATAGGAAAATGTGGAGTGATTTTTATGTGATTTAAATAAATAAAATTGAAACAAAAATTGAGGGGAGAGAGGACAAGGGGGGGCGCCGGCCACTTTGAGAGGAGAGAGGGAGTGAATTTATTTTTTTGTATTTTGTTAAATAAAAGATGTAATATGTAAGGTAGATGTGATATAAATTTATGGGAAAGGTAAAAAATTAAGATTATAGGTTATGTAAAGTGTAAAAATAGGTGTAAGAAAAAGTAGAGATAAAAGAATAGTATAGAATAGTAATGAATAGTGTAATGTAAAGTAGATATGACAATTAAAGTACCGGTAGTAAGAAAACACGCGTATAATAGCTATATCTGTATTTTTTACTTACCGAAAAATTATGAAACTGATATTTTTGGAAAAATTATATTTTTACGAGTCTAACGGTATATTCGGAATATTTTTACTATTCCGGGCTTCCGGACACATTTTTCGAGAACTTTGTCCGATCGGGTTAAAAGGACACCCGAATTCCGCGAAACTGAAACTTTTATAAAACCTATGGTTATTACGAACTATTTTTGCTAATCATCCCAACTTCGTTTTTCCAGGCCAAAGAAAACGGCAATGCCGGATTTAGATTGATACGGTAAACTAGGGTTTTGTTGACCTTTAGGGTTTCGTTTGACTTTCGGTTAGGGTTTTATGCTAAACTGATTCTGAAAATTTGGGGGTTTACAATTTAAATATAAAGAGTATTTAATACTCAATAAACTCGAACTTGATTCAACTCGATTTAATACTCAATTAAGCTTGAGAGCTCACCGAACCAAGTAATTAAAAACTTAAGCTCAAACTTAATAGCTACTTGAGTAGCTCGACCTCGAACTCGACTCGATTATAAGTCAGTCAAATTCGAGTTTTCATCGAGTAAAACTTAAGCTACTCGTAAGTGTTTTGACTCACTTACAGCCCTACTTGTGGGGGTTATGGACCTTGTCCACCTTGAAATTAATATATTAATAGTAATACAATTGAAATCATTTTAAAAAGATAAAATGTACTAAATATATTATATTTTTTACGAAGACAAATATATTTAATTAAAAATAATAATAATATTATTTATTTAAATGCATTTAAAGTAAAAAAAAAAAAATCACTATTTTTTATTATTATTAAAAAGGCATATAAATTAATTACTATTACAATATTATTTGATAATTTCGTTTTCTTTTATTTCCTAAAAAATATTGAAGTTAATATGTTAATAGTAGTATCATTGAAATCATTTTAAACAAATAAAATATACTGAATATATTATATTTTTTAAGAAGACTAATATATTTAATACAAATAATTTATTTGAATATAATTTAAAGTAAATAAAAAAAATAAATCATTATTTTTTAAAAGGCATATAAATCAATTACTATTACAATATTATTTTATAATTTCATTTTCTTTTATTTCCTAAACAAGTAAAAAATATTGAGTTAATATATTAATAGTAATATTGTCACGCCCCAATTAGGGTCAAGGAATATCCAGTTTTGCCATGTATAACGATGGAGCGTCATATGCAAAGGCAAACCTAAAAGACTAGTTTACCTAATTCGTTTGCTAGCCAATTTTATATTTAGAAATCATCTATTTAGTTTTGAAAATTTTAAATGATGTAATGGAAAAATGTAGATTTCATAAGATATCTAATAAAAAGCTACTCTCATGAGTAAGCTAATCATAAAAATAACACCCAATAACATCTGATAATATCAGTCTCAAAAGTCTCCTTAAACATCCAAAGGAGATATCAACTATAAAGAAAGTATTTGGAAAATACTAGAAGTTCTCATATAAATTCAAGGCTCTCAGCTATGCCTAAAAGATGATGAAAAGTTTGAAAATGAAAGTCCAAATAAAATCAAGATGTAAACTATAATCATAATCACTGAGCTCATCCAATAGCTCCTCAAAGTCGGTCCCATACCCCATGTCATCATAATACTCGTTATCAGAACCATCAGTACCTGAAAAATAACAAATGTGAGTCGAAGCCCAGTACACAATAACATAACCACATGCAATATGATATACGTACCTAAACTATATGCAATGCAACAACCAACATTTTATATTTATTATTTGAGGTGATTCAAACAACATGGGAGCACTAATACTCCGTTCAACAAGCCATAGGAATCTGGGGGTCCTAAGTAGTAGCAACTGCTCAGGGGTTGATTAAAGCAGGCCGAATACCTTAACCGCCTAGAGGAATATTCTACGTAGTAGCCTTGTCTAGGGTTTGCTGCCGTTACACATCTCCATTTATTTCAGTCTATAGTGATATGCAGCTCAATTGATACCCATAGTCATGAACTACATATACTATTTCTCACAAGAGTAAAAGGACGTTATCCCGATATTATTTATCCTATCAACTACCTGCCAAGCCACCAACGGTGGCTTAAGTACCTAACTACCGTGCTGGCATTTGCCTAGCGAGGTTGTCGCTCCTTGTCCTAGATTAAACAACACATGCACAGTTAGCACATTTAATTATAAGGTCATCTTTAAGTTCAGTTCACTTGAGAATGCCTACCTTAAGCAAATAATACACATGTTACTGCGTACTTGATATCGAAATAGTAGACGGTAGAGGATCACAAGTAAGACAATATGTTGATTGAATATCTGTCAAGAGAGGTTAATTTGTATAAGTATTGAGTATATAAACTAATGATTCAAGTCACATTGATCAGTCAATATAACGTAAGGCCTTATGTAATATAAAGCCTTTGGTTTATAATTGAGTTTGATTCAATTAGGATAATTAGGCTTAGATAATTTAGATTAAGCCCATAGAATTCGGAAATTGAATATATTATTTAGATGTACTGGGCCTTTAGGATCCTAGGTTAAGCCTAATAAGAAATTCTCTAAGTGTTCAACTTTTTAGGGTAATTGGCTTTAAGGTTTAGGAATTGAGCCCGTTAAGGAATATAAATATTAAATTAGCTGGAATCAGGCTTTATTTTGAATTTAGGTCCAATTAGAGTAATATTGGTTATTAGACCTAAGAATTATGCTCAATTTCAATTGGAATTTAATTTAGACCCTAAATTAACTATTGGGCCTTATAATACTCTATATAGCCCACTAAGGATATTTTAGGGCTTTTGGGCCAATAGAAATGATTTGAGCCTAATTAGGTATTTCAATACTTAGAATTGATAATGAACATAAATATTTTGAAAATAGGCCCAATTGGTATAGGTACGGGTATTGGGCCCGTATGATGGAATTTAAGCCCATAAAACACAAGTTAGGTATTGTCTGTTTTTGAAGGTTTAGGCCCTAAATGGCTAGGGAAAACTTGTTAGGATTTAGTTTAGGCCTATTTAGTACAATAGGCCTAGTTAGATAAAAATTATATTATTAGGCCTAAGGTAGTGTTTCTAGACCAATTTTAACTAATTAAGTCCATTTATAGGTATTTAGTCAAATTGGATTCTATTTTAGAATTTAAGCTCTTAACCAATTATTAAAGTACAAAATTATTAATATTAGCCAAGTTAGACATAAATTCATTTCTAAGTCAATTTTAGGTCAAGATGCACCTATTTTTACTATCTTGGCCCATTTTGGGTCATTTCTATCATCTTCATTGTAACACCCTAAATTAAGGCAATTGTAACCCATCACGTGTCCTCTTAAATAGATCATGCAAAGGCTCTAAATCCACAATATAAAATCATAATCTCCATAATACTCTTAGAGGGTACATCAGAAAAAATAGAACCTGTATTATATAATAACTTTGAAATCTCGTGTTATTAAACATATCCAGGTTGGCAAAACTATAGCCAACTAAAAAACGAAATCTAGAAAAGATCTATCTTCAAAATAAATGACATAAAATCCTTTAGTTATAATTATTACATAAATCCAAATACTTAAATCTAGAAATCTTCAATAAGATAAACAACCAAAATATTATTCCAAAAGTCTTCAATATCTCGAGAAAAGGTTTTGCATAAATCCTATATCCGATCATATTCTTCTACAAGGTAGTCTAGACCACTATCACCATCCCTATGATCGAAGAAAATATCATAACTCAACAAATCATAGATAACTTCATCATCACCTATACCTGAAAAAGAAAGGAATGAACGAGAATGCTTAGTACACCAATCCATAAATAAATCCATATGCACAAATAGCATGTATATATATAGTGCAATTAGTCCAATGCAAATAACAGTTTATTTTCTTATTTAAGCCAACAAATCAATACAGTTTAGAACTATGAATTTCTAGTCCCAAACTCGGAGTAACTCAGACCCCATTAGAAATCAACAAACTCTTTTGAAAATAAGTAATTATATACATATATTGGTGAATGGGTACTCTCCAAACACCCATGACCATATTGCCAAATCACCTAAATCTATCGGAATCATCTCTATGCACGAGTCCACTTGGGACAACCTCACACATAGATCATCAGGATGCTACACTAGTATCACTGTTTGCTGGGTCTTCATTGGTCATAGCCAAACACAACCCATAAAACAATTTAATTCAGCCAAATTGATTTAGATTAATTATTTTTCTGTTCCTACAATCAAGCAAACAAAATACTAAACCTACACACAAAAACAACAAACAAGGAATGGTCATACCTTTTCAAATTTTAGGAACAATTTCTCCAAATCCACAAATTCTTAATAACAACAACAAATCTCCAAATCTCCTAAGTAAAACGTATAATAAGAACAATAATTATAAATCATAAACTTTAGAAATAAACCCCAATTCATCCAATTCTACAAAAAAAAAAAAAAAAAAAATCATCCAAAACCCTAACCTTATAAGAAATCCACAACTACAAAATCTCCTTCGATCAAACTCCACAAAACCTAATTTCTCCACAAAACCCTAATTATAAATCAACAAATACAGACAAATCCATCATTCTAATCGATCCTCAATGAATCTATGATTTAGAGGATGAAAACTTACTTCGATTTGACTCCAAATCCGGGAAATCGCCAAAGAACGCAAAGAAACCCTAACCCTAGAACATCACCAATCATGAATGAACAAAACCCTAAATTAGCAATCATTTCGATGAAATCTACATATGTAAATAAGGGATTCAATTACCTTGAATGGATCTCAAATTCCCAATCGTACTCCTCAAGATTCAAATATGATCCTCAACAGTTTCTCCCACAATCTCCTTCAAAAACATGAGAAATCTATGATTACGATTTTGATTACATATTAAATTGTATAGATCTCGTATAGATCTACTTACCCGGATTGAAGACTTTGATTCTCCTTTGATTTCTCACACCAAACATTGGAGAAAGTAAGCCCTAGGTTTCTTTGGAGAAGAAGAACTCGGAAGAAAACAAGATAAACCCTAATTCTCGTCATAAACTACATATATATAGAAAACAGATTTAGACAGCCAAGTAGGTCGGCGGCCTAGGTGCCATATTAGGGCCAATTTCCATAAATTCATCCTATTTTGTTCGTGTGACTTTTCGTGTCCAAAATTTACCCGTTCAAAGATAAAATTACCCTTTAACAACACTTTTATTACAATTCTAACCTTTTTTTAACTTATTTATTTGTATATTACATTAACTATATCTTTACTAATTAAGCTCGTTTAGGCCATTTTAGCCCATTTAATCTTAGATTATTCATTAATTAAATTTTATAGCCCATGATATTTGTCAAATCCATTTAATTGTCAATTACATTTTTTAAGCTCAATTAGTTCATTAAAACCTATTGTAACTCGATTTTGTATATTTATTCTTATTGAGCCTATATAATTTGATATGGGCCATAAATTATTATCTAAGCCCAATTTAGCTACTAAAGCCCATAATAATTTAGTTGTATTGACTTAGGCTCATACTATATTCAATTGCCCAACTTTACAATTAAAGCATTTTATACATAATTAAGTAATTTAGCATGCTAACCTATATATCTATTTTAATTAAAAAAGCCTAAATCAAAATATGTAAATTACTAATTATAACTAACTATACATCAATCAAGCTAGTTTGATAATTATTAAATTTAATTACATTCGGATTTCATAATTTTTTAAAGAAAACAGGGCTGGAAAATAAGGAAGATCTGCGCACCGGTTTGTTTTTGGATTGGTTTACCTTGATTTTTGTGCCTTTCAGTCCGGTTCAGTCTTTATGTAAAAACTACACATCCTAATCTTTTAAATCGTTGTAGTTTCATAGGAAAAAGATAAATAAAACGGACCGATTCAACCTAAGCAAGAAGTCTGGTTTAAATAGCGTTTTGCACAGTACATCCGAAAAATAAAAATCTAAAAAAATAGTAAATGACGTTAAACAATTATAAAAATTTCCAGATCATATATACAAACATCATTTCCTAAAAGTTTCGTGCAAAAATAATTATGTTTGATATTTTATTTATTTTTTCTCAAGAAATACGCCTATTGAGCCCTTTAAAATAGTAAATAAATATGAAAAATTACGAAACCTTCCAATTTATATTCTAAGATGATATACTATCATTTTCATAAATTTTACATGAAAATAAATTTGTTTAATATCCTAACCAATATTACATATCATGGCAAACAACACTTCTATTTTCTGTTCAAAAAACATATTATTGTTTTTATTCAATTTTCATCATGAAAAATCATATAGAACATATAAAAATAGATTACATAACATGCTAATTTATTTTAGCCACATTTACACCATAAATCCACTAAATAATACACAAATAAAGCCAATATCAATACATTTTCACCAAAACAAGTAACAAATAATATTTTACATAAATCATTATTACAACCTTATTATTTAATAATACTTTTCACTAATCACACTATCTAATTAAAAAACTACTTGTAGTAGCAAAACAAGCTTTCAACCTTCACTACCCTGCTTATAGGAATTTGGTGAAACTCCTTTTTCCTCTAATCCAAGATCCCTCTTGGTAAAACCTAATTTCAAAAGGAAAAATAGAGATTAATAGGATTTAGGTGGTTTAAAGAAGATATAAAACATAAAAGACTTAGTACCTATTAAGGTTTTGATATAGAAAAGGGGTTTGTGGTGTTTTTGGGTTTGTTTGGAGAGAAAAAATGGGATGAAGTTTTCTACTAAGTGAGGGGATAAAGTGGTGGCTATTTTAGATGCAGTAGGGTTTCATTTTGTAAAAAGAGTGTAGGACAAAAATAAGGATATTAGTTGGAAATATTAGGAAAGTTCTAGAGCTCTATGGGTTGGCAAAATAAAAATATTTGAATAAAAATTCTATTGAAAATTATTTAGGATAAGAATAGTGATATGAAGGTTCTAGAAGATTTTTATGAGAGTTTAGAGCTAATATAGTTAGTGGGTTGGATTAGCAATTTGGTTAGGCTTTAAGATGCAACTAGATGTCAAATGGGCTTAGAACTAGTTAGATTAATTTAGGAATTTAATTTAGCAAATTTTAAAGATCAAGAAATAAATTTAGTTAAATAGGTGGTTGGATATGTATTAAATTAAAATTAAGGTGTTGAGAAATTTAGGTATTGGAATTGTAGAAAATTTTCGAAATTGGGAAAATTGGAAAAATTGAGAAATTATAACTTAGTTAGATGGCTAATTTGATATCTAAGTTTGATTGATTTATTTGGTATAATGAAATGGAGAATTTGCATGGTTTAATATCTATTTCCCAATTGATATTAATGTTAACTTAAATTTACTAATTCACTTAACCATATCAAGTATTTCATTTAATTTACTTAGTTGAATAGTCTAGCTTATTTTATTTATTATATACTTTTTTTTTTAATTTGGCTCAAAATTTCCTCCTATTTTCCACCAATTAGTTTACATTTGACTACTTGGGTTATCTTAGCATTTGGATTATTTCAAATATAATTGAAATCATTTTAAAAAAATAAAATATACTAAATATATTATATTTTTTAAGAAGACAAATATATTAAATTAAAATAATAAAAATAATTTATTTAAATACAATTTAAAGTATATTAAAAAAATAAATTACTATTTTTATATTATTATTTTTAAAAAAGGCATATAAACCAATTACTATTACAATATTATTTTATAATTTCATTTTCTTTTATTTCCTAAACAAGTAACAATATTGAAGTTAATTTGTTAATAGTAACACAATTGAAATCATTTTAAACAAATAAAATTTACTAAATATATTATATTTTTTAAGAAGACAAATACATTTTATTAAAATAATAAAAATAATTTATTTAATAAAATTTAAAGTAAATTAAAAAAAATAAATCACTATTTTTATATTACTATTTAAAAAAAGGCCCATATGCTGGTTTGCGTGCCTTATGTGCCGGTCCACTTATTTCACATGCTGCGTGCCTAGCATGTTGCGTGCCGGCCCATGCATGCTCGTGCTTGTGTTCTTGTCTTTTTCCTTCACGTGTCGTTCGTGCAGTGTTAAGCCCGTGGCCCACTTGCCTGCTCACGTATATCGCGACCATTTACCATGCCTACGTCCATCTACCCAAATGAGGACGAACGAGATGGCTTTGCTGCTTATTGTTAGGTAAAGAACAATTCTTCCCCTAAGATAAGCCGGGCTAGGATCGATGGAGTTGCAAGGAATTCCTTTAAGCTTGTAAACAATTTATTGCAATGCTCAATCCATTTGAGATTTGTTGGGTTCTTTAGGATTTTGAAGAACTCGATACACTAATTGAAGCTTTTAGATATGAAGTGACTCAGGGCTGTAATACTGCTAGTGAGTCTTTAGACTTCTTTTACCAGCTTTAGGCGTGTCATTTCTAGCACAACTCTAATTTTGTTAGGGTTAACTTCGATTCCCCATTGTGTGACCATATATCCCAAGAATTTTTCGGATGAGGCTCTAAACACATATTTGAAAGGATTCACATCTACTACATCCTCAGTCTATCAAAGGTCTTTAATGTGATTTGTTAGGTTTATACTTTTCACAATCATGTCATCGATGTAAACTTCCATATTTCATCCAATTTGCTCTTTAAAAACTATGGTTGTCAAGCCTCGAAGGGTATCCTAAACGTGGCAGTCCGCCATACACAATATTAAAGCCTAGGAATGACTGCCTCAGTCATGCGAAGGCTTCCATATTATGTACAAGGCGTCTAACACATAGAGGAGACACATTGGAGAGATATATTTTATATTGATACAACTTGAGTAACAATGTAAAGGAAATACAATTCATTATACTTTAGATACAAATCACTAGACTTCAAATACAATTCATCAAAGGATTTCACCACGTAATCTATTACAAAAACATTTTACAAGACTAGCTAATATCTTCAAGCATTCTTGCTTCCTGCCGAAATCCTGAAGTTATATTCGGCTCCACCCATCTCGGTCCCCAAGTAGCATTCTCCTGTCAACCTGTTTATTCAAACATCTATTGGGGTATAAGCTACCCTAGCTTAGTGAGAGTTCCCTTAATTTCATACCATAACAAGCAAGTTATAATTCATCCATATGCTATGCATGAACAAACACATGAGTGAACAAGCATATGACTATCCGATAGCCATATGTAAATGGATTTACGCCCTCCATTGGGAGTTAGGATGGTCCATAAGACATGCAACCATAATTCTAATATTGAGTGGGGTGGTCCATAAGTCATGCAACCACAAGCCTAATCTCTTTCTCTTGTTTTATGTAGTTGATTCAAGTACCTACACCACTACCGTTAACTTAAGCGATTTCGCATCCTTAATGTTAACATTGGCCCACCCGCCTTCCACTAATATACTTTTGTCCCACCAAAGGTATATTAGCCTATGCAATGTGACTCAATATGTCATATGCATGTACAATTTATACAGATAATTGTGGCATGTTAATTATGTAGGTTAAGAGCGATCATACTGAATTTCAAACAATTCAAATCTATGCTAACTCATACAATGATCTTACAACAAGTGCCACCTCGATATACTTATCATTTGTTCAACCAAGATTATATCGCAATTCATTTCAATTTTATCTTTTCCTAATTCTAATGCAACTAGCTACAAGCATAACCAAGGTAACAAAATAAGAGGAAAACTCACTTGGCTATTGGAACAACGGTCTCTTAGTAAAAGTAATCCAGTGGTATGGAATCATCGATTTCGAAGTTACCCAAAAAGGAAGAAATACCCAAATGAGTATTTCTACTTAAAACTAATCCATTTTATCTCATACAAACTATCAAATTCGTAATTCTCATCCTAAGCGGAAATTCCAACTTAAAACGGCCATAACTTGGTCATTTTAACTCAGAATTTAGCAAATTATATATCGATTTATATCTACTTTAAAAGATATATCTAATTCTAATATTATTTCCAAGTTTTGAAAACTTTAACTATCAAAAAGGTCTAATCAATTCTGATCAGTAGTGAAATTCGATTCGAAAAGTAGTTTTGTGAATGTTTGTCATGTTTCTACTATCCAAAGCAAGTATACATATAATATGAATAAGTTACTACCATAAATGATATGTCATGAGTATATATATATATATACATGTTCTTGATGATATTGAACAAAAGAAATTTTTAGAAAACTTTTTCTTTATAATACTTTATGAAAAATTAACTTAGAAATGCTAGTTTTGTATTCTTGATATCCCTACTTGTTTTTAGAAAAATTCCTTAATAAAATCTATTTATTCTTGTTAAAATTAATTCTTCATTATGTATATTCCCTAAGGCCTTTTTTTTTCAATAAAAACTCCTATTTTACACTTTGTAAACATGTTTTTAAAATTGGTTCATCCCAAAATCCGAATTTTTTTGAGTTGATTCCTTTAAGTAAAAATCATTTGATACTTAGAAAATTAAGGCTCAACCATGCCTAGCCACTAAGGACTTTATTTCTTTAATAGAACTTCTAATTTGAGTTTGAAAAATATGGGTTTTCATACCATTACTCCATTATTACGAATTTCTTAAAATGACAACAACTCAAATTTTCCTATTTTATTTCTACTCCTTGTTCTACATGTTTTTCTTAGCAAATCTCTTCTTAATTTATAAAGATCATTACTTGATCATACCTATGACCTAAACTCTTCATTTTTCATATAAAACACAAGTTTTGGAGTTGATAAATGGGTCTTTAAGGCATGGTTTTGAAACCATCCGAATTTACAAAATTTGGATAAAACTCAAATTTCATATTTTGTAATCTCTTTCTATTTTTGTGAATCTCTACTAGTAGATCTACCATTTACTTATAAAAAACATCTCCTATTGATATCTATTCTATAAGCCTTCCATTTTCTAAAAAACTTTCATTTTCGTGTTGAAAGATGGGTTTTCAAAATTGAACTTGGTTGAGATCCGAATTTATCAATTTTATTTTTGGACATATCTTTTAAAACACATCTAAACTTATGAAAAATCATCTTTTACATAGCCTATCTTAAGAGCCTTCCTATTTCTTGAATAAGATCTTCATTTTTGAGTTGGAAAACATGTTTTTAAACTAGGCCTTGGCCTAAATCTGAAAATAAGATTTTTATTTTGGAAATAACTTTTGAAAATCACTTTTGATTCTTGTAAAAAGAAGTCTTGATGATATATATCCACTAAACCTTCATTTTCTCAACTAAAACTTTCATTTTTTGAGACTTTGAAAGTGGTTTTTAAATATAGATTTTGTCAAGATACGAATTTTACTATTTTTATTCAAGTTCAAATCTAAGATCTACACATAATATGAACATGAATACAAAAGAAATGCATGGTAGTAAACTATAAACCCATAGATCTAAACTTTACTCCTCAAAATCATTCATTTATAATATCTATCCCTTAAGCACTTCATTTTAAATGAAAAATACAAATTTTGAAGTTGAAAAATAGTTTTTTTAAATATGGTTCCCTTTTTATCCGAATTTTTAAAAATGATTTTTGTTGAAAATAAAATAGATCTTGAGCTTTCTAAAACTTTCCTACTATCATCATGCTACTACAAGTTATTTATGAACATAAAACAAAAGTTTAATGCATTTATGAACTCAAAACAACTAGATCTAGTTTACTATACTAGTTATAAATGCATGAACACTAAGATAGTTATGTGAATGGTGAATATATGCATAAATCATTAGCAATAACAAAAATAATAACTCAAATAACATGATCTAAAGCATAAACAAAAATCAAAGCTACAAAAAGTTAGATCTACAAAATATAACTACTTAAGCAAAAAAATAATAATGATACACGAAAATAAGCATAGATAAGAGGAGTGTTTCATTTTGGCATCATCATCCTTAGCTTTTAAGCTTATGGAAGGTCATTTGATGCATGAAACTCTCACTATACCTTACCTATATCATCTATGGAAGCTTTAAGAAGAAAGTTTACTAAAAAATCTTCAAGATTGCAAGAACAAGAACAAAAGAAGAAAGAAAGAGAGGAAAAAGAGAGGAAAAGAGAGAGTAAATGAGATAGGGTTTCAAAGGAATGAAAAGAAGTAAATGATAGGCATTAAATGGAGAGAGAGGAGTGTATTAATTGGAAGAGAAAAAAATAAAACAAGGGAAGATTTTGGGAGGGGAGTTCACGTGAATTTAAGAGAGAGAGAGAGGAGTGTTTAGTTGTCTTGTAACTTAAATTTTGAAAGTGTAACTTATGTCATTTAATTTACTAATTAAATGAGACTTTAAAAACTTAAATAAATTAATAAAATAAAAGAAAAGTGGACGATTTTGGGAGTGTGGCAGCTGCCATGTATGGGGAAATGGAGTGTAAAAAGAGAGAAAAAAAACTTGAATAATATGTAGAAGTGACAAATGAAGTGTACTTGAAGTATGGGTTGAAAAAGTACTTTTTATTAAGAAAAATACAAAATAAAATTAGGAAAAATATTTTTAAATGAGTGGCAAAATTTCATAAATAAATATAAATAATTATTTGAATTATTTTAGTATTTCAATAAATATGTTACCGGTATGATCAAAATACGCGAATATGAGTTATAAATGATATTTTTATAACCCGAAAAATTCTAAAAAAATTATTTTAGGAAAATAAAAATATTTTTCAAATATTTTTCAATTATTAAATTAATTTATTTTATTTTTAGTATCGGATCTTAAACAGAAACTGATTCCGTAATTGCCCAAAACTAACTAAATTTTAGAAAAACAAAATTTTCTATGTTATATAAAATATTTATCTAAAAATATAAGGCTTTATAAGAATAATAAAATTGTGTAATGAAATAGAAGTGAATAGTGTAAAAGACTAGTTAATCACTGGTAGTAATGAAATACGAATATAATCACAAAATCAGATATTTCTAGTTATCGAAAAATTATAAAACTGATATTTTAGAAATCCCTATGAAAATACGAGTCTAACGGTACTAATGGTATATTTTTGGTATCTCGAGCCCCGGGACATGCTTTTCGAAGTCTATATCCAAATAGGTTCGAAATAGGTAAAAAATTTACCAATCTGATATTTTTAAGCGACCTTATATTATTACGAGCTATTCTACACACTTAAACTATACCTCGGCCTCTAGGGTTAAGAGCGCAAGATTGCCAGACTTAAACTATTGTATTCCACTTAGGGTTTTCGGGTGATTTTCTGGTTTAGATCTTTGCAAATTTGGAAACTGATATTTTATGTTTATACAACATATTTAATTTGAGAAATTTATTTAAATTTTATTTTTGTAAGTATTTAATATCTCTTAATGTTTTTCGGAATTCTTGAATTGAGTTTTATTTCCTAAGGTTTATCGTCATTTACTTTTTAATAATTTGTTTATGGGTTCTATATTGCCTGATTTTACAATTCAAAGTTGAGTATGGAATTTGTCGTACGTAGTGGTTTTGAATTTGAAGACTATTGACTTCTTATTTTATTTTTTTAAGGAATCTCGTTTTCTCAAGATTAAGAAATTTCTGGATTCATCGTGATTTAAGCATGGTTGTCAAAACCGGCCCGGACCTGCCGGTTCGACCGGGTTCGACTGGAACCGGTATTAATGCCGGGCCGGGTCTCGCTTAAAACTCGTTTTTAGAACGAACCGGTGAGACCCGGATTGACCCGGGTCGAACCGGGTTGGACCGAGTTGAACCGGTCGACCCGGACCGGTTGACCCGATTCAAAAAAATAAAAATAAAAAATTAGAAATTTAAATATTTATTCATACTTTATTATAAATTTATAAAATATAATCATTAAATCATATTTATTTAATAATTAATTGATGAATTTGATCCAAATATAGATTTAATTGAGTGATTACATATATAGTCGTCTTTTTTAATTAAATTATTTTTTATATTTTTATTTTTTCGTGACCCCGGTTCAACCCCTGGTTAAACCCGGTCCGACCCCTCGACCCCTGACCCCCTAGCTTGTCCGGGTCAAACCTCGGTCCGGTTCTGACAACACTGGATTTAAGACTAGTCGAAATTTGGTATTAATTTGGAGTGATTTTTAGGATTTATTGTTGAAGTTCATTTTGGAATTATTTACTGAAATTTTCCGGGGCTTACAATGGTGACCAATCTTTGATAAGTGGCTCCAGCATTTTTTAGATTGAATTGCATGACCTTATAACAATACATGCCAAAGTCAGTAACAAATTGATATGAATGGGATCTGTGTCAGAATTACATAGCAAAATTATCAAGATTTAATATATATATATTTTTTTTTGTATAAAAACAGAAAAGTAAAAGATATAAATGATCTATCCTTATATATGACATACCAAGAAAGAATCGAACTAGTTGTTTCACTCAATCGACATCACACACGACTAAAAGAAACAATAAAGAATAATCTGGAGAAAAAACTCATTATCATTCAAAAGGTTTTGGAAACAATTCCAAGAAAGGCAACAAGCTAATTAACCCCAATCAATGACAAAAGAAAGGTTGAAAACTTCTAATAACATAACCCTAAGAACCCTTATATAATCCCACAAGTCAAGCAAGGGTAAATAACAAAAAATAAAAGTCAAACAAATAAAAAAGGAAACTAACATTTTAAAAATGCATAAAATAGGACACGTAATCCCCTCTTTGATTGCGGCCATGGTTAGAGCCGTGGTCCTCTTGGATCAAAATTATTCTCCAACCTTCAAATAATCACAAGTGTGAGAAGGGTCATCATGGGCAATGTAACAAGTGTGACAAGGCTTGTGATTTTCATTGTGCTTGCAAATCTCCAATATTGACGTGCGAACGATCTTGATTATGGGTGACGTGAGGGACGTAATAATGATTACGATCGAGATCATGGGCGGGATTAGGACCATTGTATACCCTAGATCTTATGGTAATTATAAGTAAAACCTAAAAACCGAAAGTCAAACTAGAACCCTAAAGTCAATCTAGTTCTATGTTAAGTCTAGTGAATCTAGATCTGATTATCCCGAGTGCAAAACCCAAAAGCAATAAAAATAAGATAACCTAAGAGTATAGTCCATAATGATGTGTTATAGCTTAAAAAAATCAGATTCACCAAAATTCGCTTGTTTTGAATCTAAACGGGATCAGTTTTTGAAAAACAGTGTCCCGACACGCAAAACAGTGAAAATATTCTAATAACATATAGGATTAAAATTTGATGAGAAATTGTAAAATATTCGTTTTATAACTTTTTGACTTTTAAAAATATCATATATAGCTTGTTTATGTGTATTTTCCTTACTATAGATATTTTATTTGTCTAGTCTATATTCATTGACTATTCACTACTATTCATTTATCTCTACTTTTCTTGCAACCTATAAACATATTCTTATAATTTTGTTTTCCTATAAAAATTTTACACCACATATTACTAAACTTCTCTTACACTTTTCTTCTAAAATTAACTTTTTAATCACTCAATCTTCTCTCCCTCTCCTCTATGTGACCGACATTAATCCCTCTCTCTCTCCCTTAATTCTTTTTTTTTTAAATTTGTTTTATTACATCTAATTTTCACTCCAAAACTCTACAAATACCCCATTCCTTTTTTATTGTTTACACACACTTTCTTATCTTAAGAAAACTTTATCAAAATCTCTCAACAACTTCCACTCCAATAATTTTCTCCTAACACCCTCCTCTTTCCATCTCCATACAACAACTCTCTCCATACAAGAAAATAATCAACACACCATTTGTTCTTTCATCTACTATTAACCTTAGGTAAAAGTTCTAAACCCTTTCTTATCTTCACATAACATAACATGTATACCTTGTTATTTTGATTTCTAAAACCCCATTAGCATTACGTTAGGATGAGATCATGAAAATAACAGCATGTTCATGTCATTGTTCAACATCATTTATAATGTTGTTATGTTCTTGTTTTATTATTGCTTCTAACTTAACTCCTATATGTATTAAGTATAGTTATGTATATATATTTTTAGAGCCTATATGCTCACTAATATAACCTTTTATTTATGCTTTCGTGTTTCTTATAATTAATTTATTTCATGCAATTTATTAAGACTAGTCATTCTAGTCTTAGACTTGTACTCATCAAGTAAAAATAATTTTCTTTTCTTTTATAGGATTTCTCCATAATCTAAGTTTGGAGAGCCTTGACACCAATATAAGACTCTCATGATTTTTCTCGTTTTAGTTTCTTGCTTTTCTTTACAGGACTAGTCCATCTCTTAGTCCAAAAAGCCTTGATACAAGCTAAGACTTTCATACTTTTTTTGTTCTTATAGGTATATGCTTATTTGATTTCTTATCCCTTTTATTTTTCTATATGAGTTATTTTTATAATATAACATAACTATATGTTCATATTTATGCAAGGCCATAATGTTATTGTCTTACTAAAAATTTTATGGAAATAAAAAGAGATATTTTCTTTTGCTTAAAAGTTTGACTAAGCTCCAAATAAACATGATTTTAACACTTAGGAAAAATTCTCATTTAAAACTTAGGATGATGTGCTTATAAAATTTTCAAGGCAACAAAATAAGTTATTTTCTTATACATAAAATTTGATTAAACTCCAAGGAAAAGTGGAATGATTCTTTTCAACACTTGGGAGAGATTTTCAACTTCAACTTAGCATCATGATTCAACTACCCCTTTTCTAAATAAAGAAATGAACCTATTTTTAATTTTGATAATTCTTTGTTATACAAAATTTCTTAAAAACTTATTTAAATAGTTTATACCAATACTTTGAGAAATATTAAGAGCCAAACAACTTTTCTAAACTAAACTTAAAAGCAACTCACTAGTTAAGAACCTACTTAGAAAATAAAATTGGTGGACAACCTAAGGAATCAAGTATTGAAAATATAAAATTGATCTTTTTATGAAGTTAAAAAAATATGAAAATAATAGTTATAATAGGAAATCACTCATTTGTAATAACTCAATTTTAGTTTCCTTCCAACAATTTGAAGAAAGGTATTGCAAACTTCATTTTTCTAATTTCTATAATGAATTTTTTTATGAAAATTTTTGTTGGGATAACACCACTAGAATCATGCTTGTAATGTGAGTTTATATGTATACAAAAAGGATTTTCCACTATATAAATATTTATGTACTTGTTATGGAATTTTTAGATGAAATAGGATTTATAAAATTTATAATTTGAAGGTTGGAAATTCTATGTCAATTATGTACCGACCTATTTTGGAACTCAAATAGTTTTAAATGTAGAAAAGAACCTTAGAAATAGATAGATCTTTTTGAGTAGGTAAAACGACTACTAATATGTGAAATTCCGAGTTAAAATGAGAAAGTTATGGTCATTTTAAATTGTAATTTCCAAAAATCCAAAATTTGATGCAAATAACAAATAGAATTAGAAAAATTTAAGTAGATCTTGGATGGATTACTCATTTTCGGGTGTTTCTTTTGTCTAGGTGACATAAACTAAGATCTTATCTTTCCTAGGATTACTTTGACTATAGGATCACCATGGCAGAGTGAGTTTTCCTTTATGCTTTATACATTCACGCATATGCTTATAAAGTAAGGCACTATAATTTATGAAAAAGATAAAATTGGTATGCATGTGGGATTATCATGGGAATTATATATGTGATTCGTTATGTGTGATCAATGAATGATAAATATATCGGAACTTGATTGGTTTATTAATATAAATTGTCTCTATGTATTATGCTATATGTGCGAATATATATTAATTGATCACCTTAAATGAGATTAATTGTGGATCAGAAATTCCTCAAAACAAAATTGATCATGCATATCACTTAGAATATCATAATCGCATTTTGTTACTACTCCTCAGCCTGCGACTAGAAAGGTAAGCTGCTTAGTTACATCTTAAGAAATTAGGATGTTCAGGGAATACGGCCTCATGGTGTCATAGAGCCAGATCGATCGCTTTAGGTAAGGAAAGCCTAAGGACTAGTAGTATGGTTGATTGGAACACCAAGATGTTCATGCAAATTTCGAGAAGGTCATTGGACCCATTCAAAGCATCCTTAACCCGAATGGAGAGCATAAATCCATTCTGCATACAAATCTTGATAGTCATATCTATTTGTTTGATCATATGGTTGTTGCAGTTCATATGCTTGGTTCAATTTTTTTGTTATGGCTACTTTTGCATAAGGAATATCACACTAAGCTTGTTATGCTTATCCCGCAATAGCTTTTGTTGTAGGATCATTGTTTTTACACCTGAGACCACCTTGTCTGTCTGGGTAGTGCTTATGCTTTTAGGAAGCTTTTGGGGGAATTCATTTGAAGACCTTACATTAGATTTCCTTTAAAATCTTTTGGTTATAATTATCTATTTAAATAAGACTATGTTTATTTTGGAGATTTATTGGGGGAATGCCCCTATGATATTGTAAGACTATTGACCTTTAAGTTATGAATATGAATGTTTAAGTAGTTTCTTCATTGCTATGGTTTTTTTACTATCTTAAACTACATATCCTACCTGTGTCTCCTTTGATGTGAAAGTATGCCTTGCATATGTTGTTAAAGCTTTTGCATGACTAAGGAACGTCATTCCTAAGCTTTAATATCGTATGCGGTAGGCTATCAAGTTTAGGGTGTCCTTTAGAGCATGACAACCATGATCTACTATGGAACTAGATCTTTAAGACTTATCTTCATTTCTAAATTGGGTGGTCATCCAAGCATACCATGATTCCTATCATTTCCTCGAGGCTCTTAAAGATTTGTCCTCAAATCTTGATCCCTATAATTACCCTTGGGCTCAAGAAGATTTGCCCTCAAATCTTTGAAAGTGTATATACCTAGATCAAAGATAAACGTACAAAACTTAAAAGTAGATAAATAAAAATTTTCAATCACACTTAGCTCATGAATATCCTCCAATACTTGTTCCACGAATCCTCTCTAAAATAGTAACTTCCAAAGCATCTCAACATCTTTACTAAGCTCTCTTAACCATTCACTACCAATGCCCATGTCCATAATCAAAGACTTCCACAATAACTCATACCACTCATCATTAACTCGATCAATCTAAGACTCATGAACACTATGACAAGTATCCAACAAACATAACTCCTATTGTATCAATAACATGTGCTTCAAACACTTGCCATCTTGGAAGTAGCCAACATCAAACACCTTATCTTCATCCATAGACCTTCCATCAAACAATTCAATAATCATAGAACCTAACAACATTGGTTTGGAACCATTGAAATAATGAGAAGCAAAACTATCTAGTAAATCAACAACATATCTTACTCTAATAGCTAACTTACAAATAAGCCATGCATAAAATATTATTTGCACTGACATGCTATCATGCCAAAATCAAATACTTCGCCAATATATATACTAATAATTAATTCATATGATTTCATAGGGATAATAAAATTACACCAATCTTTAACTCTTGGTAATCCCATCAATACATCAAAATATAATGGATGAATCACAGGAAAACTGACATAGAAATGCCTATAAGATTCATTAATTCTTGGTGTAAGTAGAAGTAGCTCTAATTCTGGTACAAAAATAGCAAAATCCTCCTCACTACTATCCTCTTTACCTTTACCATCAACATCACAATCTATACCATTGAAAATATTCATCTACATCTCTTTATCACCCTTTGAACGCTCTTCATGAACATCATTACTATCTTCCTTAACCAAACAATCATGTTTAGTACAATGCTATAACAAATTAGTTGCCTTTTAGGGCTCCAACAATTTTGTTTTCTCCATTAGATCAGACATTAAAATCGAAAATTGTTTTAACATGGCAGTTTGGATACCATCCTCTAGTGACACTAAACTTTGTTAACCAACACTTTTAGCGATGTCATAATTCAATTCATTCACAAATCTATCGATGGTGTGCTCAAGAACCTCAAGTAACTCACCATGCCTCTTGAGAGTCCTAAACAATTGGGCATATTCTCTAACCTTTATAGACCATTGTTTTAGTATCAATAAAGACTCATATTGCTCCTCTTGATAATTGAGTGGAACAAATCTTTTCCTCATCAACCTCTTCACAAGACCCTATCTAATGACATCATGGAATCCATTGAAAGTTTGTTATAATACGCTGCTTTGCCACCGTAACCCTACAATTTTAATTAATTTCTTGACGATAATCTTCTCCAGTCGATTACTAAATTGAGGAAAATCTCCAATAATTTGGTGTACTTAGAACTCCTAATCTAAATAATATCCCAAGAACTCATGACCATCAAACTCAATCAAATTCATCCTAATTTTACTTAGTAATTTCAATTCTTGTGTCAATTCCCCAACGAAATCTATTAGTCATGGTTTCTATCCAAATTTAACCATGCTTCACTCAACAACAATAACTTTAGCATTCAATCACAATAATAGGTAATCAACAATTCACAACTTAAGATCCATTTCTTCTTTCCTAAGCAATACAGAATAGACAATAAGTTGTCTCTCAAGAAGCAAACCCTAACTTGCCTTTTTCTCCAAGTAATCTCTATCTACTGTACCCATGATAAATTCATAATATATAGAATTAGATCTTATCTATTTATTGTGAGGTGAATTAAAGCTCTAATACCAAGATGATACGAATGAGATCCATGTCAAAATTTCACAGTAGAATTATCAAGATTTAATATGTGTTTTTAAGTTTTTGATTTATATAAAAAACAAAAAAGTAAAAGAGATAAATAATCTATCCTTGAATATGATGCACCAAGAAAAGAATCGAACTAGTTGTTTCAAACAATTGATATCACACACGATTGAAAGAAACAATAAGGAATAATCTTGAGGAAAAACTCAATATTACTCAAAAGGTTTTGAAAACAATTCCAAGAAAGGCAATAAGCGAATTGATCCCAATCAATGACAAAAGAAAAGTTCAAAACTTCTAATAACATAACCCTAAGGACCCTTATATACTCCCACAAGTCAAACGAGAGTAAATATGGAAAAATAAAAGAAAAACGAATAAAATAGAAAACTAGAATTTTAAAAATGCATAAAGTAGGACAAGTGACCCCCTTGTTGATCATGGTCGTGATACGGGCCTTGATCCTCTTGGATCGAAATTCTTCTCCAAGCTTCAAACGATCACAGACATGATAAGGGTCATCACAGGTTACATAACATGTGTAACGAGGCCCGTGATCTTCACTGTGCTCATAAATCTACAATAATGTTATGCAAACGGTCTTGATTATGGGTGGCATGGGGGGCATGATGATGATCACGGGTAAGATTAGGATCATGAGCTACTCTGGAACTTGATCTTCAAGACTCGTCTCCATTTCTAAATTTGGTAGTTACCTAAGCATACCATGATTGCGATCATGAATGACATGTGCATCTGGTCTTTTGGTTCCATCATTATCTAGTTGTATATAGAGAAAACATCCATAAAGCTCAATAGGGTGTGTTCAGACATAGCATCAACTAGATAGTCTATTCTCAAGAGAGGGAAGTAATCTTTCAAGCATGCCTTTTTAAGGCTGGTGTAATTGACACACATTCTCCATTTGTCGCTTGCCCTTTTTACCATGACAACATTGGCGAGCCATGTGGGGTATTTCTCTTCCCGAATGAATCTAGCCTTAAGGAGTTTTTGGACCTCTTCTTCTATGGTAGCTTATCGGATGGCAGTAAAGTGGCATCGTTTTTGTTGCGTCGGCTTTATCTTTAAATCGATATTAAGCATGTGGCTGATGATTTTTGAGTCTATTTCGGGTTTGTTAGCAGGTGTCCACACAAGTATGTCACGGTTATGCTGGAGGAATTGAACCAATTCATTTTTGACACCTAGAGGTAATGTGGAACCTATTTTGGTAACCATGGAGGGATCAGAACCTAGTAGGACTTTTTCTGTTGCTTCTTTTAGTTCATCTCCCTCTTCATCTTTGTCATCTTTCTTGTGGTTGGGTTAGTCAAGGAATGAGTCTATTTAGTATACTTCATCTCTTGCCAAAGCTCGAGTATACAATCTTCTAGACAAGTCTTGGTCCCCTCTATGTATGCTAACCCCACTCGAGATAGGGGACTTTACCTTGAGATAGATCTAGAAAGGTACAATTCATAATAGAAAGAAGGCCATTCATCCCGATATCATGTTGTAACGCGACTAGTAGTCCACCACTAGGAATTCAATTTCATTTTGGGCGTTGCGCTTATTGTTGCCTAACTTGATTGGCAAGCTGATGATTCCCTGGACCTTGACTGGCTGGTTGTTGAATCTAAAGATTTCTTGTTTCTACGATTTAAGCTTCTTTTGGATGTTATCATTACGAAGTTTGTCAAAGGCATGTCCACAAAATGATGTATATGTTGCTTCCTATGTTGACTAGAACTTTCATTACATCAAAGCCCACTACTCGTGCTTTTATGACAAATGCATCTTAGTGTGGTACCTTAACATCGTTTAGGTCGATATTAGTGAATTCAAGACTCATATCTTATCTTTCCCTCTTCGTTGGGGGAATTACCTCCTTCCCTTTATCATTTCTGCAAAATTGGAGAGAACTATCGAATGTGGTCCTCTAACAATGATATTAACTACCCCATGATTTATGTCGCCAGTCTAATGGTTCGAACGATCATTGGATACTACTGGCAATTGTCTTCTATACTAATTTAGTCTCTCAATAATGTGGCTTGGATGGGATAGATATTATTGTAGGAAACCTTTCTTGTAGGCTTCTTATGGGATCATCTTCAGTTGATAACAATCATTAGTATTGTATCCCATGTCTTGGTGGTAGTCGCAATATTGGCTCACGTCTCATCTGCCTAAGTCGCTGCACATTTTGGCTAGCTCAGACAGGATACCAAAATTCCTAATTTCTAGGAATATATCCTTCAAGGGCTTGTTTAAGGGGAGAAAGCAAGATTCAAAATATCTTTGTTTCCCCTAAGGCCTCCTCCTTTAGGGTCCTTGCCCATCCTTCTCTTTGGAGGGGAGACAAGATCGACCCTTTGGATTTCTAGTCTTGCAAGTGCTCCTTTTGGGATTTTTTTTGTCTCATTCCAAGTGGCGATGAAATCTTCGTGCCACATGTATTTGCTAGCTCATTCCTAGAACTTCTCTAAAGTCCTAGGTTTGTTTTTAGAGAGGGAATAGAAGAGGCTTTCGTTTCTTTGGTCTTCATGGATTACTATCTAGATTGCAAGGTTGAGGTCAACACCATCCACTTTCATGAAAGCTTGGTTAAATCAAGTTATGTGCTCCCTTAAAGACTCATCTTTTCTCTAGTTTATTAAGAGTAAGGAGGAGGTATGCTTCTTTGGGGGCTTGCTCACTATAAAGTGAGTCTTGAATGTAGTTGAGAGATCCTCAAAGGACGTTATGGAACCATTAGATAATTGATGGAACCAACTATTGGCAACTTTTTCCTATATTGTAGGGAACACCTTACAGAAAATAGCATCATTATATCCAAAAACCAACATTTATTCTTTGTACCTCTTGAGGTGCTCTTCTAGGTCATTTGTCCCATCATAGAGCTTAAACGTGGGTAGTTTTATTCCTTACGGCTAAGTTTCATCAATGATCGATTGGGCTAAAGGTGTCTTGATTGCCATTTAGATTGTTTTGGATGCAGGGGTACTCCTTAGCTCCATATACACCTCAACAAAAAAGAGTTGTAGAACGCAATAATAGAACTATATAAGAAATGACAAGGTCTATGTAAATGAAAGTGGTATTGCTGAGTATTTTTGGGCAGAAGTAGTTTGTACAGCTTGTTGCATCATTAATCGAGTCTATATTCGACCCATGACATCCAAGAAAACATATGAACTTTTTTAAGGTAAGAAGCCTAATGTATCTTACTTTCATGTTTTTGGTTCCAAATGTTTTGTGAAAAAGAATATTTTTAATCTTAGTAAATTTGATGAAAGATCTGTTGAAGCTATATTTTTAGGATATTCTTTAAATAGTCGTGCTTTATTTAATAAAACATCTAAAACGGTTGAAGAATCAATAAATGTTAAGTTTTTTGAAAACATAAAGGATGATGAATTTGATGATGAAAAAGAATCCAATTCCAAAGAAGAATCTTGTTCAGAACTAAAGTCTAAAGTACCAATTGTTGAAATCCATGAATCTGGAAATACATAACTTTTTCCAAAAGGTAATACAGAGGGTATTTCAGAACCTAGAGAATCTGAATGAGAAACTTCTAAGGCTTGGAAATATAAATCTGCTCATCCTCCTGAACATATAATTGATGATGTTCAATCTGGTATTAAAACAAGAGCTACTTTGCTAAATTTTGAAAATCATTTTGTATTATTATCTGAATTTGAGCCTAACAATGTTGATGAAGCTTTAAATGATAATAATTGGATTGATGCCATGCAAGATGTGCTAAATCAATTTCAAAGAAATAATGTATGGAATCTTGTGCTTAGACCTAAAGGAAAATCAATAATTGGAACTAAATGGGTATTTAAAAACAAATTAGATGAAGATGGTAAAATTACTAGAAACAAAGCAAGATTAGTAGCTAAAGGATACTCATAAGAAGAAGGAATAGACTTTGATGAAACATATGCACCTGTAGCTAGGTTAGAAGCAATTCATTTGATGCTTGCATATGCATATTGTAAGAACTTCAAAGTTTTTCAATGGATGTGAAAAGTGCATTTTTAAATGGTTTAATAAAAGAAGAAGTTTTTGTAGAACAACCCCCTAGTTTTGAAGATCATTTTAAACCTGATTATGTTTACAAATTAAATAAAGATTTATATGGTTTAAAACAAGCCTCAAGAGCATGGTATGAAAGATTGAGTTTATTTCTAATTTCAAAAGGTTTTCAAAGAGGAACTATTGATACAACCTTGTTTTTAAAATAATATGATCAAGATATTTTAATTGTTCAAATATATGTGGATCATGTTATATTTGGTTCTACTAATGAAATATATTGTCAAGAATTTGCTAAGTCAATGCAAGTAGAATTTGAAATGTCAATGATGGGAGAATTAACATTCTTTCTTGGGCTTCAAATTAAACAAACAAAAGACGGAATTTTTATACATCAAGAAAAGTATACTAAACAAATTCTTAAGAAATTTGGATATGAAAGATGCAAAGGAGCTGCAACACCTATGAGTACTTCAACAAGGTTAGATTTTGACTCAAATGGGAAAAAGGTAAATGAAAAGTTATATATAAGTCTCATTAGTTCCTTATTATATTTAACTGCATCCAGACCTAATATTCTATTCAATGTATGTTTGTGAGCAAGATTTCAAAGTGCACCAACAGAAAAACATCTAACAGTTGTTAAGAGAATTTTCAAGTACTTGATAAATAGTTCTAAATTGGGCATCTGGTACCTTAAAAATAAAAACTTTGATTTATTAGGATATTCTGATGCAGATTATGCTGGTTGCAAAATTGATAGAAAAAGCACATTTGTTACTTATCAATTTTTAGGTGACAAATTGGTTTCTTGGTCTTCTAAGAAACAAAATTTTGTTGCCTCATCTACAGCTGAAGCAGAATATGTTTCTATTGGTAATTGTTGTGCTCAAATGCTTTGGATTAAACAATAGTTACAAGATTATGGTTTGTTTTGTAAAAATATACCCATTAAGTGTGATAATACAAGTGCAATTAATTCAACAAAAAATCTAGTACATCATTCAAGATCTAAGCACATCGAAATTCGTCATCATTTTATTTGAGATCATGTAGTTAATGGTAATATTGTTGTTGAATTTGTACCTTCTGATATGCAATTTGCAAATATATTTACAAAACCGCTTGAAAAGTTGAATTTTGAATATATAAGAAATGAAATTGGAATTTGCCATCCTTTTTGAAAAAGAAGATCTTGGAAATTGTGATATTTAACTCCAATTTATGTTACATTTAGAGTAGCTCTCCTATTTTAATTTTTAAAAGAGATTTGTTTTGAATTTTTTTTTAAAAAAACTATTTTTGATGCTGTCATATTACCAAACTTTCAAGTTTTCGTTTTTATCCTCTATTATCAAAGAGACTTTTCATCTTCCTTTTGCAAAAATGGCGCCCAAGAAATCCGAGAGAATCAAACAGAAAAAATTCAAAATCAAACCCTCAGACAAACTGCTTGTTGTAAACCCCTAAAGTTTTGTGATCAATTAAGCTTAAAACCTAATTAGAAAGCCAACCGAAATCCCAAAGTCAACAAAACCCTAGTCTTTTGTAACCGTTCAAGTCTGGCATTCCTGATTAAGCAACCCTAAGAAAGTAAGTAAGAATTTAGTATGTAGAATAGTTCGTAATAACCTGATGAAGCTTAAAAATATCAGATTAGTTAAACTGCGATTCGTTTTGAGCACAACCGGACACAGTTTTCGAAAAGCGTGTCCCGAGTCTCAGATTACTAAAATTATTTCAAATATACCGTTAGACTTGTAAAAATAGAAGGTTTTCAAAAATATCAATTTCATAATTTTTAGGTAACTAAAAATATCAAATATCACAATTATACGCGTGTTTTCTTACTACCGGTACTTAAATTGTTATGTCTACTTTACATTACACTATTTTCTACTATTCTATACTATTCATCTATCTATACTTTTTCTTACAACCTACTCTTACAAACCATACCTCGATTTCTTACAATTTTCATTTCCAATACAACTTCACATCTTTCATATCTTACTTTTCATTAATAAAAATACAAGAAAAAATAAATTTTTCTCTTCCTACACTACATGAATTGCGCCGGCCACTCCTCTTCCTCTCCTCTATTTGTTTTATTTTTCATTTATTTAATTAACACAAATTTCCTCCTACATTTTCCTATAAATACTCCCTCTTCCTTCCACTTCTTTCACACCTTCCATACACAAAAATTACTCCCTCAAATTCTCTACAACAATTCTCTCCCAAAGCTCTCTCAAGTTTAGTTTTCTTAGGTAATAATTTTCAAGTTTTCCTTATGTTCATTTACTTACTATGAGCTTAGTGTGTGTTTTTTAAACCACGAGGGTTAAATAAAGCAACAATAGGTTCATACTTTGTTTTTGTTCATGAATCAAATTTCTTTTATGTTGCTTATATATATAATTATCTAAATACATCTATGTAGCTATATATATCTTTTAGAGCATACAAGCTCATTTGTTTTGCAATTTCTTTACTTTTCTTGCAATTTATTTACTTTCATGTTGTTTTTAAGACTAGTATTTCTAGTCTTAGACTTGTCCTCATCAAGTAAAAACATTTTCTTTTTCTTTATGGGACTAGTCTTTTCGTAGTCCCGGGATATCATGATGAAGCTAAGGTTCTAATAGTTGATTTATTTCTTTACTAGCTTATTTCTTTAAGTTATTATGTTTCCTTAGGTTTTTATAACTTTATGATTCATATTCATGTATGAACATAATGATTTTTGTCTCAATAAAATAAATAAGAAAAAGTTTTCTTAAAATAGAAATTTTCCTCTAAAACTAAAAGTAGGAAGTAATTTTCATAAAAACTAAGGATTTATCTTAGCAACTTTTCTAAGGAATTTAGAGGAGTTCATAGGAATTTTTACAAACATACATAACATAGAAAGAACTTCTTAAGTAAACAAAAGTTTTACTAAAACTTCACTTGTTCATCAAGTGCTAGTTTGACAAAAAGAAATTCTTTTCATGAAAATAGAATAATCTTAAGAAACAAGAAAATTATTTCTATGAGTATAGAACTGTTATTGTTTTCAAAAAAAGTATTAGAAACTAAGGAAATAAAATCATTTTTTGAAAATTTAAAGGACTAAGAAAATGAAATTTACACAGTTAAAATAACTTAAGATATTTTCAAAGCAAAATAAAAGAAGTTTTCAAAAGTTCTCACTTTTCCAAAATCTTTAAAAGACTTTACTTTTTCATGGTTTGAGACAACTTTATTAATTTCATACATTTAATATGGTTCAATAAATATGTATGTATATACATTTCAAAGGTTTTACAAACTATTATAACACATATCTCTTTTATATGAGTTTTGTTAAAAGAAGAGTTCAAGTTTTGTAAAAATTCATGGTGAATCTGGTCACCACTATTTCAGAACCCAAACGACTTAGTTTGATAAAAAATAGTTTTAGAAATAGATAGATCTTTTCAAGTAGGTAGAAAAACGGTATATAATATGCGAAATTCCGAGTTAAAATGAGCAAGTTATGGCCATTTTAAGTTGGAATTTCCTCCGATCCGATTTTACCGCGATTTTAAGATGGATTTAGAGTTTTCAAAGATAGAAATTCTATGAAAGACTCATTGTGGGTATTTCATCTTGTTTAGGTGAAGAAGGAACCGAGATCGCTTTCCTGAAAGACTACTTCGATTAGGAGCTACTGACTGGGGTGAGTTAATCCTTTACTAAGTTACATTTCCTTGTTTGTGGTTGTAAGTAGTAGCACTAGAAATAAGGAAAAGATAAATGAACAAATATAGTGTGATTTGGATTTATGATTGGTTGAATATAAGTTAAGAATATCAAAAGAGGAATTGATAAATAAATTGTGATTCTTGCATTGATATGATGAATATTGATTTGATCACCTTTAAACTTGAATTTAATAATGATGGAATAACCTTATATTGAAAATAATTCATGCATATCATATTTGTGAGTCACATTTATTTCACTCCTATTCTTCGTGTGGGGAAACGAGGAAGTTATAGTGGTGGCTAGTAGAGCCAAAAAGTCTACATGGGCCAATAGCAGCCAAAAAGTCTACAAAACGAGTAGGAGCCAACAAATTTGCAAATATTGATGGTTGTATGGGCTTGTAATCTCCCAACCCTCGACATGGAGGGCGTAAATTCCATGCTACACATGATTTTCGGTTAATCTTGTGTATTTTGTTTGCTCATGTGATTGGTATATTCTCATATGATTGTTTAAATACTTGTTTGATATATGAAAATGTTTTATAGAAGGGAATTATCTCACTAAGCTAGATTTGCGTATACCCCTGTAGCTTTTTGTTACAATATAATTACTTATGGTTGGCATCAAGGAGCCCCGTATACCAGGTATGAGTCAAAGCTACTAGGAGTTTTTTGGAAGAAGTTATATGTATTTAGTTTTGAACATAGACTTCTAAGAAAATCTCTATATTAGGCTTATGTTACAGTTATGTTGACCTTGTTAATGGTTTAGTAAATCAAGATTATATGAGACAGGGGAATGCCCCCAAGAAGGTGTAAGAGTTTATTATCCAAATGAATATTCCATGATTATGTATATAAGTTCTTGCATGCTTCTATTATTTACTTAAATGTAATACCCTTGTGAGTCTCCTACTATTTTAGAAGCACGCCTTGTATGTGATATCAAAGCTCCTGCATGACTAAGGTTGTCATTCATTAGCTTTAATGTTTTATGCGGCAGACTACCATGTTTAGGGTGCCCTCTAGGGCATGACACTTGTAATCCATGATGACCCATTTGATTAAGAGAAAACTCCATCTTGATCACCATCTCCCTTAAGGTCTCAAAAAATTCGTTCCAAGATGGCTCAAGAGTCGAGTCAAGGTTCGAAGAAACCTAAAGAAACTCCTCCAGAACCTATGATGGAGGAAAACCCTAATGTAACACCATCAGAAACGGACTTGAAATCTTCAAAGCAGTCACCAATGAAAGGAAAGAAATCATCTTTGTCCAAAAAGGGAAAAGCACTTCTTCGGATTTCAAGAAAAAGTCCAAAGGTTATGAATCAAGTCCTACAAAACTCTCTATGGTAAAGTCAGTAGGACGAAAGAAAACAAAGGCGTATGCATGTAGCTTTATCAATTTTAATTTCTTTACAAGTAATGGTTTTTACTTAACTGAGCTGTTAGAATCGATAGGATGCATATCTTCATGTTCTTTGCAAATTTTGGTATATGGAGAATGTGTAAAGGAGTTTTATCAAAATTTGAATATCTTAAAAGAAAATGTGTTGATTTCTAAAGTGTGTGGACAAAAGATAGCTATCTCTCGAGAATGATGTAATCAAATGTTTTGGAATGATGGATATTAATGATGATGTAGAGATAGTTAATTTGTCTAGGAATGAATTGTTTGCT
Source organism: Combretum micranthum (assembly GCA_024138025.1). Lineage (NCBI taxonomy): Eukaryota > Viridiplantae > Streptophyta > Magnoliopsida > Myrtales > Combretaceae > Combretum > Combretum micranthum. The sequence continues at coordinate 391,043 of JAMXBD010000892.1, read as the reverse complement.
ACCATGAATGGAGGTTTGTAAATGGATTATGGCAAAGAAGTATGATAAAGGACTGAATTATTTCCAAGGATTTTGCACAAAATCATTATAGAGTGCATCTGTCCATGGAAAGGAAGCTCAACTTCTATGTCCATTGATCATGCACAAATTTTTTTTGCCTTAATGAAAAAGAAGAAACTTGATATTGCTTCTACGGTAATTGATCAAATTTAGAAGAATCAAGATAGTTTGATTTTTGGAAATGTCTTAATGAAGATATTTGAGTTTAAGAAAGTTAAGCTTCCTTCACTTTCTTTTGAACCCACCAAGTTGAAACGAATTGGAAAAGAAGCATTCCATCATATGTCAATCTATGTGAAAGATTGTTTGTGGTATGCTAATGATGGATCACATTATATTGACGAGAAACATAGGCTTAGGGAACCTTCTTTTGGATCCTCAACACCTCATGTTCAAGCGACAGAAGAACATGCAAAAGCTGGAGAAAATGTTGATGTTGAAAAATCAAAGAAAAGGAAATTAGAAGAAGTTGGAAGTTCTTCACAGCCTGACACTAGATCTCTCAATCTTAATGAAATTAAAAGTGTGATTCAAGAATCCATTAAGCTTGAGTTGAAAGATATCATTCACAATACAGTGAAAGAAGAGCTTAAAGCCTTTAGAGGAATGGATCAAAAGAACATGGATGAATTGGTTAAACAAATCAAAGACAACTCTAAGAAGCTTTTCACTGAATTAAAAAATTGTAAAATTCTTTATGATGAATTTAGTGAGAATATCAAAAGGGATCTTGATCATAGCATCACAAATTTTAATCACTTAGTAGATCAATTGAGGAAAGTTGGAGATTCTGTCACATCACATTTTAACCATTTTGATTCAAAGCTACATCAAAATATCTAAGCTGCAAAGAATGTTCGAGAAATTCAATTATTTCTTAAAGCTCATTTTCCGGATTATGTTCGCAAGGAAGCACATGTCATAGACTTGGAATCTTTACCCGAGAAGCCTTCAGCCTCTTCAACCTCTCCTAGGAAATCAAGAAAAATTTGATCTGTTTTGTATTTTTAATGACTTTCTGTTTTCTTAAACTCTTTATCTTTCAATACTTTCTGTTCTCGTTTTATATATAAATGTTTTCAATTCTCTTATGCAGAACTTCAGGGGGAGTTTACTCATTGATGATAACAAAAAGGGGGAGAAAGTTGAAAAACATTAACTAATTAACTAAGCTACTGTGTTGTGTTAATGATTGTGTATGTTGTTTCGTTTATGAATGTTGCTGCTATATGATGTATGAATGTTGCTACTATGATGATATATTTAAATCTGTTATATACACTGAAAAATGTTTTGTTATCATAAAAAATGGGGAGAATGTTAAGTTCTCTAATAATGTTTTGATGATAACAAAATGATGCTAAAGTATTTGATTGATTTATGATTTTATAAGTATGATTTGACAGAAGCTAGTTCAAAACCTTTGAAAAGTTGGATAAATAAGTTTTTATAGAATCAGAAGCTATTTTAGAAATTTCGATTAATCTTTGGTATCTAAAGGAAGTAGTCAAAAGCAGTTTTAGAACCTTCAGCGATAGTAATATAAATCTATCAGAAGCAATTTTAGAACTTTCAATGGTAGACGAATAACCTTAATAAAGCTAGATAGAAGCAGTTTCAGAACTTTCAAGACGGATACGAATTTTTCTAGTTTCAATTAAATTTGTTTTAAAACTTGGTTTTTAATATTTTTCAAGACCTGGTTGCACTTGTTAAGTATATTTAGGTAATGTACTTAATATGTTTCACTTAAGTTGGATTTTATATCATGGGGATCAAATCACATCAAAATATTTTACAAAGTTTTTCTTTTTTATATCTTTAAATATATTTTATCAAGACGCATAGATAATTCCTAAAGCTCTTATAGATCACAAATGTGATAAGTTATGGATAATAAAGGTTGTTTCGAGAAGAAGATATGGTTGTTACAAGATAAGATTAGAAGATAATGTTTGTTATTTGAAGATAAGATTTATTAGGATGTCAACTTATCCAGATTGTTTAAAATCACAAGAGATATCAACAAATATCTTGAGGATTATCCAAAAGAAGAAAACAAGAGAAGATTACAGTGATTTGAAGAAGATAAAGCTGTTTTATCAAGTATATCTAGTTCAAATTACAAGAAGAAGATCTTGGTAATTTTCAAATCAGTTCAAGGAAATATCAACAGTTATAGTAAATGACGTTATCTCAACAAAGGTTATCCAATATTTAAAAAACAAATCAGATGAGAATAAGTAGCTAGATAGTCTTCGAATTTCAAATATGGATAAGGAAGAACAGATTTGCAGCCGAAATACTTGGGATATGATATCAATTCTTCAAACCGATATTGACTATTGAAGAACAAAATTATATATGTCAAAGAAAACAGAAGGAAGTTTAGAATTTTTACTAGCTTCACACGCGGCAAGAAATATTCATACTTCTTCTACATACAACCAAGACTTCTTTGCTTTTCTTAATCGATCTCCTATAATCTTTCTTTGATTCAACATTATGCAAGTACTTTTATTGCATTTAGCTTTTGAATTTTATTTATAATAAAAAGGAACTTGTTGTTGCCTTCTTAGCTTGGTAGCTTAGTCACAAGTTTAGATTCTGTAGATCGATTGAAGCTAAAGGATAGTAGTGAAAATCGAGTAGAGAGAATTGTACTATCTTGTAACCTTGAATTTTTTTGATATAGTGAAACACATCCCGTAGGATAATGGGGTCTCCGACGTAGAGCTGGAAGAGTAGACTGATGCATAAGGCGGAACCACTATAAATAGCTGCCTGATTTTTTCTTTCTCATCTTTTATTTTCAACAATTTTTTTTATTGTAAGCTTAATTAATTGATATATCGTTATCGTATTTAAACTTAAAGAAGAAATTTTTAAAAGGTAAAAATATTTAAATGATCAATTCAATCCCCCTTCTTGATTATTATTTGGGACCAACATTTGTAAGGGTATTATGTATCCACTTGATGCGATGGGGTTTCATCGCTGTAGGGTTGTAGTTGGGAATCTCGTGCTCCCAAATTTAGTTACTTAAGGCACATTTTAACATTCATGTTGTGTTTGATTATCTTAATATTTTGTTCCACTATCTAATGTAGCATGCCGTCTAGTCGGCCAAAGCAATTCTATTCGAAGGAGCGATCAGAGGTTGGGAAAATGCTGGGGCCCCCTTGGGATCCCTTAGGCCTCATGGAACTAAGCGATCCCGATGTGGAGTATAGGTTACCCTCAGGCAATCGCTTTGAGATTATTTCTTATTTTTAACATGAGTTAGCACGACATAAAAAGAAGGTGGCTTTCTAGTATTGGTAAAGTGGTACTTTTTCCTACTATAATTTTTAAGACGAGAAAAGGTAACGAAACTTCGACTAGAGGGAAAGAATTTCCCACATATGGTACCAAATGTTGCTTACTCGAATCTACTAGGGGCTAGACTTGAGGAAAGTAGTCTTGAGTCATGGCCAGTGGATAAGTCTGCAAAACAAAAGAGGGGTTAATGGCATGCCAAGCATGGGCATAACATTACCACTCCGATGCTTAAGTTAGTATTAGCCATGACAAGCTCATGATCCAAGTAAAAAAGAATAATTAGGTGTGACATTACTTGTCTCTGGAGAGGTAGAGGGGTATTTATAATCGATTGACTGGGCAGTTATAACCGTAGTGGGCAAGTAGGCGGTTGGAAGCTGTAATAGGTGAGTAGGTGATTATAGGTTGTAGTGGGATTGTGGAAGAGAGGTCATGTTCCCATTAGATCGAGACTGACTAAGATATCCACGCCGAGCAACTAGAGTCATGGAGATATCCAAGAGACTTAACGATGTTGGTGCTGGGCTGCAAGCCTAATAAGATGTGTCAATGGGACATAAGGCTATTGATTTGGCCTATTTTGTTAATTGTCTGTAGGGTTCTGCTCAAGCGAACTGCTGGTCAAGAATGGACCATCAACAAAGTATAAGAAAAATTAAAAAAAAAAAAGATTCACCTTTTCCTCTTAATTTTCTTAGAAGAGTGGGATTGAGGAAAAGTATTACATTTATTTTTCTTTCCCTTATTTTGTCCTTTCAAAATAAGCGATAATATCATGAATTATACTTGAAATTTAGTAAAATACATAATAGGATGCTAAATTTTAAAATTAATTAATTTAGTACCTAAAAAAACTCAATGGAGGTACTATTGACGTATATGAAAAATTCTTTTAGGTAATAAATTGATCACTTTCAAAATCCAACTATTAAATTAATCAATTTTGAAGTTCGGGTACTAAATTAATCAATTTTAAAGCTCAAATATCTTCTACCAAAATTTTTTTTTCAGATATCTAATTGCATATTTTGTCAAATTTTAGGAACCATTTGTAATATTAACTCTCAAAATAAATAAAAAGAGAATTTAATCCCCCATTTCCTCCCTTCTCAATCATTCCTAATTTTCCTCAATATTTCATCTCAATTCCTTTGTACCAATCATAGTGTTAAAGTTTTAGTTAAAAATAGGTAGCCCTAATGGTTGTGCTCCATACCTGTGTGCTGCTTTGTATGGATTTTTACTTTTTCTTTTTTTGGTTGGGTCTAATTTTCAATGGATAGGTTGCATCACCTAAAATAGGCGAACAATGGCCTAAGATTAGGCGAAATATGGCCTAAAATTAGGCAAAATATACGCACTGCATTTATGCTTCAATTTGTAACTGTTTTGAAACAACTGAATTTGCACATCTGTAGGATTGCTTGTTTTTCATTTCCTACCGACTTTTTCTATCGTTTTATAATTTTATTACATATGTGCAAGTTTTATTTGCATTAAAATTAAATTTGTTGCCTTTCAGTTATCTCAAATTATAAAATATTGTAAATACTTTTTCACCTATTTGGGAAAGAAGCATAAACCGTGAGTTCATAAAATGGTAGAGATTTTGTAATTATAATTTTTTAGATTTGAAGGAAATAACTATCATAAAATGAGTGCTAAATAAAATCAAGTTCAGAGAAAATGGAAAGTAAACTCTCCCACATAGGTTGAACATTTTATCTTGTTTTCAGATTAGATCGTAATTGTCTAAATCAGTTTAACGAAATCACATTTTAAAATTACCATACTGTGAGAATCAGTTTGTTGGTATATTTTGATTTGGTTAAATATAAACTTCACAAATAGCACTGGGAGCGAATCAAGCTTTACAACATTCGAGCTCGATTTACTTAAAAATTAATGAGCTTAAACTCAAGCCGAGTTTTCTATAAGTCTAAAATTCAAGTTCATACTTGGCATCTTTAGCTAAACGAATTTTATTTTCCATTCAAGTTTGGCTAATTTGTAAATCGAAATTGAGCTGAGCTTTTCATTGAGTATGAACTTTAGGCTTGAGCTCGCCTCATTTAGATAAACGAGTTTTATTTTGAATCATTTACAAATCGAGCTCAAGCCGAACAAAATTTTTTATCCAACCTAGCTGTCTAAAATTTAAGCTTGAACTTAATTTATTTAGATGGCTCATTTTTCATTTTTTTTTTCTTAACCTAAGTATAATGTGTAAGAGCCACTAATATATAGGAAAAATGACAAATTACCCTCCTAAATTTTTATCTATGCATAGATTCATCATTGAACTTTCAAAGTGAACTTTTCGATCTCTTAAACCTTTAAAAGATTGACACAATTAATGACACTTAACATTTTCCGTTAAAACAAAATAAGGAGAGCTGCAAAATACCTCTAGAACTTTTATTTTTATATGAATTCACTCTCTAAACTTTTATTTATGTGCAGATCAAACCCCTAAATTCATTAAAAAAATGTTAACTATTTTTAACTATGCAAAATTTTGAAAGTTTAAAGAGTTAAAAGGCTCACTTTGAAATTAAAATGATGAATCCGCACCTTGATAAAAATTCAAGGGAGTAATTTGCAAATTCCCCAAATATATATACACACATATATATTAAATAGAATTTAGTTTTTGTTTTAATTATATTTTTATATATAATATATCATAAATATAAAACTCATAAATTTGTTAATAAGCTTATTTTACAAGCCTAATAACATGCTTGTTTATAAGTTTATTCGCAAGCTTATTCACAAGCACAAGTAAATTTGTTAATAACCTGATTTATCAGTTTAAATCAAAACTCAAGCTTGGTTTATTTAGATAAAATACTTTATTTTAATTTCAAGCTTGGTTGATTTACTAATTAAACTCAAATCGAACTTGAATAATCGAACTTGAATAGTCGAGGAAGAGCTCAATTTTTTTATAGGTGTATTCTCAAATGATGTTTTGTTTTATGCCACCAAACAAATAAACACAATTATCTGACGATTTACAAAATGTTTTAGTTAAAAACCATAAAATCTTGAAAATAGATTAGTGCAAGATTTGAGGAAATATATAAAGCAATATCAATAAATTCGGACAACTTTATATTTATGTTTACAGGACAATAATGAAAACTCAAATCGATCACATATGAGGAAAAGAATAAAAGAATATGATGTATAGCTTTTTCTCTCCAAGTTATACTCGGATTGCTAAATGTGTTATTTGGATTCTAAAAGATTTAAAAGAAGATTTTCATGTTTTAAATTTACTAATTTTTTTTTCAAAATTTATTCTTGTAAAATGTTAGAATGAGTGTAATTAATAATTTAAATTACAAAATTTGATATTATAATATTATAATGATGTCTTACGTATTTTAAGAATTGATATAATCTCTATTATTAATGGGAGAAGATAAATCTAGTCAACAATTTTCTTTTTTGCGTGAAATAGACAACCATTTACATCAAAAGCAATTGAGCTACTTATTTCATTTGGGAAAGGTGCACTTCCAGGCTTCCAGCACCTATTATTATTTATATCTTTAACCCCTCTCTCTCCCTCTCCCTTCCCTCTCCCTCTCCCTCCATATCTCAATATTTAACAAAATTGGTGCAGTATGACTTCTACTTTCCCTAAATAAAGTTCACTAAAAAAAAAAAAAAAATTCTCAATTTATTCTTACAAAACATTATATAATTAATAGTTCAGATTCTTGAAAAAGAAAGCAATGACATTATAATCTTATAATAATGTCACGAAATATTTTTAGAGTTTAATTATCATGATGCAAATCTAGAAAAGATATATATCTATATATATAATTAATTTTCATTAAAAGCAATTAAGTTGCTTATTATCATGTGGAAAAGTACACTTTGAGTCAAGTCCTCAAATGATGACTCGAAAGACCTGCCTTGATGTGGGGCCGTTCAGACCCATGGACTTGCTAGTTCATAAGGCGGGCCCAAACAGGTCCGACCCTTAAAAAAAAAAATTACACATTTTAAATAGGAAAAAATTATGCTATAATTATTGCAATAATATGAAATTTTAAAATTCCAAATATCAATAGCATAAATAATTTACCCAATGAATTATTTTGATTGATTGTTGTACTTATTTTCGTAAAATAATGTTTAACTACAAGTTATTAAAATTATCCAAAATAGACCTTTTCTATTATAATGCCATATGGTTAGTGGTGTGAGGAAGACACTATACCTTACCTTACGTACATGTCATTGAGGGAAGAAAAATGCAATATAAGTTATTCTATATTTTTTAGTCGGCTCGAAGATGCCTAGATATCTGGAATTTGGAATCAAACCATCGTAGTTCAAGTAATTTTAAATTATTTTTGTAAAATCTTTAGTGTGTTCGTTAATTTTAATTGTACAATCAATGTTGACTTTAAATGATTAATAATTTGCAGGTAATTTTAGAAAAATGATATGGGTCTACATAACTTTGAAAAAAATCTGCATTGACCAATGTCTTTTGAAAAACACCAATTTAGATTTTTTAATTTATTAAAATAGTTTATTCTAGTTATATATAATATATATATATTTGTCTTAACAGAATTATAAGAATTGCTCACATTGGATTAGATTGAGAATGCCCATTGTGGTGCTTTCTCCTGAAGAGTTGTAATTGTTGAATATTTATCTTTCTCACTCATCACCATAACGATCTCTCGCAACCATTTTTTCCCTTACTCTAGTCGTTAATGCAAGCAACTGCTTTAATCATTATCATAGTCATACATGCATTGTGGTCATCAATATATTGCCTGTACAACTAAATACCTACTCTACTATAATCGTTGAGACTGAAGCTACAAGCACTTGTCTTGTCATGGGAGATAGAATTGGGAATCTTCTTTTGTGACGTTTCCAACATTCCAAATTGTCAAAGTCCCTAACACTGGTATTATTGCTGAACTCAAATTCTTGTTAAAGTATCTGTCAATTTTTGTACATTTGGTACTACCGTTTCCACCTTTATACTTCTTCCATGCTTATGATTATGTTAGTATGAGCAAATCTCCCAAAGTAGCATCATATGTGATCAACATTTCAGATGAGGGTGTTAATGGACTAGTCGATCCTTAATCTTCATATATGGGTGTGTTTGTTTTGGCTTTTTTCGGTAGATACAGACACTTTTTCAAACTTTTTTCTAACAAATTATTTATCAAGAAATAGATATAGATAAAAAAAAAAGTTGACAGTTCTCATCAAAAGATCAAATAGAATAAATATAGATAAAATTTAGTTATAAATCAGATATATTTATACATATCATTTTAGAAAAAGATACAGCTACAGATGAAAAACAGACAATCCAAACAGACCCATATATTATTGAAATGTTTGTACAATTGAATTAAAACATACTTTGTGTCACATACAATAGATGTATAATTAACAAAGTACATATCCACTATGTCTAATAAAGCATCAATATGCTTGTAATACTCTTCACAGAGTCCACTAAGATCTTCAAACTTGCAACATGGGTCTAATACCCACGCAATATTATTTATCATTGGGATATGACACTAGTACGAAGGCCAATTGCTTGTCTTGTCTATGACACTCAACTTCAACAGTGCATCATATTGGAATTAAGTTAAAGTGCCTACAATTTTAAGTGATTTTGACAAAAAAAAGGTAAAAAGTTGGGGTATATACCTAAAAAAATGTCTTCGTACAATCATAAAAAACTCTTAACACAAAAAAAATAATATGTAAGGCAATCGTTAGAATGCAATGGCATCTTTAGCATGTTCGTAAGAGCAACTTTGCATAACAAATTTTTTATAGTCGATCATACTTATAAGTTAATAAGTTGGGTTCCATATGTGCACCATATCTTTTCTTAATTTCTTAGGCTTCATTCCTAGTTGAAGATAGATTTTTTTCCTTGCTCTATTTAATGATGGATGATCAGTTATATAATCAACGGTCAATTTAATAGGTGAATATCTTATTTTTAGTGAGTTCATTCCACTTTTAACACACAAGTTAAGAATGTGACATACATACCTAATATGAAAAAAACTACCACCTAATGTAGGTTGGCAAAGGTTTTGAAGGTCACTTACACTCGCAATATTTGATGATGCATTATCAAAGACGATTGAAAATACTTATTTTTTTTTGTTAAGTGATAATCTACAAGAATCTGGCTTATTATAGAATATAGGTTTTGTATAGTGTGTGGGCCATCCATTTTTCTTAGTGCAATTAGATGCTTGTTTAGTATCCATTGGTTATCTATCTAGTGACAAGTGTTGGCCATGTATGAATTCTTGCTTCACTTGTCGATCAAAATGTCCAAACAAATGTGTTAAAGTTGCTAAAAATACCTCTCAGTTTTAGCTTACCATCCTCGTAAAGCTGTATAATGTGTTGATGTATCACTATTGCACCATATGGTCATGTTTATGGATATAGTGTGTCTTCATGACAATGCCTCAAGTTTGGATGTTATAAAACCCCATATTAAAGCTCATGCCTTTGATCATTTTCGCAAGGGTATCCTTGTACTTCCAAGCACTAAATCGAAATAGCCTCGCATCCTTCTTGGTGTCATTGCTACCTCCCAACAATTTTTGCTGACTCGATTCAATCTTGAACTCGTTAGGATGTTTGCATTGCAGGTGTTTGGTGAAGTTGTCATATCGTTCCCTAGTCTTCCACATGTAACTTGTCGTGTAGTAGTTACAATAGCCTCGTATCTTACCATAAGGACCTTTGACATTCCTGAAATGAACCATAAAAATAGATGACATAATAGGACATGGTGGCTTACCTAAGTTTGGTGCAAGATTTGGTTCATCTTGCTCCCTACCATTGACCTTTAGGTCTTCTTCATCTGCCCCTTGCATTTGATTATCTATATCATCTGGCTCATGTGTCTCATCTTTACCAATAGAATGATAAATTAGAGTTCTTTACTCAAAGCCAGATGGCATGGCAAGATATCCAACCTACTACACTTCATCTATAGCGGGATTGTCATAGAAATCGAAGAACTCGAGATCTTCATTCTCATATGGTGTCTTTGTTTGGATTCTAATGATGAGGCTAGGGCTTTACCTTTGTCACTACTGTTTTTTAGAAGCTACGATGAAAAAATGATGCCATATTGCATCGTACAAGAAATACAACCCTTGAAGTAAAAGAAAAATATGAAACACAGCCTACAACGGAATTTTTGCAACTAGTTTAAACCTGTGGCACAACTTATATAATAAGAGTGGCCTAAAATGTATAATATAATTTTGCTAGTTATCTTATTGTAAGTGTGAAGTTCTTTTTTTTGGCATATCTGAAAATATTTTGAGATTTCACATGTATGTATATATGGTTGTGTTTGAGTCCAATTGACGAAGCGCGGAAGATGAATGTTGAAATTTTGGAACTTCGAAATTTTGGTCTTATGTTTGCCAGAAAGTGAACTAGCAATTCAAAATAGACCGACAAAGGCTAATAATATTCTCAATATCCACTAGCAAATGTGAATTGGTAAAATGCATCCACGAATCCTGCAAAAATCATTATGTACATTACTCATATAATATTTGAAAATAGACTGAAAAGGATGAGAATATTTGCAGACTGATTAAATTTGCACTTTACAATCTAAATTTATACTCCTTGTGCACGTTACAAATTTCAATTGTCTAATGTTTACATGACACTTCTAAAAAAATGTAATTATCTAACATTCACTTTCACATGCCTTACATTTTTAGTTGTAGACTGATAAGGATAGACCTCATAGGCTAATAGTTGTAGGTCCTTCTTTTGTTTGCTTGACTATTCTTACTTGTTTTGCTTTAGCATGTCTTTTGGACGGGTCCATAAGATGTACCTATGTAGGGCCCACTAACCCGATAAGTCTCCTTGGCAGTTTCGAACTGCCCTGGCAAGGCAAGTCCCATCTACACTTTGAGTATCCAATATTTCAACCTTTGAACCTCTTCTTTTTTAATTTAAATCTCAAAATTTAATATAGTTGCTTCTTTTAATACCATTAGTGTTGACTTTCCATTTACATTTACAATGCCAGTGTCTTCTTTACGTAATGAATATAAATAAACAATGTAATTGAATACAACTAAATTACAAGAATGAAAAATATTTTAAAATCTTAAAAATAAAAAAGAAATAAATAGAAAATATATATATTAAAAAAAAAAAAATTCAAAGGTAGGGGTGGTTAGAGTAACTACTTACTCAATTGGTGGGTTGTATCCTACCTTTAAACATAGGTTGGAAAAGTTAAACCTATATCCGACGTATCCAATTGAATTAAGCAAGGTCTGAATTGGCTATTTAAAACTTGTAGCAAAAGTTAGGCTTAGGGAAATTATAATCATTAGCCTATTTCCACATAAAAGCTTTTACGGACCATCAACAAGATCATTCAGTCAATAATCTAACCGTTAAAATAAAAATAGTAAATGGAATATTAATTATTTTGGTGATTTGATCACGTTTGAGTATGGTGTGAGCTGTTGGATGGTAACAGGATCAGTCCCATCAAAATTAATAATAGGACCATAGAATTTTCCTTCCACATGAAACTATTATGGTTATGCATTTATTTATACAAGATGTATTTTTTAGCTATATATGACTACAATAATACTCAAAAAAGAGGTTAGGAAAAGGAGAAAAGAAAAGCCCCACATGATTTAAAAGTGGAATTATTCTCTTAATGAAACTTTATATAAAGAAATCAGAGTATTTTTTCAATCATAGTTATTTTGTGTGTTCTTATCAACAACATTAAATGATATAAATAGATCATAAATTCTTGATATTTAGATGAAAAGTAGTCAAAACATTAAATGCTATTTATTTTTTAAACTTTTTCTACTACTTTATATTTTATAATTGTTTCGGAAAATTACACTAATCACCTTATAAACTTTTGAGAAAACTTGGATACCCTACATTTTAAAAATAGGGTTAATGAAAAAAATGATAGCATGTGCTTTACTTATATGATTGAAATTATGTTAAGTATATCGATGTGGGAAATGTTAATTAATCATTATATGATTTAAGGTATATTTGGATAGTCTGTTTTTCATTTGTATCTGTATCTTTTTCAAAATGCTATATGCAAATATGTCCGATTTGTATTTATATTTTATCTATATTTGATCTATTTGATCTTTTATTGAGAACTGCTAACTTTTTTTTTTTATCTATATCTATTTTTTGATAAATAATTTATTAGAAAAAAGTTTTAAAAAAATGTCTATATCTATCGAAAAAATCCAAACAAATAGACCCTTAGCATAAGAATGATTTGTCTGCATACTCTATGATCACTTTTAAAATATCTAATATTATGCCATGATTACCTAAATAAAATGATTCATGCATAACATATAGTGAGTCACATTGCATTCATTACTATACCCTTGGTGGGATAAGGGCATAGTAATGAGGCTCGTAGAACCCGAAAATCTACTCTATGGCTCTGATCGCCCATAATAAAATGGTGGGTGGACATCTGAAATAACTACAATTTAGCAACTAGTAGTAGCTCATATAAAAACTACAAAAAACTTTATTTGCAAACTATGGCCTTATTTCCCGGAATACCTAACCACTGAATGGAGGAGTATATCCATTCAAACATATGATTCTCAGAAAATTGTATGTATTGTTTGCTCACATGTTTGATTACATCTCATATGCTTGTTAATTGACTTGTTTGAATATTGATTTGTCTGAGTACTTTATTTGTGGAATTAATTCTCACTAAGCAAGAAGCTTACCCCCTTTAGATATCTTTGCAGTGCCCCTATCTATGGTTGATGCCCCAGGGTTATTTCTCTCAAGTATTACCTTTTGGACTAAGGAGTTTTTGGAAGAAGTCAAAAGCCAAATATGGACTTAGACTTCTAAGTATATCTCTATGTATTTATTTTGAATAGACTTCGATAGACTATAACTTTTGATAGGGGAATGCCCCTTTGATATTTCGTAAGACCTTTAAATTTCCATACTCCAGATATTATGTTATGATTTCTATTCTTAATTGCTATATGAATGTCTTCTTAAACAACTTATTTCAAAGTTGATCCTCTAAGATCATGAATGTGCGCCTTATACCCGGTATCAAAGCTTATGGGATGACTAAGGTTGTCATACTTAAGCTTTAATATTGAGTGTAGCAGATTGTCACATTAAGGGTACCTTTTGGGACATCTTCCTTGTGACCGATGAGTAACATTTATACCTTTTTTTATGTGAAGAGTACCCTAAAAAGATACATTTTATGGATTTTGGATCTAATTTGCTACGGTGTTAGGCATGAATGTGAACAAAACTGAGCACCTAAATATCCTAGTAGGTAATGAGGAAATGATTTTATTCTTTGGGAAGGTCTGTTTTAGGACTTGGAAAGGTGCTTGGAAGTTTAAGATTCTATAAGGCATTCTATTGATGAAATATGTGGCTGTAAGGATAGCTTCCCCCCAAAAATGTTTTGGCACATGAGTTGCGAACATAAGACAACGTGCAAGCTCTAGTAAGTGTCTATTTTTCCTTTCTGTAATCCTGTTTTGTTGGGCGTATCAACACAAGAGCTTAAGTGAACAATACCCTCTTTCAATAGGCAAATACCTAGGGTAGATTTGAAATAATCTTTAGCATTGTCAGTTTTGAAGACCGGGATATTTTTTTTTTCTAAAATTGGATTTGTATCATTGTATGGAAATTTTGGAAGATTTGGCTAACCTCTGATTTTTCTTTCATTAGGAAAGTCCAAGTAAGTCTTTTGTGATCATCTACAAAAGATGCAAACCACCTAGCCCCTAATATATTCTTTATCCTACATGGACCCCAAACATCACTATGGATCATGGCAAATGGATGAGAAGGTGTATATGATAACTTAGGAAAGGAAGTTCAAATGTGTTTAGCAAGTTGACATATTTAACAACTTAACTGGCTCAGCGAAAGGCGAGAAAGCTAGGCTTTTTTCGGATAAGCCAATTCATTTTGTGATCAAAAATAGGTATTTTGGAAAGACCTATTTCTGATCTCCCAACCATTCCTTTATGATGTTCAAAAATTTTGAATTTTTATTATTAAACAAGGAAAGAAATAACTTTTCAAGATATAAAAAATTTGGATGACCAAGAAAATATTGCCATAACATTATTTCACTAACTTTATTGACACTTGAACTAGGATGACTATGAAAGGAAATACAACTTGCATTTTGGTTTTGACCTGTTAGAAGAGTAGCCCTCTTCAGAATATAGAGTCCAGAGTCCTCTTTAGCACTGCCAATGATCTTCCCAGAATCCAATATCTGAATTCACACGAGTTGTGGCAAATTTTAACAATACAATTATTGTCTCGAGTCAATTTACTTATTGATAGTAAATTGCAATCTAAATTAGGGACATAAATCAGATATTTTAAAATAAGGTCCTTTGTAACCAAAACTGAGCCAATTCTTGCCACCTTAGACAAAGATCCATATGCTATACAAACAATTGAGTTTTGATCACATGGCCTATACTTAGAAAAAAATGTTAACATCTCCTGACATATGTTCTGATGCCCCAAAATTAATAATCCATGGTCTTATATATCCCTATTTACTGTAAGGGCATTTAAGTGTTTACCTTTTTGTGCTAACATATTTGTTCCCGAGTTAGAACTGGCTTTTGAGAAGAGTTGTTGGAGAACCTTAAGTTTTTCCTTAGTGCATGGACTAGATTCTGCAGATCATGGAAATAGGTTGATTTCCAATTTGCTGGTTTACTATGAATTTTTCAACATGGTTCTCTAAGATGTCTCTGGTTTCTACAGTGGTCACACTAAGGGCATCCTTGCCTCTGTTGACTGTTAGAGTTACTATTATTGCTTGGAATGAAGGTAACATAAGAAGTTTGGCTGGAGGCCATGCCATATTTTTATCATGAGAACATTGTAGATCTTCAAAGAATTACAAGCACTGACACCATGTAGAAATATTTGAGAATGAAAAGAATTTCTACATTTTTCTCTCAACTTATGAATTACAAGATACACATTTATATACACATATGGCCTCAGCTTTATAAAGAAAAGAAACAAAAAAAGGAAACCTAATTAAGAGGAAAATCTTTCTCTAAAAAGGAAAACATAATAAATTAAAAATTTGACCACAATAAATGAAAATTTTGACTAGAATCATAAATTCAAAATCATAAATATACAAATAAAGTATTTTCTTAAAACACTAAGGAATGTATTTCCACAAATTATAAAATTGATATTTTATGAATAATCATCTTATTACAAGTCTAAATATGTTATCGAATTATTTTCATCGTTTCGCATACTGATACCTTGTTTTCAAAAATTGATCCCATTAGGATTTGAAATGAACGATTTTTTATGAATTTGATCTTTTTAAGTTATAACACATTATTTTGGACTACAATCCAAGATTAACTCATTTCTATTGTTTTAGAGTTTCAAGCATGATTGCTGGATCTAGACTCATCAGGGTTTATTATTGGCCTGGTTGACTTTAGGGTTTCCGATTAACTTCTTGTTCTTAAGGTTTAAGCATAAAACTTAGCATAAAATCTAAGGGTTAACACATTTGATGCTTGAGAAAAAAAAAAATAGAAAACTCCTCTATAGGATACAAAAAATATAGAGGTATAAAAAAGATATTGTTGTTATTGTCGTCGTCATAATTATTATTGTTATTATTAGGGATAATGTCAGGATTGGTACCTAAATTTTGGTAAAATATACAATCAAATGGCTGAACTTTGAAATTGACCAATGTATACATAAAAACTTTGAAATTGACCAATTTAGTATTTAAAAGAACATGATGGAAGCATTATTAGAATGCGTGATAATGGCTGGTTTCTTTTGGAAAGCACTATTGGTTAGTTGGATTGAAAACCATTTTAAAGACCACAAAGTTGAAGTTTTCAAAAATTTATAAAACTAATATGTTATGTTCGACTTTGAAAGCAATAACCAATATCAAGCAAGTGCACCTATCGACGTAGCATAGAAAATATTAGGTCGTATTCTAAGGGATCGTTGGCATCTACCTAACTCACATTTCATCTATTATCTAGCTAAAGAAAATTTAGAAAGCCATAATAAAAACAGAAGTTATGTTAAGGCTAGTGGAAATTTATAAATGTTTTTAGGGAAAAATTAAAGGTAGGTTTGTAAAAAATGCAAGATGAAAGCCTAGGGTTTGCTTCACCAATTCCTTATCATGTGGTTTCTTGACAAAACACAAAGAGAGAGTTGTATGATGGTGTATTTGCACTGTCAGATTCACTGTGTAAGCTAAAGCGTCTCTCAAGGTTAGTATCTCTAGGTTTAAACCAAACAATGGGAATCTCTTCACAAGTTATCAATAATTAAGACCCGCATAAAGTTTAAAAATCCTTTGTTTTTAAAACCAACCTAATAAATTTCAAAACAAGTGATAGAAAGTTTTACTATCTTTCTCTCAAGGCAATTCCATTAGTAACCATAGATCTATTCGAAAGAATGATCTCTTAATCTATTCAGTTGAAATCAAACATGAATCTAAAAGGTGCATCACATATTTAGACCCATGAAAATAAGTTTAAGCAACTAATTACAAATGCCCTATCAATAATTACTTGAACACGCATTTGAAATCACATGAATCAAGATTTGGGTTCACATATTTTGAAGAAATAATACAAAATTAATCAAAGAATATTTCAATTAAGATCAGAGTCTTGCAAAAATTATAAACGATGGGTTAAAATGATTTTACCTAGAAAACTTAAGATTTCAATTAAGATCAAAGTCTTGCAAACATTACGCGCAAATTCTAAAGAAATAATATGGAGTTAATCAAAGAATATTTCAATTAATTTCAAAGTCTTGCAAAAATTATAAACTATGAGTTAAAATGATTTTACCCAGAAAACTTGAGATTTCTAAAGTAAGAAGAAATGTTATTTTGCCTCTGAATTCTCTCTTTATACTATATTAAGTAATTATTATATATGCTACATTACTAATTGCATGCCTATGCATCATTGTTTATTGGTGTAGCATAGAAATTATGGCGGTTTTATTCGCTGAGCTAGCAAATTATTTACAGTAGAATCGTCTTTTGTTTCCACTCACTTTGAATCTAGGCAATGTTTACGTAAAATCCACATGTAATAACATTTCACGGGGTAAGCTTGAGCTCATCGAGGTCACAAGCAATGCTTTGATGTGAAGGCTCGAACTAAGATGTGGCCATCTATTAGAAAGGCCCAAATTCTTGTCCATTCTTCAACTGAGGGGTAAATTGGGTACGTCAAGGGCTCAAGACTTGAGCTCGACCCAAACAGTACTTTTTAAGTAAAAGGTTTGATCTTCATCCAGCATTTGACATTGTTCAAATCTATGGTTTGATCATTTGGTACAACAAGCTATTCTTGAAGTCTAAGGCTCAATCACCTCAAAACATATGTTGACGGTTATGTCAAGGGCTCAATGTAGGGCATGGCAGACCATTTTTCCTCATTTTTCCTTGATGTTTAGGCCTTGATAGACACTTCTACAGGGCTCAACCAATTCTGTCTTCAAGATCTGTTGTTGTTTTTCTCTAAATTTGATTCAAAACATCTTATTTCAAATTCATAGGAATTTATCCAATAATGCATCAAATTAAGCCCAAATTCCTATGAAAAGGATAGAGCAAAAAGGAGTAATCAAATCCCCCTACACTTATGCCTTTTTATGCTCTATCAAACATCTCATAAATGGAAATTTGACTAAATCAATTTAAGTTCAAATCACCTTACACTTTGATATTCAATTAATCTTCATTAAACTGAGCTAAATTACTTTTGCTAAAAAACATAGAACTTATCCATGTAAATAAGCTTTTACCCTTATTGTTTAATGAAGAATTCCAAAGCAAAAATTATTCAAAAGATTAATCAGGGTAAGAAAGAGACTCAATCAATTTTATCCCCTTATACACATAAATATGCAGCTCTTTAATCATCTCTCTAAACATTATAATAAAAGATGAAGCCATGTACATCAGTTCATCCCTGACTTTCTTTCCTTATTTATGCTTTTTATTTTATTTTTATTGATTATTTATATACTTCAAAATTGTAAAGGAGAACATTTTTGCCTTCGTCTTTACTTTTCCTCTAGATGGATTTTAACCCGCTTCTTTTCACTTCTTTTTTTTTAATCATGGCTTACTTATACTTAAAAGAAGGTTCAAGAAACTGCTCTTCTGAGGGACCAACCCCTTGCCCATTTCAATCCTAAGCGCATGGTTGTTTTCATTTTTAAATTGTTGTTTTGTTTTGGTTTAATGAGCACAAGGTTAAATCATCAAGTTATGATAATTATTTGAACCTTCATCAAAGATTACATGGCTCTCAAAATGACTAAATTGAAAAATATACAGATCATTTAAGCTTTTACAAATTAATTGAGTAGCCTTACTGGGACCTTAAGCTAATTCCAGCTCCAGATTTCTAGATTAAATAACAAGTAAAACTACTTCACACAAATATTGGTAAGGTGATTTACACAAAGTAAAATCAAATCGATCTTATGATGATTTTCATTGTTTGTCTTTGTTGAGCTGATTAGTGAATCTGTTTCAAATTTTAAAAAAAAAATATTGGTCAAATTTTAACTATTTCATTAATTTTCTATTATTTTGTGTGAGAAACATGATTATTCATAGAATAGTTACTCTATTCTCTTGAAAATTTTTCAATTTTTTTAATATCCAACCAACCCAAATATTAATCTTGCTACTTCCCTTCCCCTACACTTAAAGTGAACATTATCCTCAACATTTTAAAAACATTATAATCAGACAGGGGATTTTCAATCATCATAAATTACAAAGCAAGAATTAAAGAGTTTCAAGAGCACTTCTCTTGTCAAAGGTTAAAGATTTCATGTAGCCATTACTTAATTTCTTTCTTGATTTTGTTCTATAAGTAAGGCAAAACACTGGAAAAATGATTAGTAAAACCAATGGCTTGAGTAGAGACATGGTTGAATTACGGACAAAAACTTCCTAAGGATCAAGTTCTGTCATAAATAATCCTAAACATGAATTAGATATATTCTTCTAAGAAAAAGAATGTTATATACAAATAAATAATGAATGTATGAAAGAATACCTAAACTATAAAGAATAAAGAATCTAGAGAATGAAGAAAACAAAATTTAAAGAAGAGTCTATCAACAGGAGGAGGGGGGGTATGGGGGTGGTTCTATTGCTCATTATTTCTTTCTTTTCTTTATTTTTCTACTTTGATTTCCCCTTTTTACTCTTTTGTTCTGATTGTCTCTCTTCCTCCTTCTATTGCTTTTGTAGAGCTCGAGTTAATTCTTCGTCGTTCTTCTCTTGTACATCCAAGCCCATGTGTGCCGTATACTTATGAAGATGCTCTTGTTCCTCTCTTTCTCTCTCCAAAAATTTTTATTTTTCCCTTTCCTCTTCTGTCCTTGGTGGTATTATTGGTCTCCTTTACTCTACTCTTTGGCGTTCCTCCTCAAGCCATCTATCATACTTTCTTTGTTGAGCTTGACTCTCAATTTTTCAAAACTTCTTCTTGAACTACAACAGTAATTGCAGCTTCCACCTCATACAAATCTTCATCATCGGGAAGCTCATTTAGGTCAATGCCACCAGGAACGGTGGCATTGCCTTGTTATTGTAAGATAGGAGTATCTACTTGTACTTGCTTTGCTCTTTCATGAACCCTATCAGCTGCTTCCTGAACTCTTACTTCCTTAGCTATTTGTTGCACCAGACCTCATAAGAGGATTGTGTTGGGCTCTTCATCAGATGTCTCCTCTTGCAGGATGAGCTTCCTCCTTTTTCACTTAGGAGCAGCCTTGACTTTCTTCGTCAATGTTTTAAGAAGAGGGTAAATTGAAATTGTGCATTACTGAAGAGGTAGGGTAAGCGTATGGTGAATGGCTTCAGGGTCTTCACAAGGGTAGTCAATAGGTGACTTAGCCATTGGTTGAATAGGTTGTGTTTAGGGTGGTGATTGTGTTTGAGGTTATTTATGTGTGGGAAAGGGTAATAGTGCATGAGATGGGGATGTGTTTGGGGTTGGCGAGTGTGTTTGGGGGTAATAGATGAAGAGGATCTAAAAGGGGAGGGTAGCCTAACATTGTTGTCATCATTATCATTACCATCATCATGGTATAACTTTGCTATTGCCACCATAGGAGGTGATTTAGATCGTCTGGGTTGAGAACCATAGGCCACCATATCCATGATTTGCTTCGTTATTTGCCTCAGGTCACCTATGTCCTTATGAACTTTCTTTTCAAAGGCAGCCAGCCTTCCCCTCGTACCATTCCCTTCAGCTTCTAGTCTATTGAAACTGGCTATTGATGCTTGAGACGTAGGTTATTGAATAGACACACTAGGGTGCTCTGTTGTTTGCTCTGTAGGTCCTGGGGCAGGGCTCTAAGTAGCAGTAAGTGGCTATTGGCTAATAGGCTCATACTTAGATGCATCCATTTGTCTTGCTGTTAGTGCAATAGCTAATGAGGCTCCTACTTCAATTAAACCCGATTTCTAAATGACATATTTTGGAGCTCCCTAAACTTGCAGACCACATTTGTAGGCCCTTACTCTGGCCATAGCTTCATATTCTTCAAAATCTTAGTGATAAGCCCACTCAGGAATATCCCTTTGACTTGGAGGCTAGCTTAGGTTCTGATCTTCCAAGCCACCAATAATCCTACATTCATCCTCTTCCTAACATCATGCTAATGAGAGGGTGTAGTTCTACCTCTGCAATAGTGGATGCTCCTTCAGCTTTAGAAAAGATACTCCAAATGAGTAGATAATGTAGCATCCTGGCACTTGAACTCTTGAAATGTGAGGCAGTAGTATTAGAGGGTGTGAACCTATCAATCTCTTCAGCTGCAAATTGTCTTTACTCTTCCTCATACGCTGATATGGGTAGCTTCTTGAATTCTGGTTCATACAATGTTTCTTCCTCATCATACAAGTCAATGGCAGATATGAACTGTCTCATGGTGACTTTTCTATATGCCCTAAATGTATAGAAATGCACCAAAACCTCTATACTTGGTACATTACTTGCAATTCTAAAACTGGCCATGAAGGCCATAGTCACTTCCTTGTATGCTTTTTCTTTAATTTCAAAAACTCTCCGCCAAGTGGGGTCTTCAAATTATCTCCTCAAGTCCTCCTCTATACCATAATTTCTTAACATATCCCAATTCAACACAATATTCTCAAATACTTTCTTTCTAACGAGATATAAATTGTACTTTTTCCTATCTTCATCACTTTAACCTACTAGGGTTTGTGAAGTATTACTTACTTTTACTAGGGGCCTAGACTCATATTTAGCCCTTTTGGATTTTTTTTTGGGTCAGTGGTTGTATTCTTTTGGGTTTTATTTATATAAAATAGAATAAACTGTGTAAAAATAATATTTGAAATAAACAAACCTTTGCCTTAATTTTAAACTTTAACGAACTGTTTTATTAACTCAGGGCAACTTAGATGAAAGCTTTTTTAAAGTAATTTTTAGGCATATTTCATCCACATCTTTTTAATTTCATTTTACTACTTTTAATGTCAAAATTATATTTTCCAAGTAATTCGAAACAATTTAAGTCTATACAGAACTTCAAAACAGCTCAAAAGTCATAACAAAGTTTGTGACATATTACCTAAAATCTGAGCTTATAAAAATGCATAAGACAATTCTATCAACCTATTTTCATTACCAAGCAAGTTACTTTCTATCAAACATAACAGGTACCAAAATTTATGTATAAACTAAAACCCTAGAATATGCAGATTAATCTAACATTTAAGCTCAAATTAACCATAAAAATAACAAATAAGCAAAGGAAAGAGCTTACCTCAGTAGTTTGATGCTCGAAATGTTGAAAAGGATTGATTTTTAGTAGGTTTTAAGAATGCAAGATTTATCAAAAGTACAAAAGTGCTCTATTGGGTTTGTTACAAATTTTGAATGCAATAAAGAAAAGAAGGAATGATGGTTTATGTCTTTTTATATTAAAATGCGTCAAGGGTCAAAGTTTGGGCTCGAAAATTAGGTCGTGGCGTAATTTATTAACAAAAGAATTAAATAATTAAATAATCAAGACTTAAATACAAGTCGCGCTTATTAAAAGAATAAATGCATTGAGGCCTAAATCAGAACTTTATTTAAAACCTGTAAAGAGAATAGAGAATTAGAGAAGTCATGGCCTACAGTTGAGGGCTCGACTTAAGGTTCGATTGAAAAATCTATTCTATCTTCCTCATTGTGGCTTTGGCTCAAGGCCAAAGTTATCAGATAAAACAATTGTAAAATACTTTAAACTGCCTAATATGTGGATTACTCCACAAACTTCTTCATCCCCCTGCCATTCATTCATCCAAAAAAAATTCACCATCTAAACACATTCATAAACTAAAAACATCATCACGAATCATTCAAACCAAGTTTTAAAACCTAAACAGAGTCTTACAACCATTAAAAATCATGAATCTCTAACAAGGCAACATTCGTCCTATCAAACATTTCTCAACAAACTTCAACAAAGGTCTTTAGAAAAAGGAACAGACATAAACTTTCTCATCTTAAAAACAGATAGACACTAACAAAAGAAAGGGAGGGTAATCATCCTATGAATCTTTCTTTTCAAGGCTTAGACTATTCTTTGGGATTGGCTTCAGTATTTACTAGAAGAGATCCTTAAGGTCTCTCTGAAAGGAGCTTAGACATTTGGCCTAACTGGTTCTCCAGATTGTGTATGGAAGCTTCTTGATTTCTCAAAGTTGTATCCATAATATGTTGCCTATTATTAGAAGCTTTAATAAATTGAGAGATCAAATGTTTTAGAGAACTTTTGTTGACTAAGAACCACTTGACCCTTGACCCTAACCCTGAGCCTACTATCTTTGATAATTTGGTGGGTTAAAAACAGATTTTTGAAAATTGTTATTGCTCCACCTAAAATTAGGATAGCTTCTCCAGCTAGGGTTATAAGTGTTACTATATAGGTCATCCCTTTGGCTAGTAAATTTGTTCACATACTCCATGCTTTTAGAGATAATTCCCTCCATAATCTGTCCAAAATTATCATCAATCATATTCACTTGACTATTACCAATGGTCATGTTATCAACCTTCCTACCAAGGGCTTCTATTTTAGAGGTTAGATTGGCCACTACATCAAGTTCAAAGATTCATCCAAACTTCTCTTTCTTGTCCATGACAGATGACTACTGGCAGTGATTATTTGTCATATCTTCAAACAAATTCAGGCACTTTTAAGAAGATTTATTGTTCAAACTCCCTCTATCGATGTATCAATCAGCTGGTTAGTTCTATAGTTTAACCCATTATAAAAGGTCTAGATGTGAGTCCACTTTGTTAATCCATGATAGGGCAATGTTAACTAATTCCTTCCACCTTTCAAAGGATTCATATAAGGTGTTAAAGTTTAATTGGTGGAAAGAAGCCATGTCAGCTCTCAGTTTGGTTGTCCGAGATTGTGGAAAATATTTCCTCATGAAATTCTCAGCCATTTGTTGCCATGTGATAATGGAATTCCTAGGAAAACTGTTTAGCCCTTTTTTTTTTTTTTTTGCATTTCCTCTAAGGGAAAAAGGAAGCATCATTAACCTGATAGCATCACTTGATGCGCCACTCATCTTAAAAGTATCATAGATCTCCAATAATTGTTGTAGATGGTTATTGGGATCCTTATCCTGCAATCCATCAAACTGCACATACTGTTGAATGATAAGATCATATTTTATACGATTTGTTAATGTTTAAAAGAGCTAGAATGGATATTTGTTTTGATTAAATTTTATGTTTCAGGACTAATTTGGACAAATAAATCAAAACAAGAGACTTTAAATCGAAAATAGGAAAAATTGAAGTCAAGGCCGGCAATTCAACATTCAAAGCCGTCGGCGTTCAGACGGCTTACACCGAAGGCCGTTGCCAGCACTGCCAGCTTTGCCGAGCATAAGTTTCAACCACATTGAAAGCCGCCTCAAAGCTGCCAGCGTAGAAAATGAAGAAGTCAGCGTACTTGAAGGCCGGCAGCTTAGAATTGGAAAGTCACTAGCGGACAAGGAGTTATAGCATACGCCGGCTCCTAAGCCGCCGGCGTTGGGGCAGTGTAGGACATAGATCTGAAGCGACATGAAGATATCAAACGCTTGAAGGAAATTGAAGCAACAAATCTATTGGAATGCCTACGGTATGAAAGCCGCCGGCTTTGGGACGGCGTTCGTTATAAATCAACCCAACGCTTCATTTCTGATCACATACGCCGGCTAGATCTACATCTAAGCCGCCGCGTAGAAGCGGCCTACAGGTGTAACCGATATTGAAGGCTGCCAGTGCACTGCCTGCGCAAAGGATAATTTGAAGATACGCCGCCTGTAAGCCGCCGGCGTAGGATCCATAACTGCGTACAAGTGAAACAACAAATTTCATTTAATGTCTTGCACGAAATTTTTCCTATAAATAGGGGGTCTTCTCCTCACTTTCAGAATCATCCAAGTAGCTCTAATATCTACTCAATACATAGATTAGAATTAAGCATTCCATAGAGATTTTTGAAGAGAATTGAAGTTTTCAAGAATTTGCAAGTGAAGCTTTGATATTTTGAATTGGTGATATCTGATCTTTTCCTTTTATGCAATTCATATATCTGAATATTGATCATAATGAAATCATTTGCAATTTCTTATCTGATTTTTGAATCATCATCCATGAGTAGCTAAATCTTTTTGTGGGAAGTTGATGAAGCTTTAAACATGCTAAAATGATCTTTGAACCATGTTATAAGATAGTTAGAATCATGAAATATTCATATTGAGTTCTGATTATTCATCATATCTTTGGTGTATAAGAATTCTAATAACTCGGAAGGGAAATTAGGGTTCATATGAATTCATAAATTGAGATTAAATTGCAATTGCGGAAGCGGCGGAGTTTAATCTAATTTAGAAATTGTCCATGAATATTAATGCAATGTTTTATATTGATTTCTCACTAAGGAATTAGGGATGTTAATATAAAGTATTAGTCAATTATAGAATCGGAAGGTTTATAATTGTAATTTTGATTCCACTAATAATTTATTTAGCGGAAGCTATTGAATTGTTTTGTGGTTTAAAAGGTTTTTAAACTCTGTTTTTAAATCTTGACAATTTCTTATGAATATCCATGAATCTAATTATCATTATAACATGACTTCAAGTTGATTGGCAATAGTTTAAAGTGGATTCTGCTCCTTCCCACATTTTTCTAATATATCACTCTCTTCAAAAGCTCATTGCATTCATATAGTACTTAATTAGATAATTTAGTTTAATCTTAATCTAATCATTTAAAAGATCAATTGCCTAGATATTAGTATTAGTTGATAACTGTCTAGTAGTTAATAGATCTCCGTGGGATCGACACTTGACTCATGCTATATTACAATAAGGCCCAGTACGCTTGCTGGATAGATGCTTTAAAATTCAATACTAATTATAGCACATCAAGTTTTCTGGCGCCGTTGGGGATCTTATTAATATTAGACTACCTTCAGCTTTGCTAGTAGTTTAGGTTTAAATTTAGTTTGAAATTTTTCCTTTTCTCTTTGCAGGTTTTATGCGAAGAAGTAGAAGTTCTGAAATTCTACCTTTAGACCCTGAAATTGAAAGAACCTTGCATCAACAGAGAAGAAGGAACCAAAGAAGAGGAGCAATGGCAAAATCAAGGAAACAATGATAACAACAACCAGTTGCAACCAGCTGCTCCCGCTCCAAGGGCAATTCGAGACTATACAGTACCTATTCAAGATCCGCCATAAGAATGCCCACTGTGGAGGCTAACAACTTTGAGCTTAAACCGTCCCTGATTCAAATGGTTGAGTCACATCAATTTGGAGGATATCCGAATGAGACGGATGAACACCTTGCCAAATTTCTCAGTACACCAACACTGTCAAACTTAATGGTGTAAGAAACGAAGTCATCCGACTACAGCTTTTCCCTTTTTCTCTTAGGGATAAAGCCTTGGCATGGTACAATTCCCAACCTCCAGATTCAATCACTACATGGGAGATCTGACAAAGAAGTTTCTGAAGAGTTTTTCCCTCCAGCAAGGACCGCCAGATTAAGAAATGAGATTTCCAACTTCACCAAATTCCCTGGTGAATCATTATATGATGCTTGGGAAAGATTCAAAGAGGCGGTCAGAAAATGTCCACACCGGTTTACCCGATAATCTACTGATCGAAAATTTCTACCTCAGTCTTGATGAAGCTTTAAGGTCCTTAGTAGATGCTACATCGGGCGGATCACTGATGGGAAAAACATATGAGGAAGCTAGTGAGATTATTGAAGAATTAGCTTCTGGCTCATAATTGGAGTTGTGAAAGAACAAGATCTAAAGTAGCATCTTTGGAAGAAAGAAGATATATCACAACTCAAGGCTCAAATGGCAACCCTCATCACTCAAGTAAGTAAACTCACAACTACAAATTCTTCCAATAAAAAACAACAAGTGTTTTGTTGTGAGATTTGCTCAGGACCACACTCTTCTTTGAGTGTCCGCATGGATCATCTTCAAATGATGAGCAGCTCAATTATGTGGGAAATTTCCAAAAGGGTAATTTTGGAAACACATATCATCCGAATATGCGAAATCATCCCAATCTTTCATATCGGAATGATGCCAATGTTCTAAAGCCACCACCTGGTTTCCAAGGACAAGGATATGTAAGAAATGCCCCACCTCAACAGCAAATTCAATCATCCACTGATGCATTACTGAGGGATTTCATTGTCACTACAACAAACTCACTCAACAATCAGAATGCAATCATTCAAGATTTGCAAGGAAACTCCATCAACTTGCAAGCAAGTGAGTAATAGACCATCTGGGTCTTTACCAAGCAACACGGAGAATCCCAAGTCTGTAAATGCAATCACCTGAGAAGTGGTAAGGAGATTGCTCCAGTTGAGGAAACTATCAAGGATCAAGAGGAAATTCCACCACAAAACAACAAAGGAAACGAAAGGTGGAGGACACTATTCAAAAACCACCTGAGGTGAAATCATATGTTCCTCCCGTCCCTTTTCCAGGAAGATTAAAGCAACAAAGACTTGATGAGCAATTTTCAAAATTCCTGGATGTTTTCAAGAAGCTGCACATCAACATTCCATTCTTAGAAGTGATTCAAGGAATGCCTTCCTATGCCAAATTCATCAAAGAATTGCTATCCAACAAGAGGAAGATTGATGGAAATGTGATACTCACTGGAGAATGTTCCATGATCCTACAGAAACAACACCCAGTCTGCCCACTAAACTTCGAGATCAGGGAAGTTTTACTGTTCCTTGCACCATTGGTGATCATTTTGATAAAGTTTTAATTGATTCTGGTGCAAGTATCAACTTAATGCCTTTATCGGTATTTAAAAAACTAGGACTTGGAGATTGCAAGGATACACATGTAACTTGCAACTTGCTGATAGAAGTAAAATACCCTAGGGGTATTGTGGAAAATGTCCTAGTTAAAGTTGACAAATTCTTTTTCCCTGTGGATTTTGTAGTCTTAGACATGGATGAAGATAGGGAAGTTCCCATGATCTTGGGCAGACCGTTCCTTGCAACAGGTAAAGCACTAATTGATGTGGAACAAGGGCAGCTTACATTACGGGTGATGGATGAACAGGTTACTTTCAATGTCTATGAGGCAATGAAGAAATTTGATGATACTGATGCCTGTTACACCATCAATACCATTGATGAGCTGGTTTCTGAGTCACTTGAGGAACAAACCGGTGTGGAGACTATGGAATCCGTCTTGAGAGACTTGGACAATTGGAGTGATGAAGAGGATGAAGAAATACTGGAAGATGTACCAATGATCAAAACCAGGTATTATGAATCCTTGGGTACAAATGAGCAGAAGCAAGTTCCATCTTTGATGCAACCACCGACCTTGGAACTTAAACCACTTCCTGATCATCTGAAGTATGCTTTTCTCGGAATTGGCGATACTTTGCCAATCATCATTTCATCTGCATTGACAAATGAACAAGAACAACAGTTGATTGAAGTGTTGAAAAAGCACAAAGAAGCAATCGGATGGACCATTGCAGACATTAAGGGTATTAGCCCTATGATTTGCACTCACAAAATTCTTATGGAAGCTGAGTGTAAACCTACAGTTCAACCACAAAGGAGACTTAACCCGACACTTAAAGATGTTGTCAAGAAAGAAGTTCTGAAGCTGTTGACGCAGGTATATCTATCCTATCTCTGATAGTAAATGGGTTAGTCCAGTTCAGTAGTGCCAAAGAAAGGTGGTATGACTGTAGTGAAAAATGAGCAAAATGAATTGATTCCTACTCGTACTGTGACTGGGTGGAGAGTTTGTATTGATTACAGGAAATTGAATGATGCCACCCGAAAGGATCACTTTCCACTTCCCTTCATTGATCAAATGTTGGAGAAACTTGCAGGGCATGACTATTATTGTTTTCTTGATGGATATTCTGGATACAATCAAATTTCTATTGCACCCGATGATCAAGAGAAAACAACATTACTTGTCCCTATGGCACTTTTGCCTTTAGGAGGATGCCCTTTGGACTTTGCAATGCACCTGCTACATTTCAGAGGTGTATGATGGCTATATTCTCTGATATGCTTGAGAATTTCATTGAAATCTTTATGGATGATTTTTCAGTCTTTGGAAAGTCATTTGATCTGTTTGAGAATTTAGCCTCGGTTTTACAAAGATGCAAAGATACCAATCTGATCTTGAATTGGGAAAAATGCCACTTCATGGTAAGAGAAGGGATAGTGTTGGGTCACAAAATCTCTGCGAGAGGAATTGAAGTGGATAAAGCCAAAGTGGAGATATTGAGAAGTTACCACCACCCACGACTGTTAAAGGAGTCAGAAGTTTTCTTGGACATGCTGGCTTCTATAGACGATTTATCAAGGACTTCTCCAAGATTTCCAAACCTCTTTGCAACCTTCTGGAAAAAGATGCGGTGTTCAATTTTGATGACAAATGTTTGCAGGCATTCAATTATTAAAGGAAAAGCTCATTTCTACACCAGTAATCATTGCGCCAGACTGGGAGCTTCCTTTGAACTCATGTGTGATGCCAGCGACTTTGGTTGGAGCGGTACTTGGTCAGAGACGAGGTAAGATCTTTCATGTTATATACTATGCAAGTAGAACACTAAATGAGGCCCAAAGAAATTATGCCACTACTGAGAAAGAGCTTTTAGCTGTTATCTTTGCATGTGATAAATTTAGGCCTTATCTGATAGGTTCTAAAGTGGTAGTATACACTGACCATGCAGCTCTCAAGTACTTGTTTGCTAAAGCTGATGCAAAACCTAGGTTGATTAGATGGGTATTACTACTGCAAGAATTTGATCTTGAAATTAAAGATAAAAAGGGAACTGAGAATGTAATTGCTGATCATTTGTCTAGACTTGAATCTGATAGTTTAGACATTCCCATTAATGAAAAGTTCCCTGATGAACAATTGCATGCAGTAAATCCTAGATTTGCCATGGTATGCTGATATTGTGAATTATTTGGTGAGTAAGATTATCCCATATGGTTTGTCTTATCCTCAAAAGAAAAAGTTTTTGCATGATGTAAAACAATATTTTTGGGATGAACCATATCTGTTTAGAAAATGTGCTGACCAAATAATTAGAAGATGTGTACCTGAATCTGATCAGCTGAGCATTTTAGAACACTGTCATTCAAGAGAAGCAGGGGGACACTTTGGTGTTCAAAGGACTGCAGCTAAAGTTATCATCTGGATTTTATTGGCCTAACTTGTTTCGTGACTGCAGGAACTTCATTATGTCATGTGCTCAATGTCAAAAGACAGGTAACATTTCTAAACGGCATGAATTACCACAAAACAATATTCTGGTAATTGAGCTTTTTGATGTTTGGGGGATTGACTTTATGGGTCCTTTTCCCTCATCTTTTTCAAATAAATATATACTTGTGGCAGTTGATTACGTTTCAAAATGGGTGGAAGCTGTTGCTTTACAAACAAACGATGCCCGAGTAGTTTTAAAATTTTTGAAAAAGAACATTTTTACCAGATTTGGTGTGCCCAGAGCTATAATTAGTGATGGGGGGTCTCATTTTTGTAACAAGCAATTTGAAAAACTTTTGGCAAAATATGGTGTTACACATAAAGTGGCTACCCCCTATCATCCACAAACTAGTGGGCAAGTTGAAGTTTCCAATAGGGAGATAAAAAGGATTTTGGAAAAAACTGTTAATGCATCAAGAAAAGATTGGTCTTCAAAATTAGATGATGCATTATGGGCTTACAGGACTGCTTTTAAAACCCCTATTGGAATGTCCCCATATATTGTTTTTGGTAAATCATGTCATCTTCCTGTAGAACTTGAGCACAAGGCATATTGGGCCATAAAATTTCTTAACTTTGATGAAAAGCTGCAGGTAAAAACAGATTGCTCCAATTGAATCAGCTGGAAGAATGGAGGAATGAGGCATTTGAAAGTGCTCGTATCTATAAGGAACGAGCAAAGAAATGGCATGATAGAAACATCATCAAACGAGAATTTTTGCCTGGAAAAAGTTTTACTTTACAATTCTCGTTTGAAGTTGTTTCCTGGAAAATTACGGTCAAGATGGTCGGGACCGTTTGAGATTGCAAAAGTTTTTCCATATGGAACGGTGGAATTAAAAACTGAGGATGATCGGACTTTTAAAGTGAATGGGCAATTGCTCAAACATTATTTTGAGGGAGAAAATCTTGACAGTACTACTACTGTCATGAATCTCAAAGAACCATAATCAGATGAGGAAAGTCGAGCTAAGCGACTTTAAACTAAGCGCTTCTTGGGAGGCAACCCATGTCTAATTTTAGAATAGTTTTATTTGTTTTGTTTTTACTAACTTATTTGTTAGTGTGGCAGGTAATATTTGAAAAAAAAAAAAAAAACACTGAAGGCCGGCTCAAGGCTGCCAGCCTTGAGCAAGCTCTGAAAAACAAGGAAAGCCGGTTCAACGCCGCCAGCTTTAGGCCGGCGTAAAGGTCAGTACAGGAGTAGGTGAGCACCGCAAAATAGGCCGGCAATGGAAAGGTCAAGGCCGCCGGCTTATGTGCCGGCGTTTGAGTACAACATTTACACCGGCAGGGGAAGGTGAAGGCCGCCGGCTTAGTGCCGGCGTATGTGCAAGATTTCTTGGTTTCTGAAAATTCCCGATCAAAGCCGGCACCTGGGATTATAAGCCGCCAGCTTTGAGCCGGCGTATACACATAAGCCGGCAGTGTAAATGGATAAGCGGCCAGCTTTATGCTCTCGGTATGTAATTTCTCTGTTTACACTGGCTGTAAGCGCCGCGTACATTAGAAATGCCGGCGTAGGTTCTACAGATGCATTTAATAGGTACGAATCTCTCTCTCTTTCTCATTTTCTCATACTCACTCTCCCTCTCTCACTCTCAAATGAAGATTTCATTGCTATTCCCATCATCCATTGCGTTAAATCCGTCCTCCAAGTAAGTTTTCAATGATCTTTTACTCTTAGTTCCTAGATTCAATGACATTGTTTTACATTGTATAATCTGTCGATTTGGGATTGAATGACTGACTTTGATATTATGTCCGTTCTTGATGAAATTGATTGCTTGAATGACTTTGATATGCTGTTGAAGCTACATTTCGTTCCATATATTGTTATTGCAGGCTATGATGTGTTGATTCACGATTGTTGCTCAGATTGGACAATTAGGGTTCTTGAGATATTGAGTGTGTTTGAAATTCGAAATTGGGGTTTTTTGAAATTGATGTTACAGCTGCTGGAATTGAAAGTTTTCATATTAGTTAGTAGCTCGATTCTTGCATTGTGCTCAAATTCGCTCGAATTGAATTGGAATTTGAAATTGTGCTCGAATTTTATGAAAATTTCAGTGTAAGAGTGATTTTGGGACAAAAGGAAAATTTTTGAAAATCATTTTTGTTTGAAAATTTTGAAATTCCAACGTTCAATTCTGAGTTGGCAAGCCTAAGCTGCCAGCTTTCATATTAATTTGCAAGTGTAAATGCTCCATTTAATTTCATGATCAATAGCTCCACTAGTTATATGCCTTGATATCAAAATTGTTCAAAATCATGTTTTAGGCATAAACTAGAATTTCATTGAAATTATGCATTCCTTAATTCTGATTGGGATCTAATTATTTGTAGGAATGGCTCCAAGACAAAAGCGACCAAGGACCACTGATGCCTCTACATGGGTTCACAGAACTGAGATCTGTGTCTAGTCAGCAGTATGCAAAAGATAGAAAGAAGAGGCTTGTTAAGATGGATTTCTTAAATACCTAGTATTTAGACTGGTGCCTGCTGGATGAATTTGGGATCATTGATAAGATTAGAGAGATTATTCAAGATCCAGCATGGATCCGGCTATTTGACTTTCGGGAGCTAGCATACAAGAACTTGACGATAGAGTTCTTGTCCACACTGAAGAACATTCTAGATAGAGAGGAATCTACTTTTCAGTTCCAGGCCTTTGGGGAGATTAGAGAGGTGAAATTGAAGCAGATGGGCCACATAATGGGACTGTATGATAATGAAGCAGACAATAGGAATCTGCCCAACAGTTGGCCGGAGGACATGACATAGGAGGCTTATTGGTTCCAGCTGGTTGGTCCTGAGAGAGCAAATGAGCACTTTGTTCCCTCCAAGTCACTGGCCACATCTTTTCGTGCCGTTGAGCACAAGCTACTCCACTATATTCTTGCACACACCCTGAGTTGCAAGAAGACCAGTCACAGCAAGGTGACCACGTTCGACATGTTTTACTTATTTAGCCTTATTAGAGGCTACAGGATTGACCTTGGGGTGGAGATAGCGAATTTTATATACCGGCAGGCAGATGACATGAGGATTCGAGGCCTGTGCTATGGAGGCTACATCACTAGACTGCTGAAAGGAATGAACATTTTTGAGCCTCCACAGGACGATGAGGTATTTGAGTGCAAGAAGATCACATCTGCACCTTTCCGAGGCTGGGGATTGCTGAAAAACCCCAGGGGAGCACAGCCACCGGTATTGGAGGAGGTCGAGCTCCAGGATATCTTTCCTGGAGATGCTCCATTTGAGATTCCATCCACATCCGCTCCTCCTCCTGCTACAGGCACTTCATCAGCGTATGGTATGGACCAGCTTAGGCTGGATGTTGAGGAGCTGAAGCGCCAGAGCCAGGAGCTCAGGGATAGTCAAGAGAAGGAAAGGAAGAAGAACAAGAAATTTAGAAGACTATCTTTGAGGCGTTGAAGACGACCATTTGCTGCATTAGCCCAGAGACAGGGGCTGGCATGAGATATCAGACTTCATCTAAGTCACATCACTCAGATAGGCTCAGTTCAGAGCATACACGGACAGCCAGCCCAGGAGACACTCAGAGACACACACCTAAGGGTAGTAGCAGACAGAGTCCAGGGCCAGAGAGCTAGAGACCCTGCTAGCTCTCAATTTGATCGTTATTGGTTTTAGTTTTATATTGGCCTGTATATTTATTGAGTACCCAAGTTCCTGTGGGTAAACTCCTTTATTATTTTTTCTGCTTTTATTTTTTTGTTTTTGTTTTTGTTTTTCTTTTGTAGTGATTACAGGAAACAAGCAAAGCAAATCTCTTGCCATGCAAAATCTTGATACAAACGACTGATTTCAGGGAAGTATCCAATTCATTTCTTATTCCTTCCCTATGTTTTGTTTGTTGCAAAACAGTGAGGACACTGTTTGGTTGAAGTGTGGGGGAAGGGATAGAATTGCATGAAGTGTTGAAGTGATGAATATGATCTGTTGACTGTTGCTGTTATTTATATTGGAAAAATCTCCACCTTGTATTTTTGGTTTGAAAGCAAATCATGAGGAAATTCTGCCAAAAATTTTTCAAAAATCTCTTGAAATTGGAGATAGTACAAAGCAAAGAATGAAAATCAATGAAATTAACTTGTGAAAGTATCTTACTCAGCTGCTGTTGTAATTGGTTTACTAAGTTAAAATTAAGTTGTAAAATCCTTAAGGAACAAGTTTACTTTATTTTTAACTTTGGAATTGGAAATTTAAGAGCTGGTCGAATCCTTTTGTGAAAAATAAACAGGTCTACTTCTTGGAAATTTTAGTTTGTATATATTCTTTGAATTTTAACACTTAGTGAAAGAGGTAGAAGAAACTTTTAAACTTAGTGATCCTTCATAAAAATAAGTCTTTGATATTGTTATTGCATTCAAAAAGAAAGAAACAAGCATAGCTACTACTCCTCTGACTTGAAATTTTGAGTTATGAGTACCTGAACTTGAATGTTAAAGTGAGGAAGAGTTCTTAAGGATATTTTGAAACCTGATCACTTAGGTGATGAGCCTGGGATGTGCCGACTCAATGAACTCACTGTAACGAGAATGGAAGAATGGCAAAAGTTCAATTCATGAGCTTTGAAAAGCAAAAAGATGGAGGCAAAAACCTCCCAAAAAAAAATAAAATAAATGCTTGAGAAAGAAAAAGAAAAATGAATGCAAAATATGCAAAGGAAGGAGACTTATAATAAAGAAGGAGAAATTCTAAGGAAAAAGTAGATACCACATGCTTTCATTTTGTGTTACTTAGAATATATATAAGCTAGAAATCCAATGAAGTTTAAAGAAGTATTTTTCCTTAGTGGATTGAGTATTTGCTTTTGAATAGAATGTTCCTTTGTTAAAAGTAGAGATTAAAACTTGTTTTGTTTGGATTAACTTCTAAATTTTGATTGTAGTACTCTAATTGCAAGAAATTGGTATGGTTAGAGCAACAGATACAAGAAAAACAAGTTAAAGAAATTGAGATTAAATTGGGAAAATTGTACTATCTATAAAGAGATTCCATTTAGTTCTTCATTTTGCTTGAGGACAAGCAAAAGTTTAAGTGTGGGGGAATTGATAAGATCATATTTTATACGATTTGTTAATGTTTAAAAGAGCTAGAATGGATATTTGTTTTGATTAAATTTTATGTTTCAGGACTAATTTGGACAAAGAAATCAAAACAAGAGACTTTGAATCGAAAATAGAAAAAATTGAAGTCAAGGTCGGCAATTCAACATTCAAAGCCGTCGGCGTTCAGACGGCTTACACCAAAGGCCGTTGCCAGCACTGCCAGCTTTGCCGAGCATAAGTTTCAACCATACTGAAAGCCGCCTCAAAGCTGCAGGCGTAGAAGATGAAGAAGCGAGCATACTTGAAGGCCGGCAGCTCAGAATTGGAAAGTCACTAGTGGACAAGGAGTTACAGCATACGCCGGCTCCTAAGCCGCCGGCGTTGGGGCAGTGTAGGACATAGATCTGAAGCGACATGAAGATATCAAATGCTTGAAGGAAATTGAAGCAACAAATTTGTTGGAATGCCTATGCCGGTGTAAAAGCCACCATCTTTGGGTCGGCGTTCGTTATAAATCAGCTAAAAGCTTCATTTCTGATCACATACGCCGGCTAGATCTACACCTAAGCCGCCGGCGTAGAAGCGGCCTACAGGTGTAACCGATATTGAAGGTTGCCAGTGCACTACCTGCGCAAAGGATAATTTGAAGATATGCGGCCTGTAAGCCGCCGGTATAGGATCCATAACTGCTGGCGTACGAAGTGAAACAACAAATTTCATTTAATGTCTTGCACGAAATTTTTCCTATAAATAGGGGGTCTTCTCCTCACTTTCAGAATCATCCCAAGTAGCTCTAAATCATACTACAATACATAGATTAGAATTAAGCATTCCATAGAGATTTTTGAAGAGAAATTGAAGTTGTTCAAGAATTTGCAAGTGAAGCTTTGATATTTTGAATTGGTGATATCTGATCTTTTTCCTTTTATGCAATTCATATATCTGAATATTTGGATCATAATGAAATCATTTGCAATTTCTTATCTGATTTTTGAATCATCATCCATGAGTAGCTAAATTATTTTTGTGGGAAGTTGATGAAGCTTTAAACATGGTAAAATGATCTTTGAAACCATGTTATAAGATAGTTAAAATCATGAAATATTCATATTGAGTTCTGATTATTCATCATGTCTTTAGTGTATAAGAATTCTGATAACTCGGAAGGGAAATTAGGGTTCATATGAATTCATAAATTGAGATTAAATTGCAATTGTAGAAGCGGCGGAGTTTAATCTAATTTAGAAATTGTCCATGAATATTAATGCAATGTTTTATATTGATTTCTCACTAAGGAATTAGGGGATGTTAATATAAAGTATTAGTCAATTATAGAATCGGAAGGTTTATAATTGTAATTTTGATTCCACTAATAATTTATTTAGCGGAAGCTATTGAATTGTTTTTGTGGTTTAAAAGGTTTTTAAACTCTGTTTTTAAATCTTGACAATTTCTTATGAATATCCATGAGTCTAATTATCATTATAACATGACTTTAAGTTGATTGGCAATAGTTTAAAGTGGATTATGCTCCTTCCCACATTTTTCTAATATATCACTCTCTTCAAAAGCTCATTGCATTCATATAGATACTTAATTAGATAATTTAGTTTAATCTTAATCTAATCATTTGAAAGGATCAATTGCCTAGATATTAGTATTAGTTGATAACTGTCTGGTAGTTAATAGATCTCCATGGGATCGACACTTGACTCATGCTATATTACAATATAAGGCCTAGTACGCTTGCTGGATTAGATGCTTTGAAAATTCACTACTAATTATAGCACATCATTGAACCATCTAGATTATTTTAGGTTTAATTTCAAAATTGTTGGCAACAACTTTGGGCCTTGCCATACTAGTACTGGGCCCTTCTAAAGTGGGTTTGCTGAATATAAGCATGGTTCTAGGTTGATTAATT
Source organism: Combretum micranthum (assembly GCA_024138025.1). NCBI lineage: Eukaryota > Viridiplantae > Streptophyta > Magnoliopsida > Myrtales > Combretaceae > Combretum > Combretum micranthum. The sequence continues at coordinate 353,661 of JAMXBD010000892.1, read as the reverse complement.
CTTGCAGGTCTATCACCTCCTGAACTTCTCCTCCATTGTTTTCAAGATATGTTCTAATAGCCATCTCCTTTAAGAAAATTCTTTGCTCCTCTCTAGCCACTTATCTGGATATTCTTCCTATTCATCGAAGATCTAGAGTAAAGGGAAACAATGTGTGAGATTGACTCGTAGTCATACCCCTATATTTTTTTTTTCAAAGAATTAGTCCACTATAGGGCTGTATTAAAACAAATCAGCACTATAATACAACACTAAAGCATAATACACAGAAAGAATAAAAGAATAAAAAAATAAAAGAATTAAAGAATTAACGAACTGTAGAATTAAAGAATTAAAGAATATGCATAAAAAATAAATAAACTATACAAAAAAACAAAAGCAGAATTGAGCAAGAATATTTACAAATAAATAAGATTCTACATACAAAAATAAATTAAAAACAAAACAGATATATACATCATGTACATATAAATAAAAGAAAGATAAAAGAGTGTTAGCATAATGTATAGGAACAGAGAGAAACAAGTATTTACAAAAATAAAATAAAAACTATGAACAAAGGAATATTTACAAAAAATAAAATAGAAGCAAAAACGAAAACTATTTACAATTATTCACAAAAATTAATGACTAGTCTAATAAATTAAAGGCTTTCAAATAGTGCCCTGTTGAGTTCCATATTAATGAATCCACTACCAATCCCCAGCAACGACGGCAGAAAACTTGATTATAGCGGTTTCTTTTGGAAAACACTGTTGGTCAGTTGGATTGAATACCATTTTAAAGATCACAAAGTTGAAGTTATCAAAAATTTATAAAACTAATATGTTATGCTCAACTTTGGAAGCAACTACGAACATCAAACAAGTACACCTACTAAAGTAGCATAGAAAATATTAGGTCGTATTCCAAGGGATCGGTGGCATCTATCTTACTCACATTTTATCTATTATCTAGCCAAAGAAAATTTAGAAAACCATAATAAAAACAGAATTTATACTAAGGTTAGTAGAAATTTATAAATTTTTTCAAGGCAAAATTAAAGATAGGTTTGTAAAAATGCAAGATGGCATGCCATGGTTTGCTTCACTTGTCACACCCCAATGGATACCCTAAACATGATGGCCTACTGTACATAATATTAAAACTTGAGAATGACTACCTTAGTCACTCGTAAGCTTTTATATTGGTATAAGTCATACATTCATAACAAAGGGAGGTTGGTAGGGTTATGCATTTTAAGATAATGGCAGCAGAACAATCAAAGCAATACTACTATGATTCATCAAAATATAAGGTCTTACAACTTTTACAGGGCATTTCCCTGATAAATATCCTTAATAACATAGTTTTAATAAATCAAATAACTAAAACTAAAAGATTTTTGAAGGAAATCTAATCTAATGTCTTCAAATAGAGTTCTCCAAAAGCTCCCCAAAAACGTAGGTTCTACCTGGACAGTCATGGTAGTCTCAAGCACAAAAACAATAATCCTACAATATTAGAAATCTATTGATGAATAAGCATAACTAGTTTAGTGAGATATTCCTTACGCAAAATATACTCATAACAACGCAATCAAACAAGTCCATTAAGCAAGCATATGACATGCAACAACCATATGATTAAACAATACATACGACTATCCGGTTTCGTATGTATAATGGATTTATCCCTCCATTCGGTGGTTAGGGAATGATTTGAATGGGTCACCAACAACCTCCTTGAAATTTTGCACGCGTTTTATGGTTCCAATGAACTATACTACTAGTCCCTGGACTTTCCTTATCCAAAGTGATCGATCTAGCTTGCCTATACTATGAGGTCGTATTCCCTAAACATCCTAATTCTTCAAGATGTAGCTACGCAGTTTGCCTTTCCAGTCCCACGTTGAGAAGCAGTAGCAAACGCGAAGATGATATTCTAAATGATATCCATGAGCAATTCAAATATAAGAAATTTCCAATTTGACATTAATCCATTTAAGGTGATCAATCAATATTTGCACACACACAACAATATAGGGTCTGTTTGTTTTGGCTTTTTTTCGTCAGATACAGACACTTTTTCAAACTTTTTACTAACAAATTATTTATCAAGAAATAGATATAGATAAAAAAAAGTTGACAGTTTTCATCAAAAGATCAAATAGAACAAATATAGATAAAATTTGGATGCAACTCGGATATATTTACATATATCATTTTAAAAAAGATACAGATACAGATGAAAAATAGACAAGCCAAACAGACCCATATAGAGACAATTTATATTAATTAACCAGTCGAGCTTCGATATGCTGATCATCTATTGATCACACATAATAAATCACATACATAGTACCCATAATAACCTACATACATATCAATTTTTATCTTTCCCTAATGTCTAGTGCTCTATTCTATAAGCACATGCATGAATACATAAAATACAAAGGAAAACTCACTCGTCCATATCGCAATCTTCTTACTTGTAGCAATTCTCAGGTAGGGAAATCCCGTATTCCTCATCACCTAGACAAAAGAAATACTCGGGATGAATATTTCATAAAATTTCTACTTAAACTTTCTAATTCTATTTTACTATGTTTGTTGAAAATTACATTGAATGAAATTCCAACTGAAAATGGCCATAACTTGCTCATTTTAACTTGGCATTTTGCATATTATATGTCGTTTCCTACCTACTTGAAAAGATCTATCTATTTATAAGGTTATTTTAAAAAAAAATCTATTTGGGTTTGGAAACGATAGTGTACAAAATCATTACGAAATTCTAATTCCTTAAACGCAATTTTTTTCAAACTTTTTTTCATCCAAAAAAATCATTAACCAAAAATATAAATATTTATATGATCGAAAAATCCATTGAATATATATATATACATATATACATAGAATCATATTGTATGCATGATTTTAGAGATGTTGCCTCAAAATAAAGTTTGTAAATAATTTTTTGAAGATAGAGTTTTGTGAAGGGTCATTCTTTGACTTGTGATTAATTTGTTATTTTGTAAATTTGTGACTTAGTAACAAGAATGTCATAATTCAATATATATTTTTTTAAAATCCTTATAGGTTTTATATTGTTCACAAATTCTTATTCAACAATTTATTTTTATAAAACATGGTTTCCCTATTTGTGACATAAAAACTCAATTGTGTTTCTTTTTAAAGAATTTTCTAAGTTTGACTCCTTAAAAAAAATTTTAATTTAGATTTTGTAAGTGGCGAAACTTAATTAAAGAAAATCATGATTTCATGCTCATTTTGAGCCCATGGATGTTTTATTTTTATGTTAAACTCTTTTAACTAATTATTTTCTAAAATATAAACATTTATGTGGTTATAAGGAAAAATCATTTCAAGTTGTATAAAAGATGTTTCAAGTTTTAGCGTATACGAAAAATTTATGAGTGCTTATTCTAAACATTCATGCTTATAATATTTCTTTATTAATTCATGATTTTTCCATACATAGAGCTTTATTTGAAAATCTTTAGTTTATTATAAGTGGGTGTCTAGTCATTATAAATGTTATTTGCATTTCCTTAATTCAAAAAAAAAAAAATAATGGATGTCGCTTCGTAAAACTTAGTTCCTTACATTGTATACCGATTTTACATCTAAGTGGATTTCAACTTAGTGAGTTGATTTTATCTTAATTTTGAAAACTAGTCTAATTCTTGGTTTTTATTATGGAGTTAGAAAAGAAATCCAATAATTAAGTTTTTATGAAAATTTGGATATCAAAGAGTTATTAACACTAAGTTTTAATAAACTTTATGTTACTCATCATTAAAAAATAGTATTCATTTCCTTAGTTAATTTCTTTGGTACAAATCATCTTTTATTGTTATTGAGGGAAATTTATGATGGGTTTGTCTAAATTTTTTAAAAGAATTTATAAAAATACTTTTTCCATGTTTTTTATGATAAAATCTTTGTTTAAGATCAAAGTTAGATAATAAAAGAGTTTGGTTCCATTTTCCTTTATTAAAGAGAATTCCACTTTAAATTTATTGAGATAATATCATTATAATGATGCATGCACATGATTATGTAGTATGAAAAAAAAAAAATATCACATAATAATATAAGCAAGATTATAAGAAGCAAAAAAAAAAAAAAAAAGCAAAATAATAGATTCAAGTGTTGGGATCCTTAGCTTCATCAAGGTAACCCGGTCATGTATTGGAAGCCTTAGCTTCATCAAGACTTTCCGAGATTAAGAATAGATTAGTCCCAAAAAAAAAAAAAAAAAGAAAAGAAGAGCAATAATAATAATAAAAGCAAGTTAGTGAAAGATAGTAAAAGTTAGTAAGCATTTGGGATCTAAGAAATATGTAGGTATACATATATTTAATATATATATATAAGCTCAGATTATGGGCATAATAATAATAATAATAACATAATGTTAACAAAATAATAAAATCAGAATTCTTAACATGTGCAAGAACAAAACATGAATATGTTGTTGCTTCTACAACTTAAATGAGTTTTTGAGAAATAACACCATGATCATGCTAAGTTGCATGACATGAAAAAATAATAGTAGAAAGTGTTTACCTAAAATGTGTTTATGTTGAAGGATGAAGATAATAGAAGTAGGATTATATGGGTAGTGGCATGTGGTAAATGGTTTATGTGTAAAGAAGGATTTTCGAAAAAATGATTGGAGAGAGTTTTGGTAGAGAGGAATTGTATAGAGAGGATTTGTGGAGAAATTTTGAGAGAGTTTTGTTATATGAAATAAAGGTATGAAAAAAGTTGAGGGAAATGAGGTATTTATAGATAAATGTGGAGGGAAATTTAGAGTTAATTAAATAAAAGAAAAAGAAAATGAAATGGAGGAAAGGAGAGAGAGGGGTGGATGGCAAGAAGGGGAACGGAGAGGAATTGTGAGTTAAAAATTAATTTTTATAATGAAAAGTAATAATATGTAGATATGATATGAAATAAAGTTGTATGGAAAAAGTAAAAAGTAAGAAAATAGTATATAGATAGTAAGAATAGGTTATACAAAAAGTAGAGATAAATGAATAGTAATGAATAGTAGAAATAGTATATTGAATAGTTGACTAGACAAATAAAATACCTGAAGTAGTAAAAATACGCGTAAACGAGCTATATCAGATATTTTTAGATCCCGAAAAATTCTAAAACTGATATTTTTGGAATTCTTGTACTATTATGAGTCTAACAGTGTTATTAGAATATTTTACTGTCCAGTGTCCGAGGCATGGTTTTCAAAATTTAATGTTGTTTGGATCCGAAATACACTAAAAATTAGTGAATCTGATATTTTTAAGCTTTCCTATACTATTACGAACTATTATATTAAATTTTCTCAATTTCGTTATTTAGAGTTTAAGAGCATGGAATTGTCGGATCTAATTTCACTATAGCTTGTTGCTAGCCTAGTTAACTTTTAAGGATCCGGTTTTAATTTCCGCTTTAAGATTTATTCGTAAAATTATAAGTTTTTGGGATTTATGAATGTTTTATAATTTTTGTTCAAAATTTATGTTTTACTTTATTTTTATGATTTATTTCATATTTTTCAGTTACCAGGATTGTTTTATCAAGTCTAGAGTTGTGTGATTGACTTAGTTTGACTTTCGGTATTAATTTTGATTTTTTATTTCAAAATTAATCGAAAGGCTTAAGGTTCTATAATTTTGTTGTTGAATATTATTTGGATATTTCATCTCAATTTATGCGTTAGAGATCGGATAAATGAATTGTCTCATATTTAGATTTTGAGTCGAATGATTATTGAATTTTTTTCTTGAAGGTTCTCTTTTTCTTATGGCCATGAAATTTCGTATCTAATATTGTTTAGAGTTTGGTTTTAACTTGGGTCGGCTTTTAGGGTTTCAATTTGGTATTTTAATTTCAGGATTATTTCATAAGAGTTACAAAAAATTTGGGGGTTTACATCACTAATTCCTTATCATGTGATTTCTTAACAAAAACATAAAGAGAGAGTTGTATAATGGTGTATTTACACTATCGGATTCACTGATGAAAGCTAATGCCTCTCTTAAGGTTAATAGCTCTAGGTCTAAATAAGACCACGAAAATCTCTTCACAAGTTATCAGCGGTTTAGACACGCATGAAGTTTAAGACTCCTTTTAAAAAAAAAAAAAAAAAGAAAACCAACATGATGAATTTCAAAGCAAGCGATAGAAATTTTCACCATCCCTCTGTCAAGGTGATTATGAGCAACTCCATTAGTAGCCACAGATCTATTTAGAAGAATGATCTCTCAATCTATTCACTTGAAATCAAACATAAATCTAAAAGGTGCACTACACATTTGGACCCATGAAAATAAGTTCAACCTACTAATTACAAATACCTAGTTAATAATTACTTAAAAGCGCATTTAAAATCACATGAATTAGGATTTAGGTTCACAAACCCTAAGCTGTAAGAAATTATTTCTCCATTGATACAAACATTATGCATGAATTCTAAAGAAATAATATGGAATTAATCAAATAATATTTCAATTAAGATCAATGTTTTGCAAAAATTACAAACAATTAGTTAAAATGATTTTACCCAAAAAACATGAGATTTCTAAAGTAAGAAGAAATAGTTCTTTTGCCTCAAAATTCTCTCTCTATACTACATTAGGTAATGATTACATATGCTACATTGTTGATCACATGCCTTTGCTCCTTTATTTGTTGGCATGGCATAGAAATCATGGCAATTTTATTCGCTGAGCTGGCAGATTCTTTATAATAGAATCGTCCTTTATTTCCATGCGCCTCGAATCAAGGTAATGCTTGCATAAATTCCACATGTGATAACTTTTTGTAGGATAAGGTTAAGCACTTCAAGGGCTCGAGCAGCACTTTGATGTCAGGGCTCAACCAAAGCTATGGCTAGCTATTAGAAATGCTCGAATTCTTGTCCATTCTTCAACTGAGGGTAAACAGGTACATTAAGGGCTTGAGACTTGAGCTCAATTAAACTGTAATTTTTTAGCAAAAGGTCTAATCTTCATCCAACATTTTTTACAAGTCAAATCTAAGGCTTGATCATTTGGTGTGACATAAGCTATTCTTGAAGTCCAGGGTTCGATCACCTCAAAACATATGTCAAGGGTCAAGTTGAGGGCTCGAGACTTGAGCTTAACCTAAACTGTACTTTTTGAGCAAAAGGTCCGATCTTCATCCAACATTTGTCGTGGGTCAAATCTAAGGCTTGATCATTTGGTGCGACAAAAGCTATTCTTGAAGTCTAAGGCTCGATCACCTCAAAACATATGTCAAGGGTCACGTTGAGGGCTCGATGTAAGGTGTGATAAACCAGTTTACCTTATTTTGCCTTGATGTTTAGGCAACAATAGGCACTTTTGTAGGGCTTGGCCAAGTTTGTCTCCAAAATCTGATGTTGTTTTGTTTGAAATTTGATTCAAAGCACTTTATTTTGGCTTCATTTGATTTTAGGAGCTAAAAAACAACATTTAAGCATTAAAAGCATGGATTCATAGAAATTTATGTAAGAATGCATCAAATTAAGCTCAAATTCCTATGAAAGGAATAGAGTAAAAAGGAGTAAAATGTAGAAAAAGTTTTTTCAGGTACTAAATCGATTAACTTCAAAGCTTGAGTACTAAATTGATTAATTTCAAAGTTTAGGTATCTAATTGCACATTTTATCAAAATTCAGGTACCATTCACGAAATTATTCCTTATTATTAAAATTTATATTTCTTTCTATTTTTTTATATATTTCCATTTTGATGACTCATGAAAAAGAAATCAACATAAAGAATAAACACAACACAAATAATTTGCATTGAAAAATTGTGTGTAAATTTTTATTCTTAGGATCTATTTGTAAGACATAAATATATACATAAATATACATCTATAAATATATGTGAAGATCTATTGAATTTGAATAGAATATAAAGAAAGGGAAGTGACCAAAAAAAAAAAAAACACAGATGGATTATTTCTAAAAATCATAATTTTATTTCACCATCGATATTTTTTTTTGGTTGCCAACAATATATACATGTATATATATATATATATATATTTAGCTCATATGTGTTATATTTATTTATTTTAATATATTTTAATAAATTATGTCTCTTTTGTTTCATACTATTTTCAATATGGCTCGTTAAGTTTAATATGATATGAAAGGAGTGGAAAGGGAGATTGTAGCATTTTTGAAAGTGGTTTCGTGTTTTTCAAAAGTTTAGAGGGTGGTTGATTTAATTTTTCCATTAATTATTTAGATTAATTAAGCACTATCAAGTGGCAAAAGTGATTTTATCGGTTTTAAGAAAAGGAATCGGAAAGGGAAAAAAGCTGAGAACTAAAATAAAATAATAATAATAATAATAATAAATTAATAAGTTCAAATATTGAGTAATAAGGGAATACTTTTCCTTTTTTAAAATTTAATCTCTATATATTCATCAAGCTTTTCTAGAATTATAAGAAAGTTTATTCCATTAAATATACGAATTTGCTCCCTTTTTTTGAAAATAAGAGGTTTATTTATGTCTAAATTACTGCTTATATTCAAGTTAATCGAAACGGGACCGAGGCTGAATTTCGTGAAGTCGAAGCAGGTCTGCAAGTCATCGAGTGAGGAGAGCTTTGCCGTCGTGTCAATTTCATGCATTATCATTGATATGAATTCCATACCCAAATGTGATGGGGATAAATGCAAGTCCACAAAAATTGATAGTAAACTTTAAGATTGGTTGCTTATTAAAACTTCCTTCCAATTAACAAGTGCTTTTGGTACACCCTCATTAATATCCCCGATATAGATAGATAGAATACTGCAACCTAAATGGCCTACCAACTTAGACTTAACATTAAAATTTGTTAGGTTCTTATATGGTGAAGTAGGTTTTATGGGAGATATTTCTAAATCACAGTTCAAGATCAATTTCGAAAACCTCCACTGACGGTGTATATATAGGATGTAACGTTTGTATCCCATCTTAGAATTTATACTAAATACGCTACTCTTGTTCCAGGCTTTAAGGTCTCTGGCACTTTCAACTTTATTAAATTCTCGTAATAACTTGCAAATTAATGTTTTCACTTGAAATTTAGTAAGATAAGTAAGTTTGTGTAAAGCATCTTCAATCTAAGCATGTACCATGTATTGCTATTTTATGCTCTTTAATTATTTCACCTCATTACATTTGCATTTGTCATTACTCATATATAATAAAAGTGACCATGATATTTGCAATTAAAATAAAAATAAAAAGAAAAAAGAAAAAATAACAAAAAATTTACCTAATCCATGTTACATGTTGCTTTATAGTTTTTATAGGACATGATTTAAAATGAGTTGTGATAGATTCTCTCATTATTAGTTTTGATGATAACAATAAAATTACAAATTTTAAATGAGTTATGGAGTGCACAGCCTTTAAGCAAAAGTTCATTATGAGTTATGAAGATTCAATTGATCAATCAAGCTCCCTTAGAAAGATTTTTTTTTCAAAAAAGTTTTAACTCAAACCGTAACTCAGAGACTATCTGAAAAACTATCAAGAAGTCAGTAACACTTAGATATTATCTCTGAGGATAGACCTACTATATGTCAATTATGAACAAAATATTGCAGATCAATTTTACATTCAAAGTTTTCATCAATTTGAAGGCCTAACTCAAAGTTGAATGTATTTGGATAATACATTCAAAATGTTCTAAAAAGTTTGTTCCAAGGGATTTGACTTTACATCTGCTTAAAGCTTCTTGAAGACTCAAGGATTTCATGACAGCAAGTCAATTTTATTTTAGACAAGTTTAAAATTATTCCAACAAGTTTTATTTGTTGAAGTCTCATAAAGTTATAGGTTCAAGATTGTGTTTCAATAGCAAATGAAGTTCAAATATTTAGAAGATAAAAGGAAGTAAGATACACTCCTATTTTATAGAAAATAATATCTACAAGAGTCATCAGCTTGAAGCCAACGATTAAAATTTTATTTTTACTAAGATATAGACGTGAAAGATTTTTTCTTACCCTACTTTCCTTTCATATTAGCGCACTTATTATATATTTTGATTGTGTTTTCCAAAGTGAATTCAAAAGGCCATATATCATTAATTAACTAATTGGGATGGTGAATAATTTCGAAAGAAAAAAGTTGAAAATTTTATTTATAACCAATCACCATTTGATTACTCATCAGGACCAACAAGTTGAAAAAGTTATAACTTATAAATTCGGTCTAAATTTTGGAAACGCGTGTCCATTTCTAAATGTGCAGCCTCGGAAACGAAGATTCTACACGCAATTGGATCGACACATGGTGGATAGGAGGAGAGAAACATGGCTTGCTTTTTATCTTCATAAATCTAACGCGAAGCGTCCCACGTTCTCCACACAAAAAAGCATATCTTACAAGCCTGCTCACATGACGGCCACACGTCCCATGATCTTTCTATTGTTTTGTGATACAGAGGATGATGATACCTTACGTGAGTCTATATAGATCAATATCAATTATAAAAAAAATCCATAAAGGCCCACATCGTTTATGAAGATCTTTTTTTTTTTTTTTTTTTTTTTGGGAAGGACATTGACAAGACTGGAGTGGAAAATGGATTAAATTGACTTACACACTAGTAAATCCCAACTTGATTTTTATTTGATCTTGGTTTTATTTTAAAAATAGTCAAGTTTTTAAACTCGGTTTTAATAGCTTATTAATCGGGTTTAAATTTTATAATATTTAGCTTAATTAGTTTATGAGTTTAATTGAAATTGAATATTATATAAATAAATTAAGCTTAAGTAGAGTTTGAACATTAATATTATTTTAATTAAAATTAAAATTATTTTTATAATAAATTATGCTTAATTGAGTCAAGCTCATATTTGTGTGATAGGACCTTGAGACGAACTTGACTTCAAATTTTTAACATCAATCAAAATTGAGCCGTAAAATTTCACATTGAGCTTAACTTGAGTTTAAATAGTACTATTTTGACTCAACTAGTTTGCAAATACCAAAAATTAATGAAAACGAGAAGAAAATTTATTAGCTTTTGAAAATTTTATGCAATTCACTCTGAATATCTAGGCGCACGGTGTATGTATATATATATTGGTTTCATATTCTTTCTATCTGTAGAGATCAAGAATTTGAATGGACCTAGGAGAAAGTCTGTAAAAGTTGTATACTCCTTTTTCTTTTTGGTTTCCAGCGTAAAGGTTGTATGGTTAAAACTTAAACATTCCGAGTCGTGGGATTAGCATATAGTGTTAAATTCATCTTTTAACTTCTATTCTACTATAAATTTATGATAAATAATTTTACAATTTTTTTCAAGAAACGAGAATGGGAAGAGTTGCCATCTTTGTATAAATCAACATGAAATTACTCATTAGAAGGAAAAAAAGAAAAGAAAAAAGAGAAAAAGTAAATATATAAAATTACTAAAACCTAAATATTTTAAAGAGATATAACTTTCTTAAAATGATGTAGCCCGTAATGTAAATCCAAAAAGAAAAAAAAAAGATAACATCAATAATCATACTTAAATAAACTAAGTGTTTGTTATTGTATCAACGTTTAAAATAATTTATAAGGATATATTATTCATATATTAATTGTAACAATATTTTAACTCCTATTATTTTTCGAGAATGTGCACATACTAAACTATTTATATATCATTTGTAAACCCCTAGAATTTTCTATGGTTCTTAAGTTCAAACCCTAGAATTGGAAGTCAATCGGAAACCCCTAGTTATCAAGAAAATCTATACCAAAACCCTAGAGTTTAAATCCGGCAATCCCGCACTCCCAAACCTTAGATAACGAAATTTAGTTAATGGCTGGTAATGGTTCGTAATTATATAGGGAAGTATAAAATTATCAGATACGTCGATTTCTAGAGTCTTTCGGATCCGAATGGGATCATTTTCCAAAACTGTGCCTGGTACACCGGATGGTAAAAATATTCCGTTTATACCAATAGACTCATAATAATACAAGAAATCCAAACATAATAGTTTCGTAACTTTTCCGAAGCTAAAAATTACAATATTGCATTTATACGGATATTTTCTTTACTACCAATAACTTATTAATTTTGTTTACTATTCATCGTACTTGTCTACTATTCATTACTATTCACCTATCTCTACTTTTTCTACTACCTATTCTTACTACCTATATACCTATTTTCTTACTTTTTACCTTTCTAATACATTTTATATCAAATCATATTTTACATATTAATTATTTTCTTACAAAAATATAAATAAATCAACTCACTCCCTCTTTTCTTCCTTATGGCCGGCGCAAATCCCCCCCCCCCCCCCCCCCCCCCCTTCTCTCTCTCTCTCTCATATATTTTCTTTTTTAATTATTTTATTACATCTAATTCCCACTCCAAAAATTTTATAAATACCTCATGTCCCTCTACTTCTTTTATACTTTCATTTCATATAACAAAACTCTCTCAAAATCACTCCACAAATTCTCTCTCCAAACTTTCTCTCTACCAAAACTCTCTTAAATCAATTCTTCACAAAAATCATCCTCTATACACAAACCATCTACTACATATCATTAACCACATAATCCTACACTCATTATCTCCTTCCTACCACAAAATACCTTTAGGTAAAACTTCTTTCAACCATTTAGTTTACACATGTCATGTAACTTAACATGACCATTGTGTTGTTTTGAAACTCATATGGGTAATAAAAGCAACCACATGTTCATGTTTTGTTTTTGCACGTAAAGTTCCAAATTTATTATGTTATCATATTATTATTATTGTTACTATTGTTGTCGTTACTATTGTTGTCATTATTATTGTTATTATGATTCTAATTTAACTCTATATATATTATTAAGTATATGTATATCTATATATATTTTTAGAGCCTAATGCTCACTTACCTTCTTTAACTTGCTAATATTGCTTTTTCTTTTCTTTTTCTTTTGGGATAAAGTCCAGGGATGTCTTGATGAAGCTAAGGCTCCCAATACTTGATCGGGTTACCTTGATGAAGCTAAGGCTCCCAATGCTTAACCAGAATACCTTGATGAAGCTAAGATTCCCGATACTCGATATATCATCTTGCTTATTATTAATTTGCTTCTTATATATTTTCATCATTTTTCATATTATATGCTCATGAACATGCATCATCATAATGATCTTGTCTCAATAAAAATTTAAAGTAGACTATTCCTTAATAAAGAAAAATGAGAATAAACTTTTCCAATATATAAGTTTGTGTTTAAATCAAGATTTGTTAGCAAACCCCTAGGAAAAATTATTTCACAACTATTTTTTAAACTTACCAAGATTTTAATAACTATAAAGATGATTTTCTCCAAGAAGTTAACTAACAAAACAATTATCTTCTTTTGTTATGATGAGTCACATAAAGTTATAAAATTTAGTAATAATAAGTGACGGTATACAAATTTATCATAGAAAACTCAAAATTAGAATCTTTCCAACTTCATAATAAAAACTAAGAAGTAAACTAGTTTTCAAAATTAAGATAAAATCACCCTTCTAATTTATAAACCCATATAGAAAAATAAGGAATTTCCAAGTATAGAAATAATAAACTCATCTTCAAAAGAAATAAAAAAAAATAAGTATGATGATTTCAAAAGAAATGGATTTTATCAACAACTTAAAAAGAAAAATTTCTTTCCAATTAAACTTGGTAAAAAACTTAAAGAACCAAGTTTTGGAAATAAAATTTATATTTTGAAGAAGTTAGAATATGAGAATATAAGGATAAGAAGACTTATTTAAAACAAAACCATTTTTCTTTTAAAAGAAAATATATACAAATCAAAATCATTATAGGTTATCAATAACTTAATAAAAACTTTGGAAACTTAATTTTCGCCACAAAAAAAAATTTATAAAAGACCAAAGTTAAGGGAAAATTTTATTTGTTTTAGAAAATAAATTAGAAAACAAAATAAGAATATACTTGTTTATAATAACCTAAGAAATTATAAAGTTTCTTCAAAACACTTAAAAAAGGAGTTGCTAAATATAAGTTTCAACACCTTTTAGATGAATTGTTTTACGAAAAATAATCGTTGAAACAACATAATTAGAATCTTGCATATACTATGAGTCTATATAAATACTCAAAGGATTTTTCAACTATATACATATATATATTTGCCAAAGAGATTTTTGAATAAAATTGAGTTTGGAAATTGTTTTGCAAAAACTGAAATTTCATGTTTTAGTTATGTACCGAGGATTTTAGGAAGCTAAACGACCTTTTAAGTAGAAAATAACCTTAGAAATGAATAGATCTTTTCGAGTAAGTAGAATCGATATATTATATGCAAAATTCTAAGTTAAAATGAGTAAGTTATAGCCATTTTAAGTTGGAATTTCATTCTATACGAATTTTAACGAACCTAGTAACAATAGAGTTTCAAGTTAAAGTGGAACTTCCAAGAGATACCCATTTTGGATATTTCTCTTATTTAGGTGATGTGGAGGCCAAGTACCCGAGTTCCGAGGATTTCCTTAACTAGAAGTATCCGCACAAATGGCCGAGTGAGTTTATTTCTTAAATTATACACTTATGATTTTACTTGTAAAATAGTGGCATTACAATTAAGGAAATGATAAAATGGAAAATGCATGTGCTTTACATACTTGGTTGAAATCACGATTAAGCATATCGGAGCATAAATTGTTTATAATGAATGTTTGATCTAGTACAAGATTGATTGTCTGCAATTTTATGATCACCCACACAATATATTAATTATGTCATGAGTACTTAACTAAAATAATTCATGCATGCCATCAAGTGAGTTCATTGCATATATTACTATTCCATTGGTGGGACAAAAGCTTAGTAAGGAGATTCATAGAGTCTGTAATTTTTATAGAGTGACGAGGCATCGTCTGAGTTAACTAGCGATGAGAAAACATCCAAATAAAACATATTTGGCAGCTATGTAGTAGCTTGGAAATAAACTACAAATAAGTTGGATTATGTTATTTCTTTTGGAAAGATAATAAACAAGAATTATCATGGAATTATGTGGTATGATAGCGGTCTATACGGTTTGAAACACCTAACCACTGAATGAAGGGGTAAATCCATTTAAACATATGATTCCCGGAAAATCATATATATTGTTTGCCCACGTGCTTGTGCATTTCACATAGTTGCTTAAATAAACTTTTTTTTATTATTGGATGCCGAATGTTTATTTGTGGAAATAAATCTCACTAAGCTAGCAGCTTATACCCTCTTAGATATCTTTTGTAGCTCTCGTACCTTTAGTTGGAACAAAGAGGTTATTTTACCCAAGTAATGCCTTGAGCCGAGATCTTATGAATAGAAGTGCAAGCTAGATGTAGATGTGGATTCCAAAGGAAGATTCAAAAGTGTAAAATCATGTTATGTTAGACTCTTTATTAGTCTTAGTTATCTTTTATAGGGGAATGCCCTTTAATGTTGTAAGGACTCCTTAATAGTTTTTTATGAACCTTGATTATATTATTATGATTTAATTTCTTAATTGCTATTGTGTATATCTATTTAAATGGTATAATCCAAAGTCTGGTCCACTACAATAGCGAAGGTATACCTTACACCCGATATTGAGACTTTCGGGACGACTAAGGTCGTCATACTTAAGCCTTAATATTGAGTGAGGCAGACTATCGCGTTTAGGATACCCTTTTGGGTGTGACACCATTTTAGTCTCTCTTCTTCATATTCTCTTTATACATGTTCATCTTTCTTGATTTTCAACAAATCTATTGAATAATAAAAAATAAATAAAAAGAAAGAAGAGTGTAGATTTCCTAAAGGAAGGGAAAAAACTCTATAGTCCCTAGAGGTTATAAAGGGACCAATTTTATCACATCATTGAACGGTTCAAATCTATTACAATCATCATCAAAATAAAAAAAAACCTTATATTAATTTTTTTATAATCAATTTTATTATAATATTACGATGGTACATTCACGAAAGGAGCATAGAAGATGGGTTATATACATGATAACATGGCTTTGCAAATTGAAACTTTGAAAAACTTATCTATAAATTAAATGTAAATATTAAGAATTAAGAAAAAAGATGGAGTTTTAAGTTGAAATAATAAACATTAAATAGCTAGTTTTTTTCTTCTTTTCCTTTGTCAATTACATCAAGAAAAAGAGGATTTGAACTTAATGTATTTATTAACATATGTTGTATATTATATTTTTGGAAAACTAGTGTAATTACCAAATACCATATACTATATGCTTTTTTTGGTTAGCATATAATTAAATATAGATTAGACTTGTTCATATTAGCCTTTTTTTTTCAGGTAACTTGAAATTTTATTTCTTGTCTTTCTTAGGTTAGCCTTTTTTAGGTCACTATGATTAAGACAATTCATTTCTTGCCTTTCTTGTTGTCTTGTAAGTCTGTATATATCGCTCCTTCAAAGCTAAATGAATGAGATGTTTTTAGCCATCTCAAAATCTGTTTGTGACATGGTGTCAAAGCCTATCTATGTCATTGACCTCCAAATGCCATAGCTGGAGAAAATAGAAGTGATGGAGTGATACAAAGGAAGACGATTTCACATGATAGTATAGCGAGTGGTAATCCTAGAGTTTGATAACACAGATTCAATTAAAGGGTGAAAACTATGATGAATGGCTCATTCTCTAAGGACAGCGTTAAGAGCAAGAAAGAAATTTGGTTTTATAGATGGAATGATCAAGCAGCCGGATAAGAAGTCGCCAGATCTTGAAGATTAGTGGACTAATAATTCATTATTGGTCTCATGGATTATGAATTCCATTAAACCTTCGTTGTGTTTGACTATTTCACACATGAAGGTGGCATAGGATCTTTGGGAAGACATACAAGAACGCTTCTCGATAGCTAATGGACTACGCATACAATAATGAAAAGTTAAATTGGCCGAATGCAAACAAAAGAAATTGAGTATTGTTGCCTACTATGGAAAGTTGAAGAAGTTGTGGGAAGAATTGGCTAATTATGAATAGATGCCAACATGCAAGTGTGGGTTATGCAAGTGCAAACTCGAATATGCATTGGAGAAGAAGCGTAAATAAGAAAAAGTTCATCAATTTCTCATGAGCCTCGATGAAACACGTTATGGAATAGTAAGATCCAATATACTTCCCTAAGATCCTTTACTAAGTTTAAATAGATTTTATTCAATCCTGGTGTAAGAGGAGTGTATGAGAACCATAGCTCATGGGAAGGAGGAACATGGTGATGTGATGATCTTTGCTGTACAAGCTGGATCTAGATCTCGGGGCCAAAGTGAAGGAAAATACAAGAATATAAGGTGTAGCAATTACAACCGTATAAGGCATGAACCTAATAGTTGTTTTGAGTTGATTGGATATACTGAGTGGTGGGGAGATCACTCTCAGGGAACAAGACGAGGAACTGGATAGAACAAGGGAGGACAACAATTTATTTATTTTGGGAGCAAAGGACATAGAGGAGAAGTCAAGGGAAATGCAATTCAAGTCTTAACATCAAGAGCAATGGGTAATGATATGGTCTCAAATGTTGACAAGACTACTATTATTAGGCTTGATGATAAGCAATGGGAAACATTGAGAAACCTTTTAAGTGCTGTGAAGATGGAAGCAAATGAAAAATTAACCGGTAAGTCTTATTCCACAAAATGGATAACTGACTTTGGCGCTTCTCATCACATGACAGGAAGGCTCGAGTGTTTGTGTGATGTTTGAGCTGTAATGGAATGTTTTGTAGGGCTTCCTAATGGAAAGCAAACTACTACCAAAAAGGAAGGAATGGTGGTGCTTAGCAATACATTGACGTTAAATGATGTTTCTTTATGTGCCAAGTTTAATGTGTGGCTTGATTTCCTTATCGCAACTGCTTGATGAATCAGATGATGTGGTTTAGTTCACTAACAAGTTTTGTGTTATACAAGACTGCACTTCGAGGATGTTGATTAGTGCGGGTGAGCAACGAGAGGGGCTCTACTTCTTTCATGCGATGGTGACTACAACAGCTATAAAGACTAGTGGTGAGAGATTCTTTGATATGTGGCACGAGCAGCTGAGACATCTATCATCTAAGGTCGTAGAGTTGATTCCTAACGCTGGTTCTAGTAAGAATAGTAGTTTGTGGAATAAAGCATGTGAAGTTTGTCTTGGAGCAAAACAATCAAGAGTTAGTTTTCTTGTTAGTAGTAACAAAAATCAAGAAATATTTTAATTGATTCATTGTGATTTGTGAGGGCCTTATCAAACCCTAACTTTTTGTGGTGCAAGCTATTTCTTAACCATTGTTGATGATTTTTCACAGGCAGTATGGATTTATTTATTAATTGATAAGAAGTAGGTGTCAATGACTTTGCATAATTTTTTTCTATGGCGGAGCTTCAATTTAACAAACAAGTGAAAGTTGTACATAGTGATAATCGTACAAAGTTCATATACATGAATAACTATTTTCATGGGATTATGCATGAAACATGTTGTGAAGGAACTCCACAACAAAATGGATGAGTAGAGCATAAGCATAAGCATATACTTAATGTAGCTTGAGCATTGCACTTTTAAGCCAATCTTCCTATAAAATTCTGAGTTGAATGCATTTTGGCTGCTGGATATTTGATTAATCGAATATCCTCATTTGTCTTGAGTGGTAAAACTCCATATGAAATTTTGCATGGTAAACCACCTTTATTTAAACATTTAGGTGTGTTTGGATGCTTATGCTATGTGCATAATCAAGATCACAAAGGAGTGTTAGTCGTAACCATAAATGCATTTTTGTAGGCTATCATTATAGTAAAAAGGGTTGGAGAGTATATGACCTAGAGTTAGGTGTATTCTTAGTTTCAATGGATGTAGTGTTTTATGAGTGTGAGTTTCCTTACTTGACAAAACATATTGATGGACCTAGTTGTGTGGAGAATTGGTGTGGTGAGGATGAAGATGGTGATATGGCTATTGTAAGACAAAATCATCTGTCTCAGGAGAATGAGCAATCTGCACAGGTTGATGGCTATATTGTTCTTGATGAAGTGTTGAATAGTGATGTGGGATGTGAGAATAATGAAGTAAGGGGAGGTAGAAGAGATGTTGAGAATGAGGAGCCTTTAAGTCATGGACATCAAAGTGCCATCCACTTATTTGCGAGACTTTGTGACAGATACTATTTGTAAACTAAGCCGCTCTACGAGTTCATCTGCTCAATCGCACTCCTCAGGTATGCCTTATCCTAAGCAAATTATGTGAACTATAATAATTTTTATACACAACACCAAAATTTTTGGTAGCTATTACTATAAGAACTAAACCCCAAACCTTTTCTAAGGCTATGAGGGATAAAAGGTGGAGGAATATGATGCAACAGGAAATACAAGCATTAAAAAATAATGGCACCTGGATCATGGAAACACTTCCTCTAAAGAAAAAGGCTATCGGTTGTAAGTGGGATTATAAAATTAAGCATAATTTTAATGGATTAATTGAGAGATTTAAAGCATGGCTTGTGATTTTAGGGAACAATCAAGTTGAAGGGATGGATTATAATGAAACTTTTGCACTTATAGCCAAAATGGTGACTGTTCGCACTTTCTTTACAGTTGTAGCAACTAAAAATTAATAACTTCATCAAATAGACATTCATAATGCATTCTTACATGGTGGCCTTGAGCAATATGTTTATATGAAGTTTCCTCTCGGCTTTCGTTCTGAGGAACCTAGCAAAGTTTGTTGACTTTAGAAATCGTTGTATGGGTTGAAACAAGCTCCTTGATGTTGGTTTGCTAAGTCGGTTGGTGCTTTGAAACAGTATGGTTTTCATCAATCATATTCAGATTACTCTCTTTTTGTATTATAACATGATAGTTTGCAACTCTATATATTGGTCCATGTTGATGATCTTATTATTATGGAAAGCCTATTTGAGTAGATGTTTTTATATGAAAGATCTTAGGGTTCTGAAATATTTTTTAGGGGATTGAGGTGGCTTGAAATCACACTTGTATTTTTCTGAGTGAATGGAAATATATATTGGATATTATTTTTGAATTGGGTTTGTTGGGAGCAAAACCTGTTGGTTTTCGTTTAGATCAAAACCATCATCTTCCCTTAGCTGATGGAAAACTTCTTCTTGATCCAGAGTGTTATCGTAGGTTAGTTGGCTGATTAGTTTATCTTTCAGCTACAAGACATGAACTCTCTTACAGTGTGCATATGCTTGCACAGTTTATGCAAAGTCCAGTGCAAGAGCATTAGGATGTGGCACTTCGTGTGGTACGTTATTTGAAAGGTAATTCAAGTTAAGGAATTTTGTTACGTACTGATTGTGATTTGCAGTTGTATGCATGATGCGATTCAGATTGTGCAGCTTGCCCTTTGACTCGATGATCTCTTATCGAATGGTTTATGTTACTCGATAATTCTCCCATTTATTGGAAGGCTAAGAAACAGCATACAATGTCTCGTTCTTCAGTAGAGGCAGAGTATCGATCCATGGCTATAACTACCTGTGAGCTTGTTGATTCTCTATTAACTAAAGTTTTGATGATAACAAAATACTCAAGAAGCTAATAATTTTATTTAGTATGTAGAATTTTCATATATATATATATATATATATTAAGGCAGAACATTCTATAGAACTTTAAAGAATCTTGATAAGCTCAAGATAAGTAGTTAAATGAGTTACATTTATATGAGTTACATACTTTGTTTATCGTAAACAAAGTATACATAAGTTTTGAGATAAGCTATAATGTTCTCAAAGGATTTTCAGAGGAATAAATGATATATAGAATGTTTTCTAGAAGGTAACTTTAAGGTTAAGGTATTTTTCCAGAAAAACAAAACTTTTCCCAAAACTTTACTGGAAATTTTTTTTAACAATAAGAGTTACTGTTCATCTTCTTCAACAAGGTCTACTACTGTTCAAATGGATTCATAGAAGTATAATGAAGACCTAGCTCTAAGATAATAAGTATATTTTGGTAATATACTTATTTGTTCCATTAAAGTCGGATTATATCCAAAGGGGATTTAAACGATTTTCACTTTCTCTCTCTACAAACAAGAACAATTATTCAAGGACAAGATCAGATACGATTTTCACAAGATTCAGGTCAAAACAAAGGGATTGTCAGTATTAATTTATGTTAAAAAGCAAGATTATCTCTTATCTTATTTCATGGATCTTGCTAAGGAAATCAAAAGAAGATAAACGTTATCTTTAAAATAACATAATAGAGGAAGATAACGATGAAGACCGAAATATCAGCAACAGGTAATTTCTAAAGTCTATCTCCATACAAAACAACGTTATGGGAGAATTTCAAAGTGGATAACATTAGATTTGGATGAATCATGAGAATCAAACAAACCTTATCTTCATTTCAATGCCTCAAGTCATTCACATTCGAATCAAATAGAATTACAAAAGACTAGAAGAATGTGTTTTATTCATTGAAGCTATCGGTAGGATTTCAAATTCAAAATAAGGATAAGGCATAATAGATTCAAGCCGAGATATTTGGGATGGGATATCTAACTTTCAAAACAATTTCTGAACGTTAGAAGAAGAGTAATATATCTGACAGAGAAAGAAGAAAAGACAAAATCATCGAATATATCTTCACCACGCAGCAAACAAAAAGTTCTTTCTTTTACCAAAAACGATATATAGAAGCAAATACAGAACAAATTACAGAAGTTTTCCTTCATCGAGATTTTTCATAATTTCTCTACATTTGCAATAGCGAGCTGATCTTTTAGCATTCATTCTTTAGCTCTTTAGTTTAAAGATTTTATTTTGTAAAGAAGAAACATGTTGTTGCCTTCTTAATTGATACTTTAGTTACAAGTTTAGACTCTGTAGATTGGTTGTAGCTAGAGGATAGCTGTGAGAATCAAGCAAAGAGGATTGCACAAGCTTGTAATTTAAACTTATTGGATATAGGGAAACAAAACCCGTAGGATAACGGGATCCCGGCTCGGAGCTGGAAGAGTGGACTGACGCACCAAGCGGAACTACTATATATTACTGCCTAATCTTCTTTTCTCTATTCTTTTGTTTTTATGCAATGTATTTTTATATTTTTTTAATTAGTATATTGTTCTCATTTTTTAAAACCTAAAGAGGATTATTTTAAAAGAAAAAATTTGCAATAATCAATTAAACCCCCTTCTTGATTATTATTTGGGACCAACAGTGCTAAAATGGTTAATGGCATTATTACTATGTCTTGGTGTTGCACATTCTCAATCCATGACAATTTTTTGTGATAGTAAGACTGCTTTGCATATAGCAGCTAACCCCATTTTTTATGAACATACGAAGCACATTGAGATTAACTATCATTTTTTATGTCATGAAGTTGTTAAGGGAATTATCGCTTCCAGATATATACCCACTCATGTTCATCTGGTTGACATTTTTACCATTAGGGAAGCAATAATTCGATTTCTTTGTTCGCAAGTTGGCACTCTATCCGAAATGCATGCTCTAACTTAAAGGAAAGGGGGGGGTGGACAGAGAGCGCACAGAGGAGGGGTGTATTAACATATGTTGTATATTATATTTTTGGAAAACTAATGTAATTAGCAAATACCATATACTCTATGCTATTTTTGTTGGTGCATGAAATTAAATATAGATTAGCCTTTCTTTAGGTAGCTATGATTCAGATAATTTATTTCTTGCCTTTCTTAGATTAGCCTTCTTTAGGTAGCTATAATTAAGACAATTTATTTCTTGCCTTTCTTGCTTTCTTGTAAATCTGTCTATATTGCTCCTTCAAGGCTAAATGAGTGAGATGGTTTTTTCCATCTCTCAATCTGTTTGTGACACTGGCTAAAAAGCTAATATAAATATGATTAAGCTATAAAGCCATTGACAAATGGCAAGAATTGTAACTAGTAGAAATACAAAACATAGTAATTCCATAATCATAAAATCTATCTTACTCCCCCATTTTTTTTGAATTATTATTATGATTTTCTTTTTCATATCACTCGCTTTCAATAACCACTTTATAGTAATTCTCTTTCTTGTTTTGTTCCCTCTTCCCCGATGTTGACATGTTGATGTCACTGAAGTAAAGTCCTTTTTTTTTTTGGCTCATTTTCTTACTTAATCAATCCATGTACTGCTACAATTTCAATACTTTATGTTTACTTTCATTTGGTTATTGTGATTATTATTGTAGGGATATGTGATCACAGTCTTTTTATTATGTTTTAGTAGTGAAGTTTTACTTTAGTTTTGATAGATGTAGAATTTAGAATAATTAGTAATGCATTTACATAAACTATTAGATGATACTAAGTTCCACTTAGTTATATACTTGGAGCTATGTCGGGGTACAAGTGAAAAAAGACTATTCAATTTATTAGGCTTAAAATCGAGATATCTGGTTGTGTATCAATCCACTAATAATTTAATTATGCAATTATATATTATTGATAAATATGTAAAATTATGCATTTATCTATATTAAATCTTCTAAAATGCATGTATAAAGAATAGGTTTTTTAGTAGAATATCGATCTAAATTTGACAAAGTGCGTGAGCATAGATCAATTGTATAAAAATTTAGAAAAAAGGATTAGAATTTGATTTAATTTGCTAGTTTTCGCATATTTGTTTATTGCAAATCTAATGTCATCTTTGTGCTTAGACCTTTATACTAAAAGTATATTCACTAGACTAATATTGCATAAAGAGATAGTTAGAATCTTAATGCATAATTCAATCATTTTCTATAATTTTGTACAACTAATCTTTCATATGTATGTGTAGCAAATTATTTTTTAGTAGTTGCAACTTAGTTTTCAAGCGAACAACATTCGATAAAGATCAATGTAGAACTTCAAATTTAGCAACCAACAGCAATGTTGAGCTTAAATTAGTTGCATATTGGTAAATATAATTGTAGTAGCTACTTAAAACTAAACTAAGAATTTAAGCAGCACTAAACAACAATTCCAAGTTTATGAAGTCCGCACTGTAGCAAAAGTAAGCCTTAACAAATCAAAATTGCAGTAGAGCAAATAAATTAGAAGATCAAAATCGCAAACCCAATACAAAGTGCCCATGAACAAGTTTAGAGCACCCAACTGGAATCTCTAAGCCTTTAAGATACTAAGCTGATCAAAACTACAAGCTCCAATACGATCAATTAGAAGCCACTCGAAGTAGTTTATGAAAACCCAAAGCTAATTAACTCATCTTTCAAAGTGATATACTAAGATCAACATCAAAGCCTTAGGCACACCCCTAACATGAACGAGCTCCCTTGATGGTAGTTGCAAATTGTCTCCATCCACAAAAGTGTTGCACTCATTTGACATAAGAAGGTTGCCACATTGTCTACTGAGTAAGAATTTTTTAGCTATTCATGATAACTCTTAGTCGAATCCAACCATAACTGGACCACAAAACTGGAGAGGCTATGCTTCTTTGCTGACCAAAATCCCAAACACTACTAAGATATACAATTGAGATTACCAATCAAGCTACTATTAAACTTGAGTTATAAGCAATTGAATTGTTAAACCGGGCTATGCAACAAATTTTGATTGCTAGTAATAGAGGAGAACCCTTCTAACTTACCAAGAAAATGACCTAACTTGGTGAAGAATTGAGTTCCCCATAATGCTAAGATCAAGTTACATCAGTTCAACACTCTAAGTCTTTTTCTTGCCATGCTGAACTGCTACAATATTCTAGGGCTATGCATTATTTGAGCACACAATGGACTTAACATGAGCACCATTTATCTGAAGTTAAAGCATCCTTCGAAAGCAACTCGTGCTCCCGCTGCTTGTAATATATATCGATGAAAGTATACCCTACTAAACCACAAGTTAATGTGTTAACAGAGCTTAATAGCAGCTAAGATGGGTATACCAATCTAAGTAAAGCAAAGTAAGTCGAGCTACACATGATCATGTCAAGCAGCTCACAATTAGCTAAGCTTAAATGATATAGAGAACCTAAGTTACTAAAATGAGGCACCCCCCACACAGACGAATGTAAATTCCAATCAACACTAGATGGGTAGCAACATTTAATGAACAATAGAAGAAGGCTTTACATTGTAATTAAACTGATCTCTTCCTATTTGTTTATGTAGATTATAGAAGGTTGATCGGAATCAAGCAATTAGCCTAACAAAAACTCTAGCCAATTAATGATCGACCTAGTCAAGTAGTAGGTTCTTGGTGTGACTTCTTAGATGTCATTAATGAAGTCTAAATGGCTGAGCTAAATGTTGTAGTAAGCGATCAGCAGACCAAGGTAGCTCTAAAAATACAGACACATAATATAATCCAAGCTACTACACACACTTTGAGCAAGTTAGGTTGCGCATGTAAGTTATCTAAGCAAAGCTTTAGAGCCAAACATGTTGATTGAAATGAAAAAGCTGAGATAAATTATGCAAAACCGAGTATATGTATTATAACCAAGCATACTAAACAACCACATCAAAACAAACTATGCCGAGTTCACAAAGCTTCATCTAAATGGTCCTATGTCATTGAACAAACTTGAGAAGAGTCAAAAAGTAGCTATGAATAAAACAATTGAACAGCTAAGCACTTTAACAACAACTAACCAAGTATAGTAACTAATAGTAGTTCCTGAACTAAATCTAAGTTGTTTTGAGAAAAGCTTCAATGACCAAGCTAAGCACTTCAATTGCACAGAGCTGACTTATACATAACTAACTAATGCAAAACTTTACTTTTATTCTCATTTATCTTTTTAAGTGTTATGCTAAACCTTTTAAGCCCATGTTTTGTAAATTTTCAGAAGACTCATTTTGTTTCTCCTAGGGCCCACAACAACACAAATACATCGACACATACCATAGCTTACCCACTCAATACACACACACACACATTTCACACTCCTTTGACATAAGAGAGGAGATACTCAAACAAGAATTAGAACACATAATACAACACAGTAGCTTTCCTCATTCTCTTTCTCTATCTTTTCTTTAACTTTTCTTGTGGATTCCACACTATGAACAAGCAGAACACATCATTTGTAAATGGACTACGAATACAAGATCTCTAAGAAGTAGTGATTTCACTCTTTTTCTTTAATTTCATGATCTAGATGATGTTTTCAAAACTTGTTCATACGAGCTTCAAGAATATTTTTAGTTGATATTTCATATTATTTTGTTGGTGTTTATAGCTTTTGATTAATTTTATACTTGTATCCATGTTGTCAATGTTAATTTATCGACCTTATATTTTGGATTATTTTTGGAGAGCATGATAAATTAATATTGTATTTAAGGAAATATTTTCCAATTAAATCTATGAACATGGTTGTTAAAATTGAGATTTTACACATACAATTCTCTAAGTCTATCATCTTATGAGGTACTTCCGAGTTAACTTATGTATAGAATCATTTTTTTTTTTTTTTTGCAAAATCTTACGTTTTGAACCAAGTTTACTGAGTATACCTATTTGAATCAAGTATGCTAAAATATAAGAAAATACAACTGTATTTTTATAAGCTCATTAACTATTAAGATAATACATTCTTCTTATCCCATTTAAATTCTATTTTCACACACTCCCTCTTAATTCTTCTATTCGACATTTATGTAATTCATTTAAGTCAAGTTATAGTTATAAAGTTTACGAGAAAGCTCATTTATTTTTTCAATATACTTTAAAAATTAATTTAAGCTGAAAAGTTAAATCTTCCTTCATTTCATGACTTCTTTCAAACAAAATATTAGAAAGGAACTTAATTTGTCACTCCTTTTTATGTATATTATACATGGATTAACAATCATTATGAGAAAGAGAACATAATTTCTTTATTTTTCATTTTATATCATTATCTATTTCAAGTTTTTATGACTTTTATAAGCATATCTATAATTTTTCAAATTTATTTTATGTAAGCTATAGAAACTTACGTTTTTATGCTTTGATTCTATGTTTCGATTTTACAAACCCTCTTGAAATTCTATGGAGAATCATGAGTTTAACAACCTTTTTTGAGAATATTTATTTTAGATTAAAAATCACATAGAGATATGAATTTTAACACAACTAGGGTTTGAGGAAATAATAAGGATTAGTCGATTAATCACTTTTCAAGAAATATGATAATTAATTGGGTAATCTAGGGTAATAACTTGCTCTAAGAAAAAAGGTTTTACTTGGTACTTAATTTTTTGAAAACCTTAAACCCATTATCAATTTGGTTTTGAAAGCATAATCTTAATTAATAACATTCTCATCAATTAATTTTACGATAAGTTGTTTCTAAACTAAATTTGATTTAGGTGTTGGAAATCCCAATTTCTTTTTCAATAGTTTGGATTTTCTTTATCTTCACAAATCTCAAAACTCAAATTATTGATTTGCCTATCTATAAATAGTACTAAAATAGGTAGCCCTCAATCCCTTTAGATCACGACCTTGAATACTCCTACTAAATTATACTTATATGATCAATACTCTTGTTAGTGACTTTTGCACTAGATTTGAATTTTATTGAAAACATGCATTTATTGTTATTTGACAAATATAAAATTAGTGAAAGCTATTAATAAGGATAATGGTTCAGTTGGACCGATTCTCAATTTAGAGCTATGGAATTGATGAACTTAGCTTAAGGGATCCTTTTGGATGAACTGACTGATGGTGAGTTGGAATATTTACAAGTGATAATTATCAAAAGACTCTTATTCTTAGTATTATTTGGACATATTTAATATGTAGTTTATACATTTTTATCAAGAAAAGGATGCTTAATTGCTTAGTTATCGATTCTAGGACTAAAAGATGATATTTAGAGAAATTGAAGATAATTCAAGTAAATCTAAGTCGAAAATTGGCAAAATATGGACAAGAGCTAAATTTATACATGCACTACCTTGTGCATTACTGTGATGAGTACAAAGAAACAAATCAATGGACTCTAAATTTTCAGCCCCTCCTTCAACACAAGCAGGAAAGAAGCCAAGGGCATAATCTAGAGAGCAAACAAAGTAAGAAAAGAAGCTTCAGTCTCCTATTCCACTAAGCAGCACAGCCATGCAGATAGGCCATGCACATTATAACTTTTAATGTCAGCGAAGCTTTTGATTCCATCCCTCCCTCAAGCATGCCCATGCAGACCAGGCCATGTAGGCATGTTTCCCATCCTAATCTATAAATAACTACCTTGTTTTTATATTTTAAAAATATTTTGGCATACTTTATGAATCTTAGGAGAGAAAAGATGAACTTCAAGAGAAGAATTACTTGAGCACCATTGGAGATCACATGACATCTAAAGGGTTTTATTGTTACATTATGTTTACTGATTACTTCTCTAGTTCTTTTGTTCTTATATTAAATTCCATGGAGGAGTAAATCTTTATATCCTCCATCTTGTGTAATCCTAAACCCCATGTGATTTGAATTGTTTTTTATTAATGAAAAGTTTATACCTTTGTATCTATTCATGTGTTTTAATTGCCTTATGATTGATTTATGCGCAGAATTGATTGCACGTATAATTCCTGTTAGGTGGAAAGAGGTTTCATCTAATAAGATAGATCTTCATGAATAGAGAGATTTCATGTTTCACCTATAGGTAGGGAAACTTTGATTTTCTGCATAAAAATTTAATCTTTACTATAGGGATCATGAACATTAATGTGATTTTATATGGTGTTAGTGAGGAAGAGGTCTCCGCTATCTTATGTAGGGTTAGAAATTTATTAAATCAAGGGAGTAATTGATTTAATTGAAAGATTCTACAATGCATAGCATAACAATTCATTATTATAAGAAATTTAGAGTTTATGGTCGATCAAGAAGGGGAGCATGTCTTGTGATTGATTACATATATTAAAAGCATACATAATTGATTTTAGGGTTGCTAGATTAACTAATTAGTAGTTAATAATAGATATCACTTCAAGAATTAGGCTAAATAGTAAGAAAATGGTAATACTAGTACTTGTTCTTTAGATTCTTGTGGACGACACTCGTTAATTCAATACTTCATTAGATAGGTATACTTTCCTAACTTAGGTGTAGGATTTAACTTGGTTTATAAATTTAATAATTTGATATGATCGGTTAACGTGCATCAACAGGGATATTTGATATACTTTGATAATGGGCATGATTTAGTATGCTTAAGGGTGGAGGAAAGACAAAACTTGATGGAAAACTCATCAATATTAAAGATCATGACCATGTCAAAGATGGTGATTAAAGCGAAATAAGAAAATGAAGTCATAGTAGAGATTGCTCCCTCAATCAAGGTCATGGTCAAGCCAACGATGAAGATCAATATCCCCATCATGGCTATGACAACATACACAACCATGATCGACCCGTGAGAACATTGTCATCAAATAAAATTGAAGGTCGAGAAGATCATAGCCTACGGCATGACCATGCCTAGGATCATGACTAGGATTTCACAACCGTGATGAGTATTGTTCAACATCTGATTATGTGATCCCAAAGGTCACCCCCAAACGCATGGTTATGCAAAGTAGTGTGATGTCATATCTTATTTCTAAAGTTTATTTTTCAGTTTCTTAGTTTTTTTTTTGTTTTGATTTTTATATTTTGTTATTACCCTTACTCAACTTATGGGAGTATATAAGGGTCATTAAGGTTATGTTAGCAGATGGCAACCTATTTTTAATATCTTTGGACATCGATTGTGATCAATTGCTTTTGTTGGCTTTCTTGGAATTTTTCTGAAAACTCTTTTGAGTAATATTGAGTTTTTCTCAAGTTAGTTTATTGTTTATATTGGTTGTACATTATATCAATAGAATGAAATAACTAATTCAATTCTTTTTCTTGGTGTGTCATATCCAAGGATAGATCATTCATATCCTTTATTTTATTGCATTTGATTATTGAGAACACATAAAAATCACAAATCATAAAAATCCTATAATTCTATACATCGTATTCATTTGAGAAATCCACTACGTAATTCTAATACAAAGTTTATCCATATCATCTTGGTATCAGAGCTTTGGTTTGCCATATGATAAATTAAATGGTTGATTTTAGATTTACAGATCGATGCATGATAAATTGATAAGATCCAATTCTAATATCTTGTTTACTTTGCCATGGGTATGGTTTTGAGAAGGATTACTTGGAGAAGAAGGAAAGTTAAGGATTGTTTTTTGAGAGATTAGTCATTGTCTATATTGAGTTGCTTAGTGAAGAAGAAAACAGATCTTGTATTGCAACTTTTAGTCATTATAAATCATTAAGGTGTGATTATTATCTGTGGTGATTATCTCCTAGGATTTGTATGGTGTGATTGAAGTCTAAGATTATCATTATTGATTAACAATACAGTTATTTGAATAGAAGTCATGGGTAGCAGATATCGCTGTAGGATTGATGTAAGAATTGAATTACTAATTGAAAATAGGGTGAAATTGCCTAGTTTGATGGTCATGAGTCCCTGGGAGATCATTTAAATTAGGAATTCTAGGTAGATCAAATTATTAGAAACCTTCTACGTTCTCGTTGTCGACCGAGGCAGATTATTCCCAATAAAATTATTAGACTTGCAGGGTTATGGTGGTAAACTATTATATTAGAGTGAACATTGAATGGATATTGTGATGTTATTACATGAGGTCTTATGAAAAGGCTAATGAGGAAAAAATTTGTCCCTCTCAATTATCAAGATGAACAATATAATTCTTTACTAGTGCTAAAGTAAGGATCTATGAAGGTTGGAGAATATTCCCAAGTGTTTAAGGCTCCCATTAGACATAGTGAATTATTTGAGCCTTTGTACATGCCATTATTTGTGAATAGCTTGAACTTTGACATTGCTAAGAGTATTGGTTGTTAAATTATTCTATCATTAAAGGATGCCACACAGAGTGCCATGCTAGGAGAATTGTTGATTTTAATGTCTAATTTAATGGAGAAGACAAAACTACTAGAGGCCTTAAATGCAATTGGCTTACTAGGTGATTGTGTCGAGCATGATTGTTTAGTTAAAGAATATAGCGATGATGTTCATGAAGAGAATCTAAAGGAAGATCATGTAGCACAGGCGAAAATTACTAGTGGTATAGATTGTGATATTGATGATGAAGGTATAGAGGATGTTAGTATGGATCAAATAAATGCAATGGGAGCTTTACCATATGACCTTAAGTTAGGGTTGCCTTTTGATATCTATGTGCCTGAATTGGAGTCACTTCCATTTTCATCAAGAGCTGCTAATAACAATAGGTTGTTGTCATATCACTGTTCCATCAATTAATGGAGTTGGGGAATAGTATTGAATATATTCACTATATTTTACCTGTGATGTCATATGAGTTAATTGTCGAAGTCCAATAGAGTCTACAGATGGTTATATATATTGGTAGAGTATTCAATTTTGGTCTGAATAGCATAGTAATGCGAGTGGTACTATATATGTGGCTTATTTGTGAATTGGATATTAAAGGAACGGGTGTTATTACATCACTAGGTAGTTGTGTTCCTTCTTGTTTTCATGGTTTCAAACCAATGTTATTGGGTTCTATTATTGTTGAGTTGAATGGACATTTGTATTGGAAGAGTGTATTGTCCATACAGGGTACTATTAGGAAGAAAGATAAGATTTTCAAAATGTTAGCTGTTGAATTAATATGTAGAAGTAGTCATAATAGTCAATGGTTGATAGATTTTGCCATTTCTCTTGTTCATCACTTTGAAATAGAACATGGTCTAATAATGAATTCTCCTACATCTATTGTTTCTTTTCCATTTGATATGGATGATTACTATATTGGTGCTATGTTTAACGATTACTGCTTATATAGTAGGCTTGTATGTTGTGCTGGAGATGATATGGTGCTTGGGATAATAAGGCGCATGATTGGGGATGCTACGTTGGCATTTTAGGTCTAGTCATTCCAAGAAAATTTCGTGTGTTTAAGATTGAGGTGATCGATGGAATGGTTTACTATGTAAATCTTTAGGCATATTAGGAAATTGATTTTCTATGATTCTCACAATATGTTACATATGACTGAAGTGGAGAGTTTATGTCAATAGAAGATTTTCCTATGGGATTATATAGTAAGTTATGTTATGGTCATAGTTTGTCAAATATTGGATTTTGACACTACTCATTGCTTGGTCTTAGAGAAGACATTGGAGAACTTTCTCTTTGATTCACATATTGATGTATTCCCATTGAAGCTTTCTATTGATGACTTGAATAATAACGAAGATAGTGTTACAAAGGATAGTAGTGAGGATGAGACATATGTTACAAGAGTTATGCAATGTGACATGGGGTTAGAATAGCCTCTTAATCTTTGTGTTCCTGACTTTGAGCTATTTCTATTTGCACCAAGGACTACTAAGCAATTTAAGTATTCACATGCTAACCTTTTGTCTTTTAAATTGTTTTATCTATACCAATTACTAGGATCAAGTGGTATTGGGAGATATCGTAGTTCTATTGTACTTGTGAAACCTTACGTGATGTTTGTTAGAGACTATTGGGGCTATATTAAAGGTTATTTCTATTGGTATGGTGTTTTGCTTACAATAGTGTTGGTGTAAGTGAGGTGAAGATATTTAGAAGATCGAGATTACGTGGAAATTTTGCGAGATCAGTTTTTTTATCAGCCATTGCAATTGTGTATTACGTTAGTATGAAATGATAATGTTTTCTTTCAAGATGACAAGTGTTTGAGGCAAATGCTATTAGAGCCACATGAGGTGTGATTGTTGAATACTTGTCATCGTGTTCATGAGACTTAGATTGATCGAATTCATGATGACTAATATGAGATATTGGAGAGGTCTTTGAGCATGGACATGAAATTGAATGGCTAAGAGGGCTTGGAGTTGATGTTGAAATGCTATAGGAGTTATTACTTTAGAGAGGATTTATGGATCAAGTGTTGGAGGCTGTTCATGAGCCAAACTTCGTTGGAAAGTTATCTTTAACTATTTTTGAGTTTTGCAGGTTTATCGTTAATCTAAGTGTATACACTTTCAAAGATTTCAGTCTTCATGAACCTAAGGGATATGATAGGGATCATGGTTTAATTGGATTGATATTGTGATCTAGTGCTAGGAGATTAATGAACTTAGCTCAACAGATTCTTATAAATGGACTAAATGATAATGAATTAAAATTTTATAGGGATATCTTATACACATTGGTTATGGGCATGATTTAGCATGCTTAAGTATGAAGGAAAGACAAAACTTGAAGGGAAACTCATAAGTGTTGAAGATAATTCTCGTGTTAAAGACAGTGATTAGAGCAAAACAAGTAAATAAAGTCACAACAAAGACCATTCCCTCCATCAAAGCGGTGAGTGTGCTAGTGATGAAAACCATTCCCTCCATCATGGTTGTGACCAAACCTACGACGACAGACATGGTTGTGATCATTCCCGTGATAATGTTGTCATTGGATAAAATTGAAGCTTGAGAAGATCACGACCATGCTTAGGACCATGACCGAGGATTTTATGATCATGATAAGTATTGTTTCGCATCTAATTGTGTGATCATGGAGTGCACCCCTCGACGCATGGCCATGTGAAGCAATGTCATGTCATGTCTTATTTTCAAAGTTTATTTTTAAGTTTTCTATTTTATTTTTTATTTTATTTTCCTTTATTACTCTTGTTTGACTTGTAGGATTATATATGGGTCATTAGGGTTATGTTAGCATAATTCTACCTATCTTTGACATCTTTTGATATTCATTATGATCAATTACCTTTATTGGCTTTTCTTGGAATCATTTTCAAAATCCTTTTAAATAATATTGAGTTTTCCTAAAAATTATTCTTTGTTGTTTCTATTGATCGTTTATCGTATCGATTGAGTAAAACAACTAGTTCTTTTTTTTTCCTCGATGCATCATATCTAAGGATAGATTTTCATATCACTTATTTTATTGTGTTTGCTTATTGAAAAACCATAATAATGAAAAGACAAATAATTCTATACTTTGTATTCACTCGAGAAATCCGCGGTGTAATTCTAGCATGGAGTTTATTCATAGGAGCTATACTTCCAACAATTATATAAAAATAATTACATAAATATTTATGCAAAGTCGTATGTTTGTGTTTTCTACAAAAATACTAAAACTTTTCATTTATGGTAAATCTCAATTTAAACCTAAAATTATGCAAAATACTATAGTTTTTAAATTGCATATCTTATAAGTAAATTTTTAGTCAAAAATAGAATCAAATCTTTAATAAGTGATTATGTGCTGGTATTTCCATAATTAACATTATTTAATTTGAATTTAAATAATTTTTTTCGATTAATAAGCACGTGTTACACTGCTCAAAACCAAGCGATTTCGTTGCATCAAAATTGATGGAGAACTTACTGCAGTTGCAATTTGTCACACCTCAAAATAGAGCCTAGTATGATTATCCTGAAGTTATCATAACTACATATGTACCCATAATATGATAATCATCTTGTAAGTCAGAGATTATAAGACTCTAATTGTTTATGAATTCCTCATACACTAATTGCACATATTCATATAACATTATTATTTAAATTGAACTATGGAATCCAATTTCCACATTCCACTAAGATCCCTGAGAATCAACATCCCCTACCGAATAATGAAAATGGGGTTCTAACCTACAAAATATAAAGTTTCAATTGCTTACACAATCTATCTAATTTTTATTCTAAATTCAATATAACCTATATTTCTAACTTTAATAAAGTCTAATGAAGGAGTACTCTTCATACACTCTTAATCTAATCCCAGCTAGCATTGTTCCTACACAAAAACTATTTTTTTTTAGGTGGGGAGGCGCGCAGCGAAACTACAATTTAGTGAGTTCATTCTTCACTACTATCATCACGCAAGTTATCAAGCATTAATTAAATACTCATGCAGATCTATCTATACACGATATGGATACACACGTGATGAATGCAAGCAACACGTCTATGGGAGTCCACAATCATAGACAATGTAGATTTATATTGTCTACAATTCAGTTATCTCCCATACTTACCTGCATGGGACACCTTGTCTCACCCGAACGAGGCTACCTGGTGGTAGTGTCCATCCAGACTCACCCAATACTTGACCATCATTGGTAAAAAGCAAATATTCCTCAACATGTACGTCTTTTACACTAGTTAATATTTTAATTTGACAATCACCAAATAATGACGAATCAAACTAACCATCACCAATTAATGGTGAATCAAGCAGGTAGACCCCAACTCAAGCAACATCTACCGCCAATATTGACCATCTCTCAATAAAGGTGAATATGGCCGATAGACCCTAACTCGGGCAACACCTTCCACTAATACTGACCATCACTTAATAAAGGTGAATCAGAAAAGTACACCCTAACTCGGGCAATATCAACTGCCAATACAAATCCCAGAAATGTCCTAGGTATATTTCATGAATTTATTTGGAAAATTTTCATTTAAAAGATGAACAAGGAGAAACTTGAGATTATCTAAGTCGTCCTTTGAAAAAAATACATTTCAAAAATACTTTCAATTATAAATTCTGGAACATTTCCTACAAGGGATTTCAATCACATGCGACAAGTATATCCAATTAGTTTAGTTGAGTGATTATACTTATCCATTTATTATGGTTATCATGTAGATGATGGCATTCGCAACAATTAGTCATTCAACAGACAAGTAATATAACCAATATAACAATAAACAGTAGCAAATACAAGCAAATAGTAGATCATTAGAACTCCCTCACCTAAGCATTCTTGTTTGTTTGATATGACCATTGGGCATACTTGGGGTTTGAGAACTTGGATTCAATATTTCCTATGAAATGAAATAACAGATATTCATTATTATATTGCTATTTGTATAATAATTCTAGTTATGATTTTTCATGCCCTAATTCAAATTTTATTAATTCTGATCTGTGTATATACTTATTTAGGAGTTTTAAACTTTTTAAAGGTTATATTCTTCTAATAAGGTCATAAAATTTGTCATAATGCATTTTATGTAAGAGAAGTCTTCCTATAATTTTTAGATTTTAGTTTTAACTGTGTAAATCCAAATTAAACCTATTATATTCCTTTTAGCTTTGGTTACAATATATGAATAGTTAATTTGATGCTCATAAAGTTTTCTATTTTCTTTTATATATATATAATTCGCACTAATGGGTTTTATTTATGAAAAGTGGTTTAAATAATTTCTTATGTTACTTTTTATTATGTAGTCTTCAGCTAAGCCTATTATACTCATTTTAACTTGGATTTTCATATATAGATAGGCATTAGAAAGTCTATTTTGAGTACCAGATGATAGTGAACTTAATTTTATTAATCTGTAAGTTTCATTCACTTTATGATTGTCGATAGATGTTATAGAATATTTTAGATCTTATTTTGCTTAATAGTTTTATTATTAAGCTTTTATTATTTATGTGGTTCTTTTAGTATATCGACCTTAAGAGAGTTGATATTTACTACTTATTATTTATTTTCATTGTGTTTCTCTTGTTTCTTGTTCATTTTTTTATCTATATTTAAGCGACATTCTATTAGGGTCTATCTACATCTATATTCTTTAATGCCTACATTGATAGGAAAATTTTCTTTATTATTTACTTCATTTGTTAACCTTATTTGTCTTTGTAAATTGGAATTTCTATTATTTATAAGATTATATTCTATCATTTAATCATTAGCTTATTTTTCTAACACATGTTTGTGTTCATAGAGTTTAGATTTATATCAAATGCTTACTAAACTTACATTTTATTTCTTTTTAAGACCATAACATGTATGGTATAGTTCTTATAGTTTGATTTTATCTTGCGACGGGAAGGAAAATAGGGTTTGAGATCTACACGAGTGGTTACATAGGTGTGTCGCAGGATCATTGATGTTTTATGTCCTATACTACCAATACACGACTCGGATAGAAGGAAAAGTAATGTTTTGTTCCTACACTGTTGTTCTACACAGCCTGTATTGGTGGTTGTGTAGTAATATTTTGTAGTTTTTCTTGGTTTTATGAGATGATTCATATTATAATTATAGAGTTAGACCCCTTATTAGGTTTCTTTTTGTAAATTTTCTCATCAAAAACCATATCATGATGTAATTAACTATATGTTAGATTAATCCTTGTCATGATGTATATATATATATATATATATCACATTCTATTTCCCACATGAACCAAATTATAAGTTTCTTGTCTTTATTGTACTAGTTAGTTTTCTAGGATATTCAACACTAAATTTAATATATTCCTAACATAGAACATGGATGATTCAAGTTTGACAAATCATAAATTGGTTATCCTTATACTTATAGAGTAACCGAATGTGGGGGTTGCATATTTAGCTTCATTTATTGTCTTAAAATATATCATGATTTCTTATACATCCTAGGGTGACCGAATGTAACATGCTCCATAGACAATTTTTCCTATTGAATTTCCTTACTTCTAAACAATAATGAAATATATAAGCTAGAGAATGGAGTAGGTATTACCTTGTTTATATTGGAAGTAAAGTGACAAATTCTTCTTTCTTAAAGTGGACTAAACCTAGGATTTAGAAGACATAATATTAAGTTTTTTTATTCTAGAAATATATTAGACATATTGAGACTTTTCTTACATTAAAGCTTGTTCCCTTGTCTTTGAATTTGTTAAAGCTAAGTGATGTCCTTGTGTTGGATTCTATGGTGGAAATATGTGAGAATAAGAGGTTGTTTTTGTGTTGGCTTGTTGTATTTGGTATGATAGGCTTATGGTTTGAAAGAAAATGGAAGAGTATTGTTATGATGAGTTTTGATTTGCCTTTAGATATGGAGTTATGGTTCTAAAAGTGAAGAAAAAGTGTTGCTTTGTTTTACTTTATGTTATCTTAGATTGGAAGTGACTTTCATGGTGGAAGATATGGTTTAGTGTTAGGTTTTGTTTGTATCTTATTAAACTTAAAATGTGAGTCACAATTAATTTTTTGTGGGGAAAAAGTATTGTTTTTTGTTTATCATTGTTGTGAGGTTTACATTTGGTGTTTGAAGGGAAAAAGTTTTGGTTTGTTTATTGATTTGATTTCCATGTGGGGTTCTCGACAAAGCTTAATGGAAATAGAGGCTACTGATTTTGTTTTTGGTTGTTGATTTATGGAGAGAAAAAGAGTTGTTGTTTGGTTGATTGTTTAAGTTTCAGTTCAAGCTTATGGAGGAAATAAATGAGCTTGTTTATTAGTTATTATCACTTATTTATACATGTCATACAAGAGCTGTAATTGTGGTGAAAGTTGGCTATTTTGGAACAGTGAAAATTGTGAGTTGTAGGTTCTGTTTACATCTGCAATTTTTTTAGCTTCCAAGTTGGTTCATGTATGTGTTTGTTTTGTAGATTTTCAAGTCAATATTTGTGTATCTATGTGTCTATTTGAGAGGTTTTTATTGGAGCTTCAAAGGTCAAATTATCAAAGTTTGTTAGCTATACAATTTCTAAAGCTAAACACGGTGGAAACAAGATAAAGTTCTCCAAGATATGTGGTCTCCTTTCTAGCAGTTGTAGTGTAAGCCCCTAATTTTTAAGGTAATATCAAGTTCAAACCTTAAACCAGAAAGTCAACCGGAAACCCTAAGTCAATAAATTTCTAGGAAACCCTAGTAGTTTAGATCCGACAACCCTGCATTCCTAAACCAAGAAGTCGAAATACGAGTGAAGAGTATAAATCGATCCATAATAATACAAGAATGCTTAAGAATATCATATTAGTGAATTTTAGACCTATTTCAAACTCGATCGGATACAAACTTTGAAAAGTGTGTCCCGAGGCTTGAGATTTTAAAAATATAATATTAGTACTAATTGACTCGTAATTTCATAAGATTTCCAAATATATAAGATATATAATTTTTTAGGTTATAAAAGTTACAGTTATAACATTTTTATCGTATTTTCATTACTATCGGTACTTTAATTTTCTAATCTACTTTTTGATTTCTTTCACACTATTCACAAGTTCAACCACCTATACTTTACTTCTTACATCCTTGCAACCTATTTTTACAATATTTCATTATTTTCTTACAATTTACTTTTCCAATATAACTTTTACTACTTAAATTACTTATTTAACTTTGAAACTTACACAACACCTGTCACGCCCCAAAGTGTTCCCTAAACGCGACAGTCCACCACAC
Organism: Combretum micranthum; assembly: GCA_024138025.1. Classification (NCBI taxonomy): domain Eukaryota; kingdom Viridiplantae; phylum Streptophyta; class Magnoliopsida; order Myrtales; family Combretaceae; genus Combretum; species Combretum micranthum. The sequence continues at coordinate 314,402 of JAMXBD010000892.1, read as the reverse complement.
TCGATATTTAAACTTAAGTATGACAACCTTAGTCATCCCATAAGTTTACATATCGGGTGTAAGTGTACTTGCACCACTTTTAGGATCACACTTTGAATCGAATAGTCTAAAGAAGGTATACATTAGCATTAAGAATAGAATTCACAACGATATAAATAAATTAAGTCTTTACAAAAGTCAAGGGGGCATACCCCCGCCAAAATAATAATGGAAGTCCGTCCATTCTAAATTCACATTTACAAATACTAGGGTCTATATCGAGGAGATTTTCCTAGAAGTCCATGCCTCTAGCTAGGTCCCGACTTCTTCAAAAGCTCCTTCATCCAAAAGATAACCCTGTGAAATGTGTTCTCTCGGAACAACCAAAAATAGGAACACCACAACAAAACTATCGGGGTGTAAGCTATAGGCTTAGTGAGATTCATTCACAAATAAATAATGCTCAACAATAGTATATAACAAACAAGTTATTAGCAGCCATATGAGATGCACAAGCATATGACTTTCCGGGAGCCATATGTGAATGGATTTACGCCCTCCATTCGGGGTTTGGGATGGTCCATAAACATGCGACCACAATTCCAATATTTTCTCTTGTGGTTTATAGTGTCTACTCCACTTCCCATTAACATAAGCGACCTCATAGGCCCTTAATGTTAATGAAGGTGGTCCTCCACCTGTTTATATGTATTGGTTTATAGTGTCTACTCCACTTCCCATTAACTTAAGCGACCCTGCAGATCCTTAATGTTAACGAAGACCCGCTGCCTCCCGATCATACTTTTGTTCCCACCAAAAGCATTCTCGTAATGCAATGTAACTCACTAAATGATATGCATGTACAATTTATTCATATAATCGTGGCATATTAATTAGACAGATTAAGTGCGATCATAGAGAATTTCAGACAATCCCAAGTCTATACTAGCTCATACAATGATTTATCAACAAGTCTCGTCTCGATATGCTTATCATTCATTCAACCAAGATTATGTCACACTCAACTTGATTTTATCTTTTCCTAATTCTAACGCCACTAAGATTACAAGCACATACATGAGCACAACTATTTAAGAAATGAACTCACTCAGCCATGGAGAGAAATCCACTAGTCGTAGTAGTCCTCGGGGAGTGGAAATCCGTCCTCCAATTCACCTAAGTACAAGGAATACCCAAAATGAGTATTTCTCACAAGGTTCTAATAACTTAACTTTTCTAACTACTAAGTTCGTCAATTTCCGCATAAGATAAAGTCCTAACTTTAAATGACCATATCTAACTCATTTTGACTCGGAATTGAGCATATAATATATCGATTTCTATCTACTTCGAAAGATCTATCTATTCCTAATATTATTTTCAAGTTTCGAAAATATTTAAGTCACCAAACAGAGGAAACAGTTCTGGTCGTCCGAAGACTCCAATTCCGAAAAATACTTTTTGTGGATGTTTGTGATGTTTCTAGCATATAGTTCAACTACTCATGCAATATAGATGATTTCCTATCATGATGATATGATATGAACTTGATGCATGCATGCTTTTGAAATTATTTACTAAAAGGAAAAATTAGAAACTTCTTACTTGTGTAACTCCATGATTATACACTTTCAAGAAAAACTAGTTACTAACTTTGACTATCTCATTTGTTTTGAGGTTATTTCTTTAAGGAAAAATCAATTTATCTTTATCTAAATTGAAGTCTTTATTAAACCTTACCAAGCCATTTCATTTCGAAAAACTTGCATTCTACACTTTGTAAATAGGTTTTCAAAAAGGATTTGTCAAAAATCCGAATTTAGAAAAATTCATTTTCAAGTTGATTCTCTTGAGAAAAAGCATTTTATACTTAGACTTGGTGTATTTTATTTTACCTATACCCTAAGGACTCTATTTATTTAAGAAAATACTATATTTGAAGTTGGAAAACTAGTGTTTTCTAACATTATCCATTATTACGAATTTGGGCCTACAAGATTTTCAACTCAAAACTTCTATTGGACTTCACCTCTTGTTTTAAACATTTCCTTTGGTAGAAACCCATTTAAACTTATGAAAAATATCATCAAACACCATCTATCACCTAAAGGCTTCATTTTTCTTGTAAAATACATGTTTTGAAGTTGATAAAAGTGTTTTTAAAATAGGCCTTTAAAACCATACGAATTTGACTTTGAGTATTTCAAACAAAAACTTTTCCTTTTTGGTTTCATTAACTCATCTACCTATAGATCTACATACTAGCAAGTTATTTACTCAAGACAAAAGCATTGATGACCATAAATGCACATAAACTCAACATAAAGATGAGATCTAGTATGTCTACATGAATGTGAGTGGTAAAAATGATAGACTACTTATGATGCATGATATGAAGTTTAAAAGCATGGACATGAAATTTTATGCTAGATCTCTACTCTACTCCACTCCTACATGCATGAACATGAAATATCTTCAACAAAAACTTGATCAAACACAAGTCTACTCTTGTGATGGCTTGATATTCATGTAGTAGCATTTTCTTTGTCCCTAGCAAGAGCTCATGGGGACTTTGAGTGAAAATACTCATGAATAAACTTGCATTACAAGATTAAGTAGTGTTAAGGCTTAGGAATCATCACCTAAGGCTTGAAATAGATGAGCAATGGAGAAGAAAATTGAAGCTTGTGTGTGTGTGTGTGGTGTAAGGGAGGTCACGGAATTGAGAGAAAAGAAGAGAGGGTTTGAGAGCTTTTGGAACAATGGAACAAATGAAATGAAAAGTGAAGAGAGAGAAAAGTAAAGGGTTATTTATATTAGAGGAATAGGGTTTTGGTGTGTTAAAAAAAATATAAAACAAAGCATTTTGGAGCCCAAAATGGGAGGGTTTCACGCCTTCCAATGTAAGGAGAGAGAGAGGGATATATTTGATTTCATTTGAAATTTGAATTTGTATAATAAATTGTATTAATTGTAATAATTTGTTAAGAGACAAAATTTCTTGGAAAAGAAAATGAATTGAGTGATTGAAAGGTTGTAAGAATAGGGTATGGGTATGTGTGTAGTAGGTTGTACTTGTGAATAGTAAGGAATAGTAGATAAGACATCTACTTTATCGGTAGTAACGAAAATACGGGAAAAAGGCTATAACTGTAATTTTTATAGCCCGAAAAATTATAAAACGTATTTTTTTGAAATCCTTATAAAATTTCAGTTCTAACGAGTATTCCGGAATATTTTTCTGAGTTTCTAGTTCCAGAGCTCGATTTTCCGTAATGAAGCTCGGGAAAGCCCGGAATAGAAAATTTTTCGAAATCAAAATTTTGTTTGGTTTAAATTATACTATGAAACGATAATCCACATTAATTTAGCTTATAGAGGTTCTTTTATATAGGAATCGAAGAAAAGTCGGAATTAGGGTTCCTAGGTTGCTTGTACTAATCCTACTTTAGGGTTTTTGATTTTCGATTTATTGAGTTTACTCGGTTACTATGAAAACCGGGGTTTACAACACCCATCTCTCTCTCTCCCATACTGCCCAAACTAGCGCCCCCTCCCCCTTGCTCTCTCTCATTTGTTGATTTTTCCTTCATTTGTTTAATCACACAAACCCTAAATTCTTTTTTCTATAAATACCCCTTTATGCATTTACCATTTCACTTTCTTTCTTTCTTCATTTTCTCTTTAGAAAATATTTTTCAAAACTCTCTCCTCTCTCCTCTCAAATGGTGTTAGCCCCTTCCCTCTACACACACACATACACTTTTATTTTCTGCAAGTTTTCTTGTTCCAAACCACTAATAGGTAGATGATCTACACTTTACTATTTTAAAAACATGTAATGGCAAGATCATTCATGTGTGATTTCACTCAAAAATCTCCATAAGCTTAAGGCTAGGGATGTGGAAACACTTAGACATGAGATCCTTGCCATCACAATGTTATAGATCTTGTTATTTAAGATTATTTTGTTATTACTTTGTTTTATTGTTAAGCTATGTTATTATTATTAATGTTTTGTGCATGTATTCATTATCTAGCCATATCCACATAATGATCATAGTATTCATGCATTTATGTCTAGTACAGTAAACTAGATCTAGTGGTTTTGAGTTTATAAATGCCTTAGGATTTTGTTTTATACACATAAATAACTTGTAATAGCATGAAATAGTAGGAAAATGTTAGAAAGCTTAAGATCCACTTTAGTTTCAACAAAAATGATTTTTGAAAATTCGGATAAAAAAGAAACCATATTTAGAAAAGCCATTTTTCAACTTCAAAATGTATATTTTACATTAAAAATGAAAAGGCTCAGGGAATAGGTATCATAAATGAGTGATGTTGATGAGTAAAGCTTAGATCTACTAAGGAATATTTTCAGAACAAGGAAAAATTTACAAAAGTTATGTTTCAATCTCAATAACAAGCTTTAAATTCGTATTAAGGAAAGCTTGAAGTGCAAACATCTATTTTTCAACCCAAAAACAATATTTTTATTAAAGAAATGGAAGCCTTAAGGAGTAGGTTTGATTAGGGAATAGTTTTTGAAAGATTAAATGAGTTTTACAAAGGAAACAATCTCAAATGAAACTTTCAAAATTCGGATTTGAAAATGGCCACTATTTAAACACCTATTTCCAAATGCTAAAATGATGATTTTTATGAAAAAATGGAAGTCCTAGGAAATACATGTAATAAAGACCTAGTTTTAACAAGGATAAGTGAAATTTATTAAAATATATTCCTAAAACAAGGAAAGTTTTCCAAAGATAGATTAAACAATATTTTCATTCCTTAAAAATCTTGTAAAATTCGTATCTAGGTAAACCCTTTATGTAAACCCCTATTTTCCAACTCCAAAACAAAGAATTCCACTAAAGTAAAGAAGGTGATAGACATATAAGTCATTAGGGAAAAGTTCTGGTAAAAACAAGTGTGATTTTGCAAGAAATAAAACTAGTTTTTTTAAGTTTTGAAATTTCAAAAGTTTTACAAAGCAAAAGTTTTCTAAAAGAATTTTTGATATCATGCCATTAAGAATATACATATAGATAGTTCATTTCATGAAATTCATGATAATTAACTTATCGGTTTTGCATGTACACATAATGCACTTGGTAGAAACAAAGTTAAGAAAGTAGTGTCTTATACATCCTATCAAGCATTATCTAAGTACATGAGGAAATAACTTTACCAACACCCATGAATCATGTATGATATTGAGTTATATATGTAGATAATAGAGTCTTACAAGATATAATGATAGCTATGTATCTATCAAAGTTTTAGTATGATGCTTGGTTTGAAATTAGGAATTAAAATGTGGAATGGGAAATTCGTATAGTATTCTGTATGCTACTATTCATGGACCAAACAACCTTATTTGTTGGAAATAACTCTAGAAATAGATAGCTCTCGTCAAATAGGTAGAAATCGGTATATAATATGTAAAATTCCGAGTTAAAATGACCAAATTATGGCGTTTTAAGTTAAAATTTCCTCTTAGACGAATTTTGACGAACTTGATAGAATAGAATTTATAACTTCATTCAAACTTCATAGAAATACTCATTAGAGTTATTTCTTTTGATTAGGAGACTTGGGAGATGGACTAGACCTTCCCGGGGACTATTACGATTAAGTCGATTTTCACGCCATGGCAAAGTGAGTTCACTATCTTTAAATTTTATGCTCATGATTGTGCTTGTAATGATAGTGGCATTAGACTTAGGGCAAGATAAAATTGAAATGTGCATGTGAATTCAATTTGATTGAATCGATGGTAAGAATATTGAAAGGGAATTGTTGTAAATATTGTATGATTTAGTATAGAATTGAAATGTCTACAATATCTGTGACCGTCCATAAATCGTTAATTAATATGTCATGATCTTATAATCAAATTGACATGCATACCATATGTGGAGTCACATTGCATAGGTTATTATACCTTTGTGGGAAGAATGCATAATTGCTGGATAATGAGGGGTCTATAAACTCGAATGTTGGCATAATGGCTAGAAATTATGTGTGGGTGGGCACTTGTATCAACCACAATGTAAATGAGAAAAATTGAAATCTATGGTCGTATGGGCCTAAAACATCTAACCCTAAATGGAGAGCGTAAATCCATTCAACATAAGACTTCCGAAAAGTCTTATGTATTGTATGCTCACGTGCTTATACATTTCATATGGTTGTTGATATAACTTGCTTGATATATATATATTGTTTGTTGAGTATTTAATTTTGGAAGTGAAACTCACTAAGCTCGTAAGCTTATACCCCTATAGTTTCCTATTGCAGTATGAATATTTGTGGCTATCTCCGAGAAGCCACTTTCCTCAGGTATAGCTTTTGGACCTTAAGGAACTTTTTGAAGAAGTTGGGACCTAGATGTAGGTATATACTTCTAGTTGAACCTCTTAAATCTATATATATATATAATAGTTGATGTAAGAGACTTTTGTGGACCTAAGGACTCTTAATATTTTGACAAAGGTATGCCCATTAGATCATGTAATAGATTTACCTTGTTAGAACTGTTATGATTTACTTTCTTATTACTATATATGTCTCCTTAAGCTATTTCGATTCAAAGTATGGTTCCCTATATATTGAACGTGAACCTTGTACCTGGTGTTTAAACTTATGGAATGACTAAGGTTGTCATACTTGAGTTTAGATATCGAGTGTGGCAGATTGTCGCATCTAAGGTACCCTTTGGGGCGTAACATGTAGCCACAAGAAAACAGGGAACAATTTGAGTCGGTTAAGCAAGTTATTTTAGGCTAGTAATTTGTTCATTTAATAATAAGCTTACTTAGAGATCTTCTATTAGTTCATATGTCCTCATCATTTGACTTTGAGGACAATTTGATTCAAATTACTTGGGCAAGAGACGTGAATTTCTTCAAGTGTTGTAGCCGGATTACCAAGCTTGTTTTCCCACCATATATTGCTTAGTTGATTTAGGATTGTAGTTTTTATGGATTATCCAAATTTTCAAGTAGTTTATTAGGCTTTACACGTATTTATATATTAGTTAATAGAGGTTTTATCTTTAAAAGTTTCTCTAAAGTCTCTACAAATTCTCTAGACTATCTATGAGTTAAAATCTTGAGTTTAAAGCTTACATGATTAAATAATTTTAGAGTTTTATCTTACACGATTATGATTTTCTAGGCTCGATAGGGTAACTTAGGATTTTAGCTCCTATAGACTCTAAATTTTCTAAAATTATGGTGTAATTTAAATATTTAATTGAGTTCTAGATTCTTAGATATTGATATGTTTTTTATCTTATCATATATTTTATAATCCTAGTGATGTATCTTTAAACTATCATTTTATAACCAGTAGGTTCTAAAAATTAATCATCTTTTATTATAATTTAAGGTCAACTATGATTACTTATTGAGTTATTGCCTCGTGACGCAGAATCTTGTCCTAAGAATTATTTTTTAATAATTGATAATCATAAATTTTTTAATGCTACTTTAGAATTTTTAAAATATTAAGGATAAGTCAAAAACCATTGTATCATTATTCAATAAGTGTAGAATTTTTTTTTTTTATTACTAATCTTAAGGTAAAAAGATTCTTGAAGTTTTATATTTATGATCAATTTATCATCGATTCTTGATTGTCTAAGGTTATAGAAGTTACATGTTGTATTTCAAAATTTTATTGGTAAGAATTTTAATTTCACTAACTATAATCATATTTGCTCATATTTTAATAATTTTTAAATTGTGAAAAATTGGGAGTGATTTTTGTTACTTTTTCCCAAAGTTCTTTATGATTCTATATTATATTTTTTTGTAATTATTATAATCAGGTTATGTAAAATTAGGGAGATTACACAATTACTTCGAAAAGGGATTGAGTCCATTTATTTTTTTTCTGAATGACACATATAACCACTTATTGAAATATTATATATGTATATATATAAAAAGAATCAAGATAATCTCATCTTTATAATAGACAAAGCTAAATTGATCTGGTTTGTTTCATGTCCTTACTATCTTGTATGTTCTTCTTTTTTTTTTTTTTTTGGCCATTACAGAAGAAGGAGAAATTCGAAGATGATACAATTCACTTGAGAGACCAAGGGTGTTGTCAATAAACTATAAAGCTATCAACTCCATCTCGTAACTTTAAAGAAACAAAGTGAAGGTCCTTTCCCTAAAACTAACCATCTTTATTTTTTACCTTTGTTGAAAGTTCCAATAATTAATCCTACTTTAGAAACTATTGAAGTGCCGAGGATCAAGAACAAAGAGAAAAGCATATCATGTTTTCGATTATTAATAAACCCACCACATTTGTTTCAAAAATACAATAGCGAATCTCTATGTTTTCATCTACGTATAAATTTTATCCACCTCATTAATATATATATACACACACACAGACACGCTTCAATTAAATTTTGAGGAAATTGCAAATCACCCCCTAAGCTTTCGTCAATGTGTAGACTTGTTCCCTTGAACTTTACCTATGTGTGGATTTACCTCTATAAACTTTTGAAGTGCACTTTTTTTTTTTAAATGAATAATTGCAATTGTCCTTAGTTATGTTAAATGTTAAAATTTTAAGGAGTCTAATAATTTACCTTAAAAATTTATGTGTGAAAATGCATCTTGGTAACAGTTTGAGAGGATAATTTGCAATTTTCTTTTAATTTTGAATCTACCACATATTCATTCATTCTCTATCCCTCTTTCTCCGCCTCTCTCTCTCTCTCACACACATATATATAATTAATTTCTTATTTAGGATACTAATTGAAATTAATTTCTTAAATAAGGTCAAAATGAAAATAATTATCAATTTACCACATCAAAATCGTGTTTTTATCACAAGATATACGAGTGAACAGTAAAGGCACATATATCGCATCTTTAAAACACGATATACACGTGCATATCGCAACTATAAAATGCAATATATATAGCAATATCTCGATTAGTAATGGCAATATATGTACAAAATACGTATATCGCGATTAATAATCATGATATTGTAACGTAGTCAAACATTAAATCGCGATTCTTTAACACAATTTTTGTATAAAATTGTATATCATGTTTTTTAAACGCAATTTTGCAACTGGAAATTAGTAATTAATTTCATCCAAACAGTATATTAGTAATTATTTTATATATATTTATAATGAATAATTTGATATCTAAATAAAGTTTTCGTTGACTCTTTTTATACCTGAAGTTTAATTTTGACAATTTTGGTACCTGAATAAACTTTTCATGAACTTTTTTGATAACTCATTTCACTTATTTAAGGTATGAAAAAATCAATAAAAACTTTATTCATAAACTAAAATTGTCAAAACTAAAGTTTATATATGAAAATAGTTAACAAAAACTTTTTTCAGGTATCAAATTATTCAAAACAGAACTTTAAATACATAATTATTCTTTTTGCAAAATTTCAGGTACCATTTTTTGTTATTAACCCATATATATAATTATATTCATATTTCATCTTATTCCGTTTTATGATATTTCCAAATATAGGAACTATCTTATTATTCTCTTATCCATTGAATATGCATGATTCTGCATCATCATGAACATTAAAGAAAATTTACATATGTGCGACTTACCAGCGGAGCTGGCTCGATTGGCGTCGAAAAGCTCTAAAAATGTACATTGTTGGACTTTCATATAAATATAATTGCATAGATATGAGTAAAATTTGTATTACAAGAATTTAACGGATTAAATCTAGCATTGATACTTGGTGGAAATTTTATGATTTATATCTAATTCATTTATTATAGAAAAGCAGCACCAATCAGAGTATAAAACCTAGCACATATACTGGAACGAAATATTATTTATATTAATCTTATAATCAAGAAAATATAACTTCAATTGCATGACAATACAACTTAATAAAAAACCGTCACATATTGTTTTATAGTCAAACAAACCAACTTCCCAGCTAATTGAGTACCCTACTGGATTAAATTCAAGTTTCAAAATAGCCTAAAAAGCGAATGAGCTTATTTGAAATAAAATAATTAAAATGGAGAATAAAAGGCCACAGATGGTATATAAAACAAAATTTCCTATTGAAAGTTATGATATTATAAAAAATTTCCTAAAATAGCAAAAGCACGGTTTTAAAGTTCTAAACAATTGAGTTTGCGCAAAAAAACAAAGTACATCACAAACAAAACTTGTGTTTTTTCTGTTGGTTCATTTTTCATTGAAATAGGGTCCTAAATGCAAAAACTTAAAACTGATCAAATTGCGAAGCCACCACTAGTCAATTTCCATCCTACTTTTTCATGTACTCATTTGCTCATTCTTCCACCTCATCATAAGTCTTTAGTTCTATGAATGAAATCATCATTGCATCTGGATGCAGTAAGCAAGTGCCTGACTGTCGGTTTCTTCTTCTGCAGTTGTCCGGATGGCACAGGGACAAAACTTAAGTTTTCGTATTTCTCTTATGATTTGAGCCCGTTAACATCTCTTTGAGCCATGTTGGGGAGGTTTAGAGACTTGGCCACATATCTGCATTCATGTCCCTTATTTTAAACTGACATTTTCTCCATGCGGATGACACAGTCTTTATGGCATAAGTGATTTCGCAGTCAACTCAGTTAATGGTAGACACACTAGTCACCTTCTTTAAATGGTCGAGTTTGCAAACTAATCTAGACAAATAAGACATAATGTTCTCATCAAATGTCGACACAAATCTGAGTCTGTTTGTTTGGTTTTTTCTAACAGATACATACTTTTTTAAAATTTTTTTCTAACAAATTATTTATCAAGCAATAGATATAGATAAAAAAAAAAAAGTTGACAGTTCTCATCAAAAGATCAAATATAGATAAAGTATATATGCAAATTGAACATATTTACATATATTATTTTGAAAAAGATACAGATACAAATGAAAAACAGACCATCCAAATAAACCCTAAAATCTCAAATACTAATTTGGTGAGCCTTCATGAATGTGAAAATTACATATATTTGATTCTGACTTTTAGCTACACTTATGTATATTTTATATTTTATATTAAAAATATTATGCGAATTCGAAAATATACACACAAGAATCTAGATATTCTAATTTTTAAGTGCAAAAGTTACATGGAAAATGACCCAACAGTCAGAAACGGGTCACATTTGAATCTCAGTTTCAATTAAATTCGATGTCTGCCATGTTCCAAGACAAATTTAATAGAAGCCCATCGTGTGAACAAATTGCAGTGACAGCTAAATTTCAAAGTCTTCAACTATTGAAGAATCCACAAGCCCAACCAATAGATCATTGCAATTTAACAAGCTAACAATTTCCAAGCAAAGTGAAGCACGGTCGGCCGACTTATGCATAGCCACATCTTCGACATGCAAGAAGCCATGGTGCGCCACTCCAAGCTGTCATAATTTGAAGAAACAATCCAATGCAATGCCAGCCGTTTTATAAATTGCCAGTCCACGTGGCTTTAGGATTCCCTCATGCTTCCGGGATTTATCCATCGTCAATCCAAATCCACGTCCAATTCGGACCAATCATCACGTGCCAACCGGAGAAACTAAAAAGAAGACGGCATGGACCTATAAAGAATTAGCAATTGCGCCGCACAGAAGCCATTACGTGGGTGATTTAGGGCTTGTCTGTTTTGAGGGGGATATGCAATCGACCGGGTGGGTTCTTTTTTTTTTGTTTTTTCTGCATAAAATCTAAACTTGACCCGTTTTTATAAAAGTCTCCCTAACTTGATCCAAAATGTTATAGGGCTTTTTATCATTATATCCAAACTCACCCTTATAGAGTATTTATCTCTTCTTTTTTTTTTTTTACTTTTTTTTATATTTTTTTAAGGTTGTTTTTGTTTGCTTTTGCTTTTGAAAGGATTTATATCAAGATGATAAAATTGTTGGAATCACTCACTCTACCTTATTGCTTATTTTAATTGGCTAAAAAGGAGAAAAAAATTTGCTCAAATATCGGGTCTGTTTGGATTGTCTGTTTTTCATCTGTATTTGTATCTTTTTTAAAATGATATGTGTAAATATATCCAATTTACATCTAAATTTTATTTATATTTGTTCTATTTGATCATTTGATGAGAACTGTCAACTTTTTTTTATCTATATCTATTTCTTGATAAATAATTTGTTAGCAAAAAGTTTGAAAAAGTGTCTGTATCTGCCGGAAAAAAGCCAAAACAAACAGACCTATCATTTGCAATGTGCATTACAAAATATAAACTATGTGTTATGTGATAAAACTAAAAAAGCTCCGTAAACATTTGGAAATATACAAACACTAGAGAGAGTGTGGCTTGTGAGTGAGAGTGATAGAGACTTAGGAGGAGATTTTGCTTCTTAAAGGTTTTTTCTTTTTAGTTTAAATTGATTCTTTTATAAATATTTTATTTATATCTTGTTACAAATTATCAGGTTAGGTTTTCCATTGGGTCATAACTAGACCTATGACTCGACCCTAAACCCTATAAGACCATGAGAATTTTGCCAAGCCTATCCCAAAACCTTATAAGGTCTTTTACAGGTCAAGTACCAATAACGACCTACCTAATTGCATCCCTAATTTAGATAAAAAAAAAAGGTTTTCCTAAAAAGTAACGTGTTTTCAAGTGTTTAGTTAATTTTATAAAAATAGTTTTTCTTATTTATTTAATTTAAATACTTGGATAATGAAAATATTAGGATGATTAATAATGAAATATATTCTATAATGTAAAGTAAATCAACCTATATAAAAAATATAAAAAATAATTAATAATAAAAATTATTGGTAGTAAATCATTGGCAAATAGAGCTTGTAACCTAACTAGAAAATGACTTGAGTATTAGTAATCCCTAAGTTGTTTTCCAAAAAATAAGTAAAAAATGAGTCTCCAATATCCAAAATAGGAAAAATGTTTTCCAATAATTGTGTCGCTTTTCTTTAAATAAACACGAGAAAAAATTGGCCATTTTCTTAAAAATATTTTCATCAAAACAAACATATCTTATATTTTTCTGAAAGGGTTCGAGATATGCGAAGAAAATCATAGATTGGAATAATAAGTCAAAATCATTCACAAATTTCTTTTTTGTTCTTTTACTCATGCTTTATATCAAATTTTTGCTTTTCTATAATCATGGGATGATACCATGAATGAGATCTGAACTTTAACAAAATATGTAATTAGATATCTGAACTTTGATATTAATCAATTTATTACTCGAAAAACTTTGAAATTAATCAATTTAGTACATAAAATAACTTAACGGAGGTAGTATTGATGTGCATAAAAATTTCAAAGTTCATACACTAGATTAATCAATTTTAAAGTTTAGGTACTGGATTGATCAATTTCAAAATTTAAGTATCTAATTGAATATTTTATCAAAGTTTAGGTACCATTTATGACATTAACCTTATAATTTTTAGGATGAAGTGTGAGCTCCGAAAAATTTCCGATTTCTAGTTTCTTAAATTGTTTTGATAATTTTAATTATTATTTTGATTATTTTATTTTATTTTATTTATCAAATTGAGTATAAACTTCTTCATAAATTAATTTTTCCTTATTCAAATATGAATCTCCTCTAAACAATATTAATTAAAGATTTTATCTATAAATTCTTTGTCTGAAAATTGTCTAAGTATTTGATCTTGTACGATAAAAATATTATTCGATTTGCTATTGTAATTTTAAACCGTGCTATTTTGTTTAATTTGGATATTTCTTATTTTTGATTTAATTCTTCCGAGTCTATTAGTCAACAAATAATTTAAGAAGATCCATGTTGCGATCAATTTATTAAATATATATATTGATATAAGATAAATTTCGGTGGATATGTCTGACACTAGTTTTTGTGACTTTAAGTCTTTGTCTTGAGATATATATATATATATATATATATAGTATAAGCTGCGTTCCTCTTCTTCTTTCTCCTTTTCCGTTTTAAAACTTTCTATTTTCTTTCTTTCTCTGTTTCAATTTTCTTTCTTTTTCTTTCCTTTTGTTCTTCTCTTCTTCCGTGGGAGCAACAATCCAAGTAAGGTGAGTCCTCTTCTTCTTCCTCTGTTTCTTTTTTTCTCTCCTTCCTCCTCTGTTTCTTCTTCTTATTCTTCTTCGTCACAGCACCACCCCAGCCACCACACCACAGCCCACACACAGCACCACCCCAGCCACCACACCACGGCACACACGCTCCACCGCAGCATCCCCACCACACACACACCGCTGCACACGGCAGAGCAGGGTGCTCTGCCCCCACCGAGCCTCCACACGCGCTGGAAGGCGTCATGGGCGCTCGGAGCAGCGCTCAACGAGCGCCCAGCCTAGCGCTCAGGGAGCGCATCGGATGCGCTCCAGCAGCGCTAGCGAGCGCTCATGGAGCGCTCAAGCTAGCGCACAGGAGTGCTCGAGCAGCGCACAGGAGCGCTCGAGCAGCGCTCAGGAGCGCTCGAGTGCGCTCAGCGAGCGCACGAGGAGCGCTGAAGGAGCGCTCAGCGAGCGCTCAGAGCGCTCAAGCTAGCGCTCCACGCAGCGGCAGCAGCCACGCTGCTTCTCCTTCCCGAAGCAGCTCTGCTGCTTCTCATGGATTTATTATATATATATGTATACGTATATGTTATATATAATTAGTATATATGTATATATGTATATATTATATTCTTATATATTTGTATATGTATAAGCTTTATATTTTATTTATATATTCATACTTATATATACTATAGGATATATCATATTTCTTGCTATATATATATATATATATCTATGCTTTTTTATATAAGAATTAAATTATTAATATAAGATAAGTATGTTGATTTATTTAGATGTTTATATAGACATAACTATGTATATATTGTTTTTATTATTATTATTATTACTCATATTTATTAAATTATTTCCTTTAACCTTTCATTACGTATTATTTTTATATATATATCTATATGTTTAGTTACTTATATACTTGGTTAAAGTTTCTTTATCCTTAATAATAATATTTTTTTTTTTTCTATTAGTTGTTATTATTATTTTGCTTATATTTCAAATAACTCTAAAATATTTAGTAAACGACCTTTGTACGTAAAATTTAAGTTAATCGATTTAAATTAGCTATATAAGGTTTTAGTAATAGATTCCAGAAATATAGGAAGTCTGTAGTATAGATATATATATATATATATATATATTAGATGTTTTTAGTCAATTCTTATAGTATATTTCCATCTTTACTTATATTCAGGTGATTCTGACTCTGACTTGACCTGCCTGTTGACTATTACGACTGACAAGAAATATGGACAGGTGAGTATATTCCTATGATCTCTATACTTGATTGTGGTTGTAGAATAGAATTAATCAAGTAATCAAATATTAAGGGTTGGGAAATAAACTGTGACTGTGGTTACTTGAATTGGTTGATAAAATATTGTAATTATATTCTAACCCATTGGATGCTATAGAATAGAAATGAAAGTGTATGAAACTTGTTTGCACGCCAAGTAAATAAATATAAAACAATCTGACATAATAATTGAATGCGTTCATGCATAGCATTCATGCAGTAGAAGGCCATCACCACTACACCTTGATCCGGATGGGCCGCACTGTCCGTGAGGATGGTGAACATGGAGGACCGAAGTGGTATATACCTAGTGTGTACCATGGGCCTTGTTCTAGGGGAATGGGAACTAAGTCGTCTGGGGAGACGGCCCTTCTCCTAGAATCGCGCCGGGTCATTGTTTCGGATTTATTACTTCACTGGGATGTTGTTATATGTATATTATTTTGATATATAAAAAGTTTTCTTGAGAAATTTGATTCCCAAAGTATATTAATCTGGGTGCTGATGAGTGGATGTACCCAACCCCGGATTCGGAGGGCGCAATCCGAATATGTATATGGTTACCGGTTGGCTATATATATTTGTTCACTTGATTGTTTGCATTGCATATGTTTGAATTAATAACTTGCTTGAATGGTATAGTGTGAGGAATATAACTCGCTGAGCCTGTGGTCGCTCACTCCCTTACAGTTTATTGTCACAGGACTATCTTTGGTACCAGTCGACGAGGCTACCCTCAGGTTAGCTCCCCTTTGGATTCAGGGTTTTGAGGGAAGGATACGAGGGTTGAAGAGAGTTCCTTCTTCTTTTCCTGGGAGGGGTTTTTAAGTAAATCTTTGAAACAGGATTGTAATATTTATAGGATCAGTAACCCAACTGCTTTGTTGTATACACTCTTAAACTACTTTTCTTTTAATGTTATTTTGTAGTTGTTAAGTTAGTTTTGAGACTATTAGTTGATATTATATGGCTAATCTGGTACTATCAAACCCTGTGGTTATCTATTCAGGATACGCTTCTGCACAATATTTATGGCTTTAAGAGATTTATGATTTAAATCTTAAGCCGGATATTGTGTATGGCGGAACTGTCCCGTCTAAGATACCCTCGGGGCGTGACAGTTTTGGATTGGTATCAGAGCGGTGTTTAAGCATTGGCGCTTAACCAGAGCTTAGATGTAAGAAAACAAACCTTATTGAGAGATGAGTGGGGTACAACCAAGTGGGTAATAATAGTAATTATAAGATTATTTTTTTTTATTATGGCAAAGAAAGAATTAAGTTAGTTTTTCTTCTCTTTTTCTTAATTTTTGTAGAAATCTTATCTTCAAGTCCGGGATGAGTGGATCGCTTTCCGTCATCAGCCTGAGGAGAGTCTGATTTCCTATCGTCATAGACTTCGTGTTCTTTGTGAGGATCTTGCTCTATACAGGAGGCCAAAGGATATAGATACAGTTATTACTTGGTGGCGAGCAGGATTGTGGGGTGAATGGCACGATAGGATGCTTAAGCTGCAGTTTCATACATCCGCTGGACGTCTGACTGATATTGAGACTATATATGTTCTTGAGGAGGTGGCACTTTTATTTGGACATGAGGGAGTGCTATTTGAGGATGTGATATTCTTAGTTGGCCCTGGGACACCACCCGGCAGACCTGACTTTAGGACTTGGGTGCAGATGAGTCCAGAGTTAGCATATGCTAGAGATTTCAGTAGAGATCACCAGGCTATGATGGCTGCCCATCATGCGGGAGTCTTTTCAGCATATGCACAGCGATGGATACCGACTACGCATCCACCACCAGAGGGACCTGATACAGGAGGATATTCTTTAGCAGCAGCAGATGATTTTCCCACCTTATCAGCACTGGCAGGACAGATCGTACGTGGGACTTTCCGTTACCACCGATACCTCCGCCTTTATGGGACCCCCGCCTCAGTCTATTATGGACCCTGTGTATCAGCCGATATGGGAGCCTGTCTCTCAGGTTGGTGTTCAGATAGAGGATGAGACACCTGAGGCTGTTCAGCAGGCTTGGCAGTTTGCCGAGAGTGTCATGTCTCCTTTGGAGTCGTTGCCTATGACATTTCAGGAGCTTTCCATTGAGTTATTTCCTGCTGGAGATGATAGTTTCCCTTTGTTCAGGAGCCTTTTCTGCCACCACAGGATGTTGGGGACATGGTTTTACAGGGGATGCAGCTGTTGCTGATGTTCAGCCTCCCATGTCTACAGATATTATAGCTGACCCTTCTTTACTTGATACTTCGGGTTTCTTTGCTCCAGACTCTGAGGACGGTTCATCTAGCATCGCTTCTTCAGACAGTCCACCTCGGACTTTACCTCCAGTAGATGGAGTGTGATGATGAGCACAGCCCTTATAGTTAGTAGTAGATGGAACGAATAGTCGGAAATGATTTCACTTTTGGTATATATATAGAAATCATCCATGATTATTCCTCATAGTTAGGGCTAGGTTGCTATTAGGGTTTTGATGTATTTTGGGGGAATTCTTTTTGGGAATCTTATGTATCCAGGGTTGACGGTGTATTGACTTAGATAATATCTCCCTGTGGTTTTCCTTTGATGTCTTTTGAGGATAGGAAAACATGTATTAAGATTCCATGTAAATAGTTGTGTGATCTTTTGTATATAAGAACCACTTGTAAGAGTTGTCCTAAAGGAGGCAACTACCTTATCAGTGTATCTAACTTGACTAAAAGTAAATAGAAGTGTAACTTTTGCTATTTTCCTTGTACGATTATGTATATAATGTTAATACTTTATTGAAATTTTGTTTTAATAATATATATAGTTTATATTTATTAATTATACGAGAAATTTTCTTCTTCATGTTTGATGTACAGACCATCTGGAAGAGGTCGTGGACGACCCCCACGTCGTACTTATGTTTTTCATAGAGATCCTGAACCTCAAGCAGCTCCACCCGAACAAGATGTACCACCACCGCCTCCAAGGCAAGATAGATCTGATGAAGTTTTGGCTGCCATTGCTCGCTTGGCAGATATAGTTGGAACTTTAGCACAAGGAGGTCCGCAAGCTCCAGCCCCAGCAGTACCAGCACCACCACCCCTGGTGATCCCAGTAGCTCCAGCAGTACCAGCACCACCACCCCCGGTGATCCCAGTAGCTCCAGCAGTACCAGCACCACCACCTCCGGTGATTCCAGTAGCTCCAGCAGTACCAGTACCACCACCTCCGGTGATTCCAGTAGCCCCAGCGGCACCAGTACCACCTCCAGAAATTCCAGTTGATCCAGTTCCACTGCCTCCATTACCACCAAGACCATATAGGAGCATGCTACCTGAGTTTATTAAATGCAACAGGTACTTTGATGGATCCTACGGCCAGCCAGATGAGGCCGAAGATTGGTTAGCTCAAGTGGAGAGATCTTTTGCTGCTTTTGAGGTACCAGAAAATTTGAAGACTGAATATGGTACCTACATGCTCAAATTCCGTGCTCGTACTTGGTGGGAATCGAGGAGAAGGGATTTGGTAAATCCAATAGCCTGGGAAATTTTTCGACAAGAATTCTTAAAAGAATATTTTCCAACAAGTTTGAAAGTGCAATACAGTGCTAATTTCTTGCATATTTTCAGCAAGGACGCCCCATCGATCAATATGAAACTGAATTCAGCAAGTTATTACAACATGCCCCTGAGTCTTACCGAAATAGTGAGGAGTTAAAGATGCAAGTTTTCTCAGTGGGTTGGATGAAGATATGAGGTGTAGATTAGAAGAATTTGGAGTTAACACCTATCAGGCTTTGGTGGAGAAAGCTCGGGTGTTAGAAAATGCTAGAAAAAGAAAAAGTAAGCAAGAAGAAAAAAGGTGAATGTTCGGAAGAAGACCATTTGAAGGGCCAAGATTCAAAAATAGATTTAAGAAACCCATGTTTCAAAGGCCCTACTCTGGTAAAAAGAGCAGAAATAGTCAGGATGTCAAATGCTGGAAATGCAATGGAGACCATAAACCAAGGTCTTGCCCCCAATTGAGGAATAAATGTTATTTCTGTGGAGATGCTACGCATTTGATTAATGATTGTCCAAAGAAACCAGTTACTACTTGTTTCATTTGTAAACAAACTGGGCACTTCTCTAACACTTGCCCAAAAAGACAGATGAATGCAATCAAACCAGTAATTGGTACAGGAAATAATTCTGCTGAAAGGAAGAATGGGGACAAAATAATCGTTCTGGAGGACGACTATTCAATCTTGAAACTACTTGGGATTGTGGATATGATGATGATCAAATATCAGAATTACTGGAATGGATCATGAAGATGCTTATTCTTCCGGACTTATTGCAGGTATATATCTAAGTTAAACTCTTTTCTTTACTAAAGTAGGAATTTCAATATTCTAGAGATAAAGCCCTATTAGTAAATTAGACTTGTTAAGTTGTTTAGGCTGATAATAGAAAACCTAATAGTTTTGCTTTTAATAACTTTACATAATTCGTTAATTCAGGAAATATTTCCATAGCAAATCATATCGTCTATGCCTTATTTGATTCTGGTGCTACACACTCTTTCATCACTCCCAAGGCAGCAAAACGAACGGGATGCCCACAACAGTGATTCCAGGAAGTTTTAGTGTGAAGATTCCAACTGGTAGTATTGTGAATTCTAAGGAAGTAATTAAGGATTGTCCCTTAAATTACAGGATCATGATACTACTACTGATTTGATAGTATTGGAAATAAATAAATATGAAGATTTTGGGCATGAATTGGATGACCAAAACAAAAGTTACAATTGATTGCCAGAGGAAAGAATAAATTTCCAAGCTGCAAATGGATCTCGAGTTGTTTTTGTTGGAGGATTGGTGATTCCACAACAAAAGGAATTAAGTTCATTTGAACTAATGTTAAGTAATGGGCATCGTCAATGGGATTCAAACTTTCTGTATGCTTCTGAGGGAGAAAGGAAAGAAGATAATATTGCGGAAATTTTGGTAGTAAAGGAATTTCTTGATGTTTTTCCGGAAAAGTTATCGAGTTTACCACCAAAACGGGAAATTGATTTTGGAATTGATTTGGTACCTGGTACCGAACCAATCTCAAAGGCACCATATAGAATGGCTCCACTTGAACTACGGGAATTAAAGAAACAATTGCAAGAATTATTGGAGCAAGGTTTTATCAGACCTAGTGTTTCTCCTTGGGGAGCCCCTGTTTTATTTGTGAGGAAAAAGGATAATTCTGAGGTTGTGTATTGATTATAGAGAGTTGAATAAAGTAACAATAAAGAACAAATATCCTTTGCCGCGTATTGATGATTTGTTTGATCAATTACAAGGGGCTACCGTTTTCTCCCGAATTGATTTGAGATCGGGTTATCATCAACTCAGAATTAAGCCTGAAGATGTGCCAAAAACAGCTTTTCGAACCAGATATGGGCACTACGAGTTTTTGGTTATGCCATTTGGCTTGACCAATGCCCCTGCTGCATTTATGGATTTAATGAATCGGATATACAGATCATTATTGGATAAATGTGTCATTGTTTTCATCGATGACATTTTAGTCTATTCAACGACTGCTGAACAACACGTTGAGCATCTAAGACTGGCATTACAAATTTTGAGAGAACACAAATTGTATGCCAAATTTTCCAAATGTGATTTCTGGTTAAATGAAATTTCTTTTCTAGGGCACGTAATTTCAGGAAAAGGTGTATCTGTGGATCCTGCAAAGATCGAAGCAATTGTTAGTTGGAAACAACCAGAAAATGTTACAGAGATAAGAAGCTTCTTGGGGTTAGCAGGTTATTACAGAAAATTTGTGAAGATTTTTCAAAAATTGCTCGACCCCTTACCCAATTGACTCAAAAGTATGAGAAGTTTGAATGGAATGATAAGAGAGAGGAAAGTTTCCAGGAGTTAAAGAAAAGATTGGTCTCAGCACCGATATTAACCTTGCCAAATAGTGAAATACCATTCACTGTTCACAGCGATGCATCAAAAAATGGGCTTGGTTGTGTGTTGATGCAAAATGGTAAGGTAATTGCTTATGCTTCAAGGCAATTGAGACCCTCTGAGAAAAATTATCCTACCCACGATTTGGAGCTAGCAGCAGTTGTCTTTGCTCTCAAGTTATGGCGACATTATTTATATGGGCAAAGATGTGAGATTTATTCAGATCATCAGAGTCTTAAATATTTATTCACTCAAAAGGAATTAAATATGAGACAAAGAAGATGGTTGGAGTTAATCAAGGATTATGATCTTAGAATAAATTATTGTCCTGGAAAAGTAAATGCTGTAGCTGACGCTTTAAGTAGGAAAAATCATGCAGAAGTTGCCGCATTACTTACGTCTCAAAAAGAGATGATTCGAGAATTTGAACGCTTGAATATTGAATTTGCTTGGCATGAATCAGAGGTTGAGTTGGCTAATATAATAATTGAGCCCACATTGATTGAAAGGATAAAAGAAGCTCAGCAGCATGACTCCACCTTGCTTTTGGTGAAACAAGAAACACAACAAGGAAGGTATACAGATTTCAAAATTGGAGATGATGGATTGATACGCCTGAATAACAGATTATGTGTGCCTAATGATCAAGAACTTCGGAAGGAGATTATGAGTGAGGCTCATACGTCTGGGTATACAGTACATCCCGGAGGTACTAAAATGTACCAAGATCTGAAAAATCATTTTTGGTGGAATGGGATGAAACGTGATGTGGCAAATTTTGTACAAAAATGTGAAGTGTGCCAACAAGTAAAAGCTGAGCATCAACGGCCAGGAGGGCTGCTAAAACCCTTACCTATTCCGGAATGGAAGTGGGATCAAATTACCATGGATTTTGTGAGCGGATTACCAAAAACACTATCCAAAAATGATGCCATATGGGTGATAGTGGATCGGTTGACAAAATCATCACATTTCTTGCCAATTAATATGACATACTCCTTGGATAAGTTAGCAAAACTATATATCCGAGAAGTGGTGAGATTGCATGGAATTCCAGCAGGTATTGTATCAGACAGAGATCCTAGATTTGTATCCAAGTTTTGGATAAGTTTACAAAAAGGTTTGGGTACTAAATTACGATTTAGTACCGCTTATCATCCTCAAACAGATGGACAATCTGAAAGGACTATCCAAACATTGGAAGATATGCTCAGGGCATGTGTTATGGAATTCAAAGGAAATTGGGATGAACACTTGCCTTTAGTGGAATTTGCGTACAACAACAGTTATCATTCCACTATTCAAATGCCCCCTTATGAAGCACTATATGGGAGGAAATGTCGATCACCATTATTCTGGGATGATGTGGAGAAACTCGTACTAGGACCTGATTTGATACAAGATGCTGCAGAGAAAGTGAGAATCATTCAACAAAGAATGAAGGAAGCTCAAGATAGGCAGAAAAGTTGGGCAGATTTAAAACGACGAATCTTGGAGTTCGACATTGGGGATCATGTGTACTTGAAAATAAGTCCTATTAAGAGTATACATCGGATTCGAACAAAAGGAAAATTGAGCCCCCGATATATTGGACCTTTTGAGATCCTGGAGAGGGTAGGAAACTTGGCTTATCGACTAGCCTTGCCACCAAACTTATCCGGTATACACAACGTGTTCCATGTATCTGTATTACGAAGACACATTCCCGATCCGGATAAAGTTGTTGAATTGGAGCCAGTACAGTTGAAAGCAAATTTAACATACGAAGAACATCCAATTCAGATTTTGGATCACAAGGTTCAAAAATTGAGGAACAAAGAAATCAGATATGTGAAAGTTTTGTGGAAAAATCATAATCAAGAAGAAGCTACCTGGGAATCTGAGGAAGAAGTGAAACAAAAATATCCTCACTTACTTCAAAACTCAGGTAAATCTTTATGTTTTGAGGACAAAACTTCTCAAGGAGGGTAGGATGTGAGCTCCGAAAAATTTCCGATTTCTGATTTCTTAAATTGTTTGATAATTTTAATTATTATTTTGATTATTTTATTTTATTTTATTTATCAAATTGAGTATAAACTTCTTCATAAACTAATTTTTCTTATTCAAATATGAATCTCTCTAAACAGTATTAATTAAAGATTTTATTTATAAATTCTTTGTCCGAATTGTCTGAGTATTTGATCTTACGATAAAAATATTATTCGATTTGCTATTAATTTTAACCGTGCTATTTTGTTTAAATTGGATATTTCTTATTTTTGATTAAATTTTTCCGAGACGATTAGTCAACAAAAATTTAAGAAGATCCATGTTGCATCATTTATTAAATATATATATTATATAAGATAAATTTCGGTGGATATGTCTGACATTTTTTGTTGACTTTAAGCTCTTTGTCTTGAGATATATATATATATATATATAGTATAAGCTGCGTTCCTCTTCTTCTTCTCCTTTTCCGTTTTGAAACTTTCTGTTTTCTTTCTTTCTCTGTTTCAATTTCTTTTCTTTTTCTTTCTTTGTTCTTCCTCTCTTCTTCTTCCGTGGGAGCAACAATCCAAGTAAGGTGAGTCCTTCTTCTCTTCCTCTGTTTCTTTTTTTTTCTCTCCTCCTCTGTTTCTTCTTCTTATTCTTCTTCGTCACACACCACCACCCCAGCCACCACACCACAGCCCACCCAGCACCACCCCAGCCACCACACACACGGCACACACGCTCCACCGCAGCATCACCCCACCACACACACACCGCTGACACGGGCAGAGCAGGGTGCTCTGCCCCCACCGAGCCTCCACACGCGCTGGAAGGCGTCATGGGCGCTCGGAGCAGCGCTCAACGAGCGCCCAGCCTAGCGCTCAGGGGAGCGCATCGGATGCGCTCCAGCAGCGCTAGCGAGCGCTCATGGAGCGCTCAAGCTAGCGCACAGGAGCGCTCGAGCAGCGCTCAGAGCAGCGCACAGGAGCGCTCGAGCAGCGCTCAGGAGCGCTCGAGCTAGCGCTCAGCGAGCGCACGAGGAGCGCTGAAGGAGCGCTCAGCAGCGCTCAAGCTAGCGCTCACGCAGCGGCAGCAGCTACGCTGCTTCTCCTTCCCGAAGCAGCCCTGCTGCTTCTCATGGATTTATATATATATGTATACGTATATGTTATATATAATTAGTATATATGTATATATGTATATATTATATTCTTATATAATTTGTATATGTATATATGTATATGTATAAGCTCTTATATGCTATATATTTATATTCATACTTATATATACTATAGGATATATCATATTTCTTGCTATATATATATATATATTATGCTTTATTTTTATATAAGAATTAAATTATTAATATAAGATAAGTATGTTGATTTATTTAGATGTTTATATATAGACATAACTATGATATATATTGTTTTTATTATTATTATTATTACTCATATTTATTAAATTATTTCCTTTAACCTTTCATTACGTATTTATATATATATATATATCTATATGTTTAGTTACTTATATTACTTGGTTAAAGTTTCTTTATCCTTAATAATAATATTTTTTTTTATTTCTATTAGTTGTTATTATTATTTTGCTTATATTTCAAATAACTCTAAAATATTTAGTAAACGACCTTTGTACGTAAAATTTAAGTTAATCGATTTAAATTAGCTATATAAGGTTTTAGTAATAGATTCTAGAAATATAGGAAGTCTGTAGTATAGATATATATATATATATATATATTAGATGTTTTTAGTCAATTCTTATAGTATATTTCCATCTTTACTTATATTCAGGTGATTCTAACTCTGAGCTTGACCTGCCTGTTGACTATTACGACTGACAAGAAATATGGACAGGTGAGTATATTCCTATGATCTCTATACTTGATTGTGGTTGTAGAATAGAATTAATCAAGTAATCAAATATTAAGGTGTTGGGAAATAAACTGTGACTGTGGTTACTTGAATTGGTTGATAAAATATTGTAATTATATTCTAACCCATTGGATGCTATAGAATAGAAATGAAAGTGTATGAATCTTGTTTGCACGCCAAGTAAATAAATATAAAACAATCTGACATAATAATTGAATGCGTTCATGCATAGCATTCATGCACGTAGAAGGCCATCACCACTACACCTTGATCCGGATGGGCCGCACTGTCCCGTGAGGATGGTGAACATGGAGGACCGAAGTGGTATATACCTAGTGTGTACCATGGGCCTTGTTCTAGGGAATGGGAACTAAGTCGTCCTGGGGAGACGGCCCTTCTCCTAGAATCGCGCCGGGTCATTGTTTCGGATTTATTACTTCACTGGGATGTTGTTATATGTATATTATTTTGATATATAAAAAGTTTTCTTGAGAAATTTGATTCCCAAGTATATTAATCTGGGTGATGAGTGGATGTACCCCAACCCGGATTCGGAGGGCGCAAATCCGAATATGTATATGGTTACCGGTTGGCTATATATTTGTTCACTTGATTGTTTACATTGCATATGTTTGAATTAATAACTTGCTTGAATGGTATAGTGTGAGGAATATAACTCGCTGAGCCTGTGGTCGCTCACTCCCTTACAGTTTATTGTCACAGGACTATCTTTGGTACCAGTCAGGACGAGTCTACCCTCAGGTTAGCTCCCCTTTGGATTCAGGGTTTTGAGGGAAGGATATGAGGGTTGAAGAGAGTTCCTTCTTCTTTTTCCTGGGAGGGGTTTTTAAGTAAATCTTTGAAACAGGATTGTAATATTTATAGGATCAGTAACCCAACGCTTTGTTGTATACACTCTTAAACTACTTTTCTTTAATGTTATATTTCTGCAGTAGTTGTTAAGTTAGTTTTGAGACTATTAGTTGCATATTATATGGCTAATCTGGTACTATCAAACCCTGTGGTTATCTATTCAGGATACGCTTCTGCACAATATTTATGGCTTTAAGAGATTTATGATTTAAATCTTAAGCCGGATATTGTGTATGGCGGAACTGTCCCGTCTAAGATACCCTCGGGGCATGACATGAAGTCTTATTTGTCATGAACTATAGTTGATCAATGGGATTAGACATGCAATAATTTAATCACAAATCTTTTATATGTTCTATGTTAATTGCTTGGATTTTTTCTATTTAAATTTTATGGTTTACAAATATATGAATAGACACATAACCCACTTGTAAGTTAAAATAATAGAAGAGGGGAGAGTGGAAAGTTCACATGAAAATTGAAATTATATAATTTTAGCAAAAAGCTTGATACTTTGATTGTTTATGTTTTAATGGGCTGCATGAGCTAACCCATTTAATTTGCAAAGCGTAATTTAGGCTAACCTATCAACTCATTATTCATAGATTATATTCTTTCATATAAAATTATACAATTTTAAGAAAAGAATGAGACCTGGATTATTCTATATTATCCATGGCACATTAGAATTTTTTTTCCTTTACGAGTATACTTCACATATATGATCTGAGGAATATCTATACATGATATAACTATGACAATAACTTAGCTTATATTGCCTAGTGTGAGTTGTGATTTCGTGTATATTTGTTATTTTTTTTGCTAATTTTTCCATCTTGAGTACCTAGCATGTGTGGATATAGATTGAAGAAATGTGAAAAAAAATTTTTTTATGGGTAAATTTAGAGTTAGGGCTCCTCAAGCCTGGCCTAACTTAATGAGAACATTTCACAACCCAAGGATCCATTGATGACCTCCCATTTAGACTTGGTCACCCATAATGTGGCCAAGTGGACCTAGGTAAATGGCTAGTCCACTTAGTCACAATCATATTGTTTGACGTACGATCACTCAACTCAAACTATTCCATCCCATTTCAACATTCATGGGAAGTAATTTAGTAATTCGGCCTCTACTATTCTAGTAATTGTCATAAGCTCCACTAACTCCATGAACATGCAACTATTCTTTATAACTACCATCCACAATTATCCTATAAATTTCACCATAGATGTCCTTCAACGACAAGCTGACAACATCTAACTAATATTCTACTACCTTATTGACTCGACACATATTGGAGATCCCTATAATATTGTTATACATATTTCTTTCCTATAATATTGTTGTGTATATTCCTTCCATCATATCTTAATCATAGGAGCTTATTTTGTCAACTTCTTCAACTTCCTTTTTTGTGTCTTGTATTGTATCATGTTAAATTCTTTTCCTTAGATTCAATGAGAAGTGTTGAATTTTCTAAATGCTATCACATATTTCTCATGGTATTAGAACATAGGGGAAAAAAAAAAAACCTAACCATTTTAGCCATTGAGTATGTCAGGACCACTAGAATATAAATCAATAAGGGGAGAACTCATGAATGCAACCAATGGTGACTCTTCTTACATCTTGTATAGATCTAATCACCCAAGATTGGTTTTCATCCCTACACTCTTCACAAGAGAGAAATTTGCAACATGGATGAATGCCATGGAGACGACTTTATATGCCAAGAACAAAGGAGAATTCATTGATGGTAGTCTAACAATGTTAGATCCGACATCAGATGATTATTAGTGATGGAGGAAGAATGATGCAATGGTAAAGGCATGGTTAAGAAATTCTTTAGCCAAAAAAATGCAAAAGAGTGTTACATATGCGGAGATTACTCAAAGATTTGTGAGAGGTATGGACAGAGCAATGCACCTCAGATATACAAAATTAAGAATGAATTCTCTAACATGAATCAAGGAAAATGGTAGTCCATTACACAATACTACACAAAGTTCAAAACTTTATGGGAAGAATTGCATTTTTGTGATCCATTACCTCATTCAGTTCAAGGCAGCCAAAGAACAATTGCTCCATCAAGAAAGAGAAAATTTTCATCAGTTCTTATTGGGAATGAATAACAATTTTGATCGGTTGAGATCAAATGTATTGTCTATGATACCAACACCTTCACTCAGCAAGATCTTTTCTTTAGCATTGTGAAAAGAGTAGTCCTTCATGTCGAAAGGCTTACATTCACCACTTACCTTGGAAGGAACTGCTTTTGCTATAAGGATAGATCATAAAGGGACTGAAAAGCCTCGTTTTAATAAGAACCAAAATTCTAAAAATCAATCAGCCAAGAAATGTAAGCATTGTAATAAAACAAGACATGGCAAGGAAGAATATTTTGAGATAATTTGATATCCAGCATACTGGAGAAACAAATCAAGGAAAAGACAAAAATGCAACAACATGGCAATAACATATCACCAATTCACTCACTCCTTAAAGCCTATATTCAATAATGGGGAATTGAGTAGCATTTCTAAGTCATAGACTCAACAAACTATTGGCTTGAAAACTGAGCAATACAACAAACTCATAAAGATTCTTAGATAAACGAGTAGTACTTCGATACCTAGTAATGAGGCCTTAGTAAGTTTTGTTGGTAAGTGCATATTGATGGGAAACCCATAGATAATAGATAGTGGTGCCTTTGATCATATGGTAGTAGATAAAATTTTCTTGATGATGTTAAACTCATTTCCTCATATCCACATTTTAAAGTACCAAATTATTTTTGTGCTTCCTGTGTCACACATTAGTAATGCCTACCTAACACCAAATATTAACCTCATAAATGTCAGATGTGTACCTGATTTCAAATATTACCCCCTTTCAATCTCCAAAGTAACTAAGGATTTAAATTGTTCTATTGCCTTCTTTCCTGACTTCTGTGTTTCCAGGACATACATACGAGGATGGTGATAGGAGTGGGTAAACTTTGGGATGGTGTTTACCAACTAAAGGGAGGTCATGCAATTGCAAGTTATAGTGTTATTGAATCAAATACTGTTTTATGGCACGTGTGCTTAAGCTATCCTTCTCTTAAAAGACTGAAATTAACTCCCAACATCAATACCTTTAATCATTTTAATGAAGCTTGCGATGTTTGTCATAAATCTAAAAAACAGGATTACCTTTTTCTGTTAGTAATGATAGGAGCATTGAACCTCTTACCCTCATTCATGTTGACATTTGGGGAGCTTATTTTATTCCTTCACTTAATGGTGCTTATTTCTTTTTAATATTATTGATGATTGTTCCAGGGGTACCTGGGTTTATCTTTTAAGAAATAAATCTCAAGCCTATCATTATTTATCTATGTTATGTCATTTGGTAAAAACTCAATTCAAATGCTCAATATAAGCAGTTAGGAGTGGACAATGGGAGTGAATTTGTATCAAATGTCATGAGATATTTCTTTGTTAGTGAAGGGATAGATTATCGAACTTCTTGTGTCGACATCCCACAACAAAATGGGAAAGTAGAACACAAACATCATCAGATCCTTAAGGTAGCATGATCTTTGCATTTACAAGCTAATCTACCCTTGAAGTTTTGTGGGGAATGTGTTTTAACTGTAGTGTATCTCATCAACATGATACCAACTCTAATCATTGGAGGTAAAAGACCTTATAAGGTACTCTTCAAGAAACCAGCTAATTATGTTCACTTAAGGCTTTTGGTTCCCTTTGCTATGCACATAATCATGATAAAACACATGATAAATTCTCAACTAGAGCCTAACATTGCATTTTTATTGGTTATCCCCATGGATAAAAGGGGTATAAGGTCTATGATTTAGAAAGAAAAAAGGTGTTTGTGTCAACAGATGTGGCATTTTATTAGAAATAATTTCCCTTTTAATCAAATATTTCTCCTAATATTTCAAGCTCAAATGTGCAAATTGATCCTAGTGACAAACTGCAAGCTAACCAACTATACCATGACCTAACTTATAATGACAATTTAGGTCATACATTGAACCAAAACAGTACCACAACAACACAATTTCTAGAACATGCACACCTACAACACACTGAAGGAGACGAAGATCAAGACAACTCTACCTCCATTCCAATTGGTAGTAGTCCTCTCTATAACCAAAGTACACCTAAAACACATACTTCACCTTCCTTCCAATGAACTTAACACATAAGGTAAGTGTCTATGAAGCTTTTTGGTTTTCACTACGAATTGTTGCCTTCGTTAGTTCCATCTTAAGAGGCTCCTTCATTAGCGAACTTAGGTACTACATATCATTTATCTTAGAACTTATCTTACTCTCGTTTTAGTAACACCCATCAAGCATTTCTAACTTCCATCACTTTACTAGATGAACTAAGGTCTTTTTTTCAAGCTATCAAAGACAATGCTAGATTTTATGCAACGAGAAATCAATGCATTGGAGGAAAATCAAACATGGACTGTAGAACCACTACTAGATGGTAAGCATGCCAATTATTCCAAGCATGTATACAAGATCAAATACAAATCAAATGGTTCTGTTGAGTGCTTTAAGGCACATTTGGTTGCCAAAGGTTTTTCCTAAATTGAAGAATTAGTCTATCATGACACATTTGCTCCATTTGCAAAGGTCATAACTCTGTAGTGCTTATTGGCTGTAGCTGCCATACGGCATTAGGAATTGCACCAGTTAGACATTAATAACGCATTCTTACATGGAGATTTATATGAGGAGGTGTACATGAAGTTACCTCAAGGTTTTTCAAAGCCAGATGATAATTGTGATTGTAAACTTTGTAAGTCACTTTACGGTCTTAAATAGGCTTCTAGAAAATTGGTTTGAAAAATTTTGCACTTCTATGAAAGATCTTTGTTTTAAGTAATCTGTTGCTAATAATTCATTGTTATTAAAAATTTTACTACCTTCTTAGTCTACATAGATGACGTAGTTTTGACTGGTAATGATGCAACCACAATTAAATGTGTCAAGTAACACCTCTATTCAACATTCCGCATTAAGGATCTTAGGACACTCAAATATTTCCTTGGTATTGAGATTGCTCGTAATAAGGAGGGCATCTCTCTCAACCAGTATAAATACAGAGGTAGGCTATCTTGATGCACGATCCATAGATTTTGCTATGGAGCAATGACATAGTCTAGCAGCTGGGGTAGGTGAACTAGTTCGGGATGCAAGCATATATCATAAACTCATTGGCTGCTTAGTTTACTTGACCATCCAATAGGAATTATGAAGGAAAAATTCTACATGAGGATATCTCGCCCGCCATCACCTCTGTGATCTAGGCTATGATGTGTGATTCCCCCCTCCATGCTGCCATCGAAACCCCAAACCCTCCCCCCCCCCCCCCCCCCCCCCCCCCCCCCCCCCCCCCCCCCCCCCCCCCCCCCCCCCCCCCCCCCCCCCCCCATGATGAAGATAGTTATCACGTCATCATAGGATAAATTTGAAGATAATGGAGATCATAGGCTCTGCCATGCCCTTGATGCCCTACTTTGCCATGCCAATAATGGTTGTAATTTTCTTGAAGAAGGGAAACAAAATTTTAAGCCTAAGTGATTACAGTCCGTGTCATAATCATGATCCATAGCGCAATTGCATGCCTTGTTTTTTATATTTATTTTTACTTTCTTATTTCATTTGTTTGGCTTTTCTATATTTTATATTTGCCTTACCTGACTTGAGGGAGTATATAAAGGTTATTAAGTTTATGTTTAGAAAGAAGATTAGAAGTTTTGATTTTTACTACCTTTGACAAATTGATATCTTGTAATTCTTGAACTTGGTTCTTGAATAAATTTAAGAGTTTTCTCAACCTTTGTTATCTTTATCAATCGTGTGTCATGTCACCTGATCAATACAATTAGTTTGATATTTTCTTGGTGTATAATATCCTAGGAAAGAATCGTTCATACCATTTATTTTTTGTTTTTATTAAAAATTACAAAATCAAAATCATTAAAAAAAAAACCACTTTATTGTGAGAGGTTATTTGAAAGGAATTTACTGTGTAATTTTAATATGGATTCTATCCATATCATCTTGGTATTAAAGCTTTGGTTTGCCAAATGGAGAGTTGTGAATTGGTAAGATTTGATTCTCATATCTTGTTGAATTTAGTGTAGGTGTATTGTGAGTTTAGTCGATTGGTGACATTTTCAAAATCTAGGGTTTTATTTGAGATTATAATAGTTGTGAAGATTTAAATTATTATTAATCATTGAATTTATACCCTTGTAAGATGAAATATTTACGGAATAATATCTCAAGATTTAAGGTAATATGATTTCCTATCAATGCTAATTCATTTATTGGAGATAAGGATGTAGAGGATTTGTTTCAATTGAGAATATATGTTAATGGTATTATTATTGATCATGGTTTTCAAGTTAATATCATTGCCAAGGGTAAGATGGATATGCATTTGCTAACTAGAATCCACTGGCCATAGGTGCCTACGTATCTGCTAGCTAGAATCAGATCTCCTTAATTCGTTTTTTATTTACAAAACTTTTAGTCTATTGGTTGATTTTTATCTTGAAAAACCACTAAGTTTAAGTTGTTTATCCATTTAGGTTTTCTTTTCTAAGATAATCCTAACAGAGCCTAGTTTTTTATTCTAAGTTTTGAAAATCACCTAAAGTGATCTTATCTTTTAGAAAACCCCCCATTTAATTATTTTTTGTAATTTTAGAAAATAACTATATAATAAATTATATACATCTTATCTGTACTATTAAAGCAAAACTATCCCCTTTTGTGTCTTTAGTGTAAATATTTTTAATATAATGTGTTAGCCATATAAGCATAAAATATTTTCCGTATCCCTGAAATTATGAAAATTAAATAGGGTTTGAATATAATTAAATAGAAGTTGAATAAATATAGCCTTTTTCTTTTCAAGCATATAGGCATTAAATTTGTATCATTAAAATCATGAAATTAAATAGAGTTTGAATAGAATTAAATAGGTGTTAAATAGACATAGTCTTTTCCATGTAAAATATTTTTGGTATCCTTGAAATCATGAAATTAAATAGGGTTTAAATAAAATTAAATAGGGGTTGAATAGACATAGTCTTTTTCTTTTTTAAGGCGTAAAATATTTTTGGTATCCCTCAAATCATGAAATTAAATAGGATTTGAAATAAAAAAAAAAAGGATTGAATAAATATAGTCTTTTCCTTTTTTAGCCTAAACTTATCTTTATATACTGATTCAAAGCTTTGACATCATATTGATACATGGTAGTTACATAACATGGAGAAGTTACCTGTGGAAAATACAATTGTAATTATGATTTGTAATTAATTTCTCAATTTCTATGACTAATTAAGGTTGTCATCTTTTAACCTGTCAAAACAATATATCTATTTAATTTATATATGTCAGGTTGTTTTATTTGCACACCCATCGTGGGTACGTCGTCTGCTTATATATATACATGTCTCACATATGAGAACAAAAGGTAAAATGAAACTTCTGTTTATGAGATCTTTAATTTTATATTAAGATAAGTGAATATGTAAAAGGACCTAAAACTTTGTACACATGATTAATCTATCAAAATTTCTAAATTAATGAAACATGCCTATCGGTTTCCACTAACCTTTATTGAATAGTATAAGTAATAGGAATTCATTATATGAGGAAATATTAACATGCTAAAAAGAATCTTTTATAAGAAATTTTTTATCTTTTTTTTTTATTTTTTAGTTTTAATGATCACATTCATAACTATAAGTTATATCTCATTTAATTTAGAGCACACCTCACATCACATGGTAGTATTGTTAAACTTAGATCTATGTTTGAACTAATTTTCATACCTTGAAGTCCTAATTTTATATCTTAAAATTTTACTTACATATTAGCAAATTTAATGAATGATAATATGAGATAGCAACAATCACAAATAAGTAACTGACACTTTTCATATAATATTTGTATGCTAAAGTTTCCATTTTCATAACAATAATCATTTTATTCTAAAGGCTTTATTTATCTAACAAATCTACTAAAGTTAACATGATCCTATTTACATCCTCACCTAAATCATGGTAGAAATCAACAATCTCGAACATGCATAGCATAGGAGATATTGTCACATCCCATAGGGTATCCTAACCGTAACAGTCCGCCACATACTATATAAGACTCTCGAAATTCTATTTGAGCCCTTCGGGAGTCTTGTATAGATATAAAGCGTCCCTTTACGATAATAGAATACTCGATCAATGGAGTTAAGAAGTTTAATGTGGCATTCATTAGCCATAGATAATAACCCAAAACACATATATACTTTACAAAGTCTAAGGGGCATTTCCCTGCAAAATAATATTAAGTCCATTACAGTCATCCAGAGTCCTTTAGTTTCCAACGGAAGTCTAAACAAAATCGAAATAAACTTCTAAGGGAAACTCTTAGCTCCAGTACCTGAGCTCTAGCCTGCCTTGGCCTAAGCCAAATGAATTCATGCTGCAACAAGTAAAAACTATAGGGGCGTAAGCTAACTAGCTTAGTGAGTGAAAACTTCCATATCACAATTAAAACAATTCATTCAAGCAAGTGGTTACTCAAACAAATGATATGCATCAAACAAATGATATGCATCAAGCAAATGAGTTCAACAAACATATGACCAATCAGAAATCATATGTGGATGGACTTGCTCCCTCCATCCCGGGTTAGCAGATTAACGAATCTTGCGATACGACTCCGTTTAAGCTCACGATCAACTGAACAATAATTCATTTTATGGATCACGATTAACCAACAATTTCGTTTTATGGATCACGATTAACCAACAATTTCGTTTTATGGGTCACGAAAAACCAACAAATGCTAATGCTCCATTCCCGTCGTGATATGAATGAGTTCAATTATAATTGAGATCCAATAATAGATTAATCCAATTCTTTTAGGTGACCAACAATTATTCGCAGATAATCAATTATAACTTCTCGCTAAACAAACAGTAGCTTAACACCTGGTTTCAATATTCCTTAATTTCAACTTCACATATCAACAGCAGACAAGTATATAATTCCCATATACCCCATCATGCATAATCGTTTTTATCTTTGCCTAAACAACTAATACCAGCATCAATACAATCACAAGCAATAATTGAGAGCGGAAGTAATACTCACTCGGCTATGGTACACCGGTCTCTTAATAGTAGTAGTCGGGTGGTAGGGTATCGTCTTGCTCGGGATCACCTACCAAATAAGATCAACCTAATAAGAATCTCATCGCTAAACTAATTCAAGCTATGCATCTAAACTACACAAAATCGGAATTCTCGCTATTTGCGGAAGTTCCAACTTAAAACGGCCATAACTTGGTCATTTTAACTCGAAATTTCGCAAATTTTATATCGATTTCTACCTACTTCGAAAGATCTATCTATTTCTAATATTATTTTCAAGTTTTGAAAACGTTAAGGTCATGGAACAGTGGGATCAGATCTGTTTTGTAACTTTCCTCTTTCCGAAAAATTGTTTCGCAATTGGTAAAAATGTTTCTAGTTGATGATTCATGTATAGATGGTATATGAATGAGTTCCTAGTATGAATGTCATGTAATGAGCTCAATATATGCATAGTCTTGATGATTTTTTATGATGAACTCTTATGAACTCCTAATTATTATGAAACCCCATGATGATCATTTCTAAAAATCTATTCTTTCCAACTTTGTATTCCCTAGGGTTTTTGGGATTCTATTTTTGGGATTTACTTGTTATCTAAATAAAAATGAGTCCTTAGCATCTATACTACCCATGACCTTCATTTATGCATAAAAATCCACATTTTTCACTTGTCAAATATGTTTTTAAACAAGCTTTTCATAAAAATCCGAATTTTGGAAATTTTCTTTTCTTGCATTTTTCCTATAAGAAAAATTGTTTAATGCACCAAAAATTGAAGCTTTATTATATCTATTGTCTAAGGACTTCATTTACCTCATAAAACATTCAATTTAAGCTTGAATATTATGTGTTCATGTGGGCATTATTCCAAATTACGAATTTAACAATCTAATCACTATCTCAAGATCTTCCATTCTAACTCCACTACTTGTTTTACATATTACTCATGCCTAAACTCATTCAAACTTGTAAAATTATTCCTTAAAGATACCTATTACATATACTCTTCATTTTTCATGTAAAATATGAGTTTCAAAGTGGTTTTAGTGGTTTTTAACATAGGGTTCCAAAATCATCCGAATTTTCATAAGACATTTCTAGCAAAAATCTTTTCTTTTTCAAGTTTCTTGCCTCATATACATGAAGATCTATCATCTACCACATCTATACACATGCAAGGCTAAGCCTTTATGATCATTAATGCATGAAAGGTCAAAATAACCATATGAACATAAATGTAGATGAAGGTATGAATGTCTAAACACTAGATCTACCATATATAGTGCATGAATCATGAGTTTCATAGCATGAACCTAACTTTCCATGCAAGATCCCTACTTTACATGCATGAACATAACATTATCTCGACAAAAACTCTTTTAAACACTAGATCCGCTTCTTGTGATGGCTTGATATTCTTGTATTAGTGTTTTAATGTCCCTAGCATATGCTCATTGGGATTAAAAGTGAAAAATACACAAGAATGGTCTTGCCATTACAAGGTAATGTAGGAATAAGGTTTAGAATCATCACATAAATGGAGATTTAGAGATGAAAAGAAGAGAAAATGAGTTTGTGTGTGTGAGTGTGAGGGGGGGCTAGGTTACGGCACAAAAAGAGAAAAAGGAGAGAGTTTTCTTCTTTGCAAAATTTTGAAAGAGTGAAAAATGAGAAAAGAGAGAGAACATAAGCTTATCTACTAAATGGATTAAGGTTTTAATTGAATAAAGAAAGTAAAAATAAAACAAAAATGAGGGGGAATTGGGAAGGGGGGCACCGACCATGGGGTGTGGGAGGGGAGGGGGAGTTGCAATTTGATAAAATTTGTATTTTATGTAATAAAATGTAATAATTGTATTAATTAATTAGGAAACAAAATTTCTTGGAAAAGAAAATTGCAATGAGTAGTTGTAAGGATGTAAGAATAGGGTATAGGTAGTGTGTAGTGTAGGTTGTACTTGTGAATAGTAGACAAGACATCTACTTTACCAGTTGTAACGAAAATACGGGAAAAAGGCTATAACTATAATTTTTATAGCCCGAAAAATTATAAAATTTATATTTTTGAAATCCTTATAAAATTTCGGTTCTAATGAATATTTCGGAATATTTTTCTGAGTTTGTGGTCCCGGGCACGTTTTTCCATAATTGAGTTCGGGAAGGCTCGGAATTGAAAAATTCCCGAATTTAAAACTTTCTAAGGTTTAAAATACACTTTAAAACAATAATTCATATTCATTTACTTTATAAAACTTCTTTTATTATGAAACCGAATGAATGCCTGATTTAGGGTTTCTAAGCTTCTCTCATTCGACTTAAACTGGACTGGATTAAGGTTTCGCTTTTCAACTCTCGGGGTTTACTTAACTATTGAGAATACCGGGGTTTACAGATATAACATAAGAAGACATCACATGCAAGAATTGACTTTTTCATCCTGAATTTATGTAATGTATATCATACATGTCACATATTATGAAACATATGCATCTGGTTAATTTTGTAATACGTATATCATATAGCCCAAGTGAAATCGTACACCGTATGATATCATATAATATTATAATTTATATATATTTTTCATATGTTACATGTACGTGAGTTTATAATACTTTTACAATAAAATAACAAAAAAAATTAAAAAAAAAAAAGAACCACATATTGACAAAATTGAAACAGGGCTTAGACAAAAGAAGGATCATACCTTCTTCATGTTATAGATAGGATTAGTAGCTCATGGATCGCTCGATAAGTGTTTGGATTTCTATGATTATTTTTTAACAGCGATTTCTGAATATTAAAACCTTATTACATGAAATCCTATTTTTTTAGAACGAGTTGAGGGAGTGGGCATTATTAGCAGAGAAGAAGCAAAAAATTAAGGTATATCAGGACCAATGCCACGAGCTTCCGAAATACAATAGGATCTTTGTAAAGTTGATCATTATGAATGTTATGACGAATTTGATTAGGAAAAGGTTAGGTTAAAGCAGGTCAAATGGGTCTCTATCTCTTTTTGGTGCAATGCGTTGTTTTTAGTCGTTGGTTAGGGTTGGTATGTTTAGTTTGCATTCAAGTTCAACGGTGTGGTGATAGTTGTGGGCAAGGGTTTGGTTACAGCTTGAGTGATGGGTAGCCAGCTACAAAGTGGATTAATGGTGGTAGGTTTGTTACGATGTTTATTGTGGGTAAAGTGGTTGGTTTAACTATGGTATGTTCGATCATTAAGATTGAGAAGGGCAGTGTGTCATGGATCTATTCAGTGGTGTTGTGTGGAGGTAAACAGCTAGATTGAAAGTTGGTCGAGAAAATGTGTTAGTTTAGTGACTAGGTTTTTGGTCAAAGTATGGTGTTCGTAAGTGGTTAAAGGATGTTTTGGGTTACTTAAGTGGTGTTGCAATGGTAGTCTCTTAGTTTTGATGGTAGGGTTTATGTGGTGCTCAGTTGAGGTGGTTTTATTAGACCTAGGTAGGTAGCACCTTGCAGTGGTGAAGATTCTGGTGTTTGGGGGAGAAAGGGGGAGAGGAGAGAGATCAAAGAGAGAGAAGGAGTGGAGTGAGAGATCAAGAGAGATAAGAAGACCCATTTTTCAAGAAAGAAGATAAGAGAGCTAAGATTGGTCAGTTACCTAGGATTAAATATGACTATTATGAAACTTAAGGGTTGGGAGGTGGGACAGTTTAAAATTTCGATTTTAATTGCGAATGAGAAGATGAAATGACTTGATTTTAGAATATTTAGTTTTTTCTTTTAAGTTAATTTCATAAATCTTGGTGTAAAAAGGAGCTCGTTTAAGCTCCAAATTTTCTTTAATGTTAGATAAGGAATCCAAAGGAGATTATGCGAGTGCTTCACTCGCTTGTGCGTGTCTAATTGTCCATGCCCAGCATGTG
Source organism: Combretum micranthum (assembly GCA_024138025.1). NCBI lineage: Eukaryota > Viridiplantae > Streptophyta > Magnoliopsida > Myrtales > Combretaceae > Combretum > Combretum micranthum. Next base: position 275,275 of record JAMXBD010000892.1, on the reverse strand, counting down.
CCTATTCAAAAATTAAAAAAAAAAGAAGGGAAAAGTATATATTTAATCGCCCCACCTTTTTCACTTTTTTATTTGAGCCCTAAAGCATTTTTTTTTTTCTATTACTTTTGCACATGTTGATAAATAAGGATATAGCTTTTTTTCAATTTTATTTATGCCACATGTTGACAAATCATAGCCATGACAAAATAAAATTCATTTAAATAAATTAATATAATTAAATATATATGAAAATTAACTGAGTTAACAATAATAAAAAATTGAAAATATTAAAAAAAAAAAACAACAAAATTAAGAACATTAAAGAATAAGAGTAACAATCTTGAGTTTTTTGAAGGAAAAGCCAACTAAAGATGCCAACTTGTATTCATCATGAGGATTCAACATGAACATTTCAATATTTATAAGAGCATGCAAAAAAAGATACTTAAAATATTATTAGATTTTAAATATAAAAAAGAAAAATGAATTAATAAAGAAATTAATTTAGAGAAAATATGGTGTTGGGGATTGTTGGCCTCAATGTATTACTATAGCATTTATATGGTTTTGAATCTTTAAATGTCATGATTTCAACATTTGTTTTTATTTTTCAATTTTCATATTATTTTTTCAAATTTTAAAATTTGTTCATCTTCTAGGTGTCTATTGATGAATGCAAGTTTGCAGCTTTAATTGATTTTTCCTTATAAAAGCTCAAGCTTGTTACTTTTTTCTTATTTTGGTGTTCTTAATTTTTTTGGCTTCTTTTTCATATTTTCAATATATTATTATTTTTTATTTAGTTAATTTGTATATATAAATTTGATTATATTTTTTATTCAAATTAATTTTTATTTTGATGCGACTAATAGTTGACATGTGGCACAAATAAAATTAAAAAGAAAAGCCATGTCATATAAATTGAATGGAAAAGTTAATGGATTTAACAAATGTCATTGTATGTCAACATGTGCAAAGGTTAAGAATTGAAATAGGAAAAAAAAAAAGCTTTAGAACTCAAATAGGAAAAAATGAGTACTTTCCAAAAAAAAAAAAAAAACAATAATAATAACAACAAACTTGGCTTTAGCAAGTGTTAAACCCACCACTTATCCTTGCAATGTTAGTGCACTAACCAACCCATGTCATCTCCTAGAATTTTGCCATAGGTGGATTATAAATACATAATAGTAGTAATTTAAAAAGAATAAAAAAACTAATTGAGTATGATTAATAATTCTTTGATAATTCAATGTGTTGTCTTTCTTACATCAAAAGTTGTGGATTTCGCTAATTGATTTCTATTTAATAAATGTATTAAAGTTTGACTTGTCTTATATGCATTAAAGACTTTAAAGTTCCATTTTATATATTTTAATCTTTTCCAAAAGCACTAAGGATTAATCCAAGCCGGCTATAATAAGTATTAAGCATGGACTTACTGTACTTCTCTCTTAAATAGAACTTCTTTCATTAAATGCTGAAATGACAACTCTTATTAAACAATACTTATTTTCATTTTCGTAAAAAAAAAAAAGCCAAACAATACTTTGAAAGTTTACACTAACTAGGCGTTGTTGTTCTTAGAAAATAATCATGTTATTTTCAAAATTTCTACTTTTGTAAAAACACTCTTTCACCCACTCAAAATATGCTTTTACAAAAACTTTACATTTTAGCTTGAAAGATCCCAGAGACCATGATTTTGTGCTTTATGATATGAGTTTTGGAAAGAAAAAGTAAAGCAATCTTCAAGAGCACGATAGGTAACTCTATTTGACTCTGTTTTAAAGAAGTTATAGGAAATATCCTTGTTTTACCTTATTTTCAAATTTATGAAGAGTATCTTCATTTAAATACTTGCATGAATGTATACCTCTCTTCATTTACAGTAAAGACGACATTTAAGATAAAGAAAAAGTTTTAGAAAGATAAAAAAAAAAAAAGAAGAAATCTGATCGACTAAGAAATGTCAGAAAATAAGAACATGTTTTGAGAAGTTGTTTAAGTTTAAACTGAATAATGTCCATCATGTGTGTTTGAAAACAAGTCATCTAGGCCTTGTCTTTCTAAAAAGTGTCAAAAACTTTCTTTTGAGATTTGTTGAGGCCTAGAGTTTTGGTAAATTTGTATTATGAGCTGAAACAAATGTTTTCCAAGTTTTATCTAAAATAAATAATGATAAAATATGTAATAAAATGAGAGTAGACCAGCTTCCAAGTTTGTTGATGATCTAGATACAAGTTTCGATGATAACTTCCCTATTGGATTAGTATGTGGTTAGAAGCTGTTGTCTTATAATGTGTTGATACATGTCTTGATGATAAAATCTGAATCTAGAATAGCTGTAATGAGGTAGAGTTTCTTAGGAGTTGGTAAATATGTTGTTGTTGTTGTTGTTGTCGAGGCATAAGTTTTGCCCTTTGTGTGGCTTTGATAGTTATTCGTGTCGTGCTCTATGTTGGCTCTCATGTAGCTTAAAGGTAAGCTTAACATAAGGGTCGGGAGGTAAAGTTCTTATGAATAGTGTCTGTCGCGGCCTAAAGTTGAGCCTTCGACTTGCCTTCGATAGACATAAAGCTTATCGTGCCTTAAAAATGTCCAAGTAAAAATACCTAGTTACCATTGTTGCTTATTGTTAAGCCTTTGACGGTACTTACGACAACCACTAAAGCTTGTCGTCGAGGCCAAAGTTAAAATGAAATCTTGAAGCACAGCTTTGGTCGAGGCCTAAGGTTGAGCCATCAATGCGAACTGTGCATGTTTTTATCAGCCGTCAACCCTTAAATTTATTAATGCAACATGTGTTCTTGTACCCAATTACCCCACGACCCTTTCATAAGTGAGCATCAACCCTTAGTTGTTATATCACAAGCTTAGTATTGGGTAGCAATGTGACCCTTAACCCAACCTTAGTTGAATGCGATAATGCTAAGCTTAAGTTAATAAGTTTATAACGAGAATCTAGAACACTTAAAGCTTTAATAAGAGTTTTGTCTTCTCTGTTATGTGTTATTGACATGTGCTTGTTTTTCTATAGGAGATTTCGATCAAGACCTTAAGTTTCCTGAAGACTATTACTATCTTTGAACAAGATGCAAAGATGAGTGACTTCAATTCTTATCAGGTTGTTGTGCTTGTAATATAGCTGCATCCATCTTTATAATGACTTAATCAATCATGTATGGGTTTGGGGAAAATGTCTATTATATGGTGTATGGATATGTGCCAAGCCTCAACATTTGAAGTGATAACAATTTTTTTCTCGTTGATGTGTAATGAGATAATGATGATTGTCTGAACATTGCTTAACCACCAATAAATTAACTTAATTTTATCTTATCTTTAATTAATAATTGGACATGCATTGCACGATAGCACGTTGCATTTGCATCGTACTCATGTCACGTGTTAATATTCTGATTCTACAATAATGCCTTGACTAAATGGGAGAGGTCGGGTAAGGCCTTCGTAGGGTTGCTCTGTCCTATAAGAACTATATAGGCAACGAAGGGCATCGCCCATATTAAAATTGACTTTTAGGGTGTTAACACTTAGGGGGAATCTGATGGCTTTAAGTTGAAGTTGTAATCCCCTAGATGTTATGCTACGGTTATGTTCAAACCCTAAACCGAAAGTCAACCGAAAACCCTAGGGTCAACTCATATGCAACAAATCCTAATAGATGAAATCCGACTATTCCGTGTTCCAAATCCCGAAAAACGAAATTGAGATAGCAGTTGATAATAGTTCCTAATAATACAAGGAAAAAAAAATATCATTTCGATAATTTTTTGTATCTTTCGGATCCAAACATGATTAGTTTTCGAAAACCGTGTCGCGATACCCTTGACGACAAAAATATTTTGATAATACCAATAAACTCATAAAAATACAAAGATTTAAAAAATATGAGTTTTATAATTTTTCGATATCTAAAAATATCAGATATAGCTTAAGTACGCATATTTTGTTTACTACCGGTATTAATTTGTCTTATCTATTATTCATAATACCATTCTATACTATTCATTACTAATAAATAGCTTCATTATTCTGATAATACCAACAAACTCATAAAAATACAAAGATTTTAAAAATATCAGTTTTATAATTTTTCGGTATCTAAAAATATTAGATATAGCTTAATTACGCGTATTTTATTTACTACCGATATAAATTTGTCTTATCTACTATTCATAGTACTATTCTATACTATTCATTACTATTCACCTATCTCTACTTTTCTACACCTATTTCTACAATCTACTATACCTATTATCTACTTTTTACTTTTCCCATACATCTTCATTCATATCAAACTTTATATCTTATTATTTTTAATTAACAAAAATATAAAACAAAACAAAACAAGCTCTCTCTCCCCTACATGATTCACGTCGGCCCCCTCTCTCTCTAATATCTATTTTTTCTTTTTTAATTTATTTAATTCACACAATTTTCACTTCAAAAATTCTATAAATACCTCCTCTCCCTCCAATTCTTTCACACACTCATTCACCTTACTAAAACTCTCCCAAAATCTCTCCTCAAACACTCTCTACCAAAATCTCTCTTTTCTTTCTTTTACTACCCAATTTTTTTATACACAATTCCTACACACACAAACATTAGCCAAACTTTCTTCTACTACCACGTCCATATTATTTTCTTAGGTAAAAGTTCTCACCTATTTCTTTTTACCATGTCATGTAACTTAACATGACTATGGTGTGTGTTTCTTAAACATTCCAATGTTATAGAAGCAATGTTATGTTCATTTTTTGTTTTATTCATGTTCATGAATAAATTTCATATTATGTTGTTTTACTATTATGATGTTATTATGATCTTATTATTGTTATTATCATGCTTCTAACCTAACTTCATATATATGTTACTATCCACATATATATCTATATATAAAGCCTAAATGCTCACTAACTCACTAACAAGCTTATTATTTCTTTTTCTCTTCTTTTTTTCTTTTTTTTTTTTTTGGACATAGTCCCGGGTTGCCTTGATGAAGCTAAGCTTCCAATACTTGACCGAGTTGCCTTGATGAAGCTAAGGCTCCCAGTACTTGACTGAGTTGCCTTGATGAAGCTAAGACTCCCAATACATGACCGGGTTACCTCAATGAAGCTAAGGTTCCTAATACTTGACTATAATATCTTGCTTATTATTGTTATATTGCTTATTAATATTATCTTGCTTCTTATCTTATATTTTCATCATCTACATACTACATGCTCATAATACATGCATCTACATAATAATAATGTCTCAAAGTAGAATTTTTCTTCAATAAATGAACTTGAAACTAAATTTTTTATTATGTAACTTGTCATTAAATAATGGAGTTATCATCAATAATATAGAAATTGAATTATACAACATTTTCTCAAGTTTTCTCAAATAACAAAGATAGTTTTGCCAAAGAAATATGAGAAATAAACACCTTCTTTTTATAATATAATAACCTAAGCCTTAGTAAAAAAATTTGTTAGTATTCAAAGTTTTCACAAAAAGCTTAAGAATTAGTCTTTTCAAACTCTATAACAAAACCAAGAAGCAAGCTAGTTTTTAAAGTTAGTTAAAATCAACCTATTAACTTATAAATCCACTCAAAAAAATAATGATTTTCAAGTTTCTAAAGAAGGAACTTATCTTCAAAGAATGACAAAGAATATAAATATGATAAGAAAAAATAAAGGATTTTATCAATAAATAAGGTTCTTTTCAAATGAAATTTGTAGAGGAAATAAAAGACCAAGTTTTAGAAAACAAGATCTTATATTCTTTTTTATTAAGAGTTAATAAATAAGAAATATAAAAAGAAAAGACTCATTTTGTAAAACCATTCTAAAGGCAAATTTATAAAAAGTTATCAACAACTTAATAAACTTTTGATAACTATGTTCTTTTACCCCAGAAGTAAAAATTGTAAAAGACCAAAGTTAAGAAAAAAATTTATTTGTTTTGAAAAAAGGAATGAGAAAACAAGTAAGAATATCCTCATTTATAATAACCTAAAAAATATAAAGTTTATTCAAAATACTTTGAAAAGAAATTTGTCAAGTTTAAACACTTCAAAATGAATTGTTTTATGGAATAAATCGTTGAGACACTAACATTAGAATTTTTGCATATAAAGCGAGCTTATATATATACACAAAAGATTTTTCAATTACATATACATATATATATATTTTACTAAATGATTTTTTAATAAAGTCGAGTTAGAAAATTGTTTTGCAAAATCTAGAAATAATTTTTTTTAAAATCTGTACCGAGCTTTTTAGCAACCCAAATGACCTTATATGTAGGAAATAACCTTATAAATAGATAGATCTTTTCGAGTAAATAGAAATCGGTATATAATATGCAAAATTTCTAGTTAAAATGAGCAAGTTATGGCTATTTTAAGTTGAAATTTCACTCTATGTGAATTTTGACGAACTTAGTATAATAAAGTTACAAGTTTAAGTAATCTTCTAAGAAATACTCATTTCGAGTATTTTTTTTTATATAGGTAACATGGAGTCCGAGCTACCTTACCTAAAGGACTATTTCAACTAAAGGGCTTCTGTTGATATGGCCGAGTGAGTTTAAATTCTCGCAATTGTACTTATGTATTTGCTTGTAACTTAGTAACACTAGATTTAGGAAAAGATAAAATATGAAGGCGCATGTGTTTTACTTATATGATTGAAGTTATTATAAGTATATCGAGGCAGGAATTGTTAACTAATCATTGTATGATTTAGTTTAGTATTAATTGTCTGCAAATTCTATGGTCACTTATTAAACGATTAATATTATGCCATGATTACTTTAATTAAATGATTCATGCATAATACGTAGTGAGTCACATTGCATTCATTACTATACCCTTAGTGGTACAAGGGCATAGTAATGAGGTCGATGACTTAAAATAATCATCTATGACTTTGATTATCTGTAATTAAATGGTGAATAGGCCCCGCATCAACTACATTTTAGCAATTGATAGGAATCTATATGAAACTACAAAAATATCATTTGCGAACTATGGCTTCGTTGCTCGTAACACCTAACCACCAAATGGAGGGGTAAATTCATTCAAACATATGATTTCCGCAAAATCATATGTGTTGTTTACTCACATGATTGCTTACATTCCATTTGCTTGATTAAATAACTTGGTTAATTATTGATTGTTGAGTACTTTACTTGTGGATTTAATTCACACTAAGCAAAGAAGCTTACCGCCTTATAGATATCTCTTGTAGTTTCCCCGTTTTTAGTTGAAGCCCTGGGGGTATTTCTCTCAGGTATTACCTTTTGGCTTAAAGAGTTTTTGGAAGAAGTTAAAGACTAGGTATAGACTTAGACTTCTAAGTAAATCTTCTTATAATTATTTTGATTAGGCTTCTCCAAACTATGATGAACTATATCTTTTAGCAGGGGAATGCCCCATTGATGTTTGTAAGACCTTTATATAATTTCTTATTTCACGTTATTATGTTATAATTTCCATTCTTAAACTGATATATGAATGTCTTCTCAAATAACTTGTTTCAATGTTGGTCCTCTATGATCATGAACGTACGCTTTACACCTGGTATCGAAGCTTATAGGATGACTGAGGTAGTCATACTTAAGCTTTAATATTGAATGTGGCGAACCGTTGTATTTAGGGTACTCTTTGGGCCGTGACAGTTTAGGTTGGTATCAGAGCATGGTTAAGAATTTTAGATCATAACAATAGAAATGGACTTAAAAAGAAAATAGGTAGAATGGAAATAAGAAAGACTTAGATAGTTTAGCATGGGTAGAATAAGTTTCCTGACTTCCTTTCTTTTGTGAATAGATATCCTTAAGAGAAGCCTGCTTGGAAGCCTAGAAATTCCAGAAAGAACTCGATAAGACCCTTATTAATTATCGGCTACGACTTAGGGTCCTTTGCAAGGAGTTTGCTTTAGCGGGAAGACCCAAGTCATTGAAGGAGATGTTTGTTTTATGGAAGAAGGGGTTGAAATACACCGAATGGGCGAAGGTTATTGAGATAGTAAGATATTGCCCCCTTAGAAGGAAGAAGTTATCGGAGTTAGAGGTGATTTATGCCATCGAAAACATCGATTTGTTCACCAACAATGAGTCCATGCTTCAAGAAGCGACTTTTGTGCTAAGGAAAGAAGGAGCACCCACATTTCCCGATTTTTAAACTTGGAACGAAATTAGGCCATTATTCATCTATGCTTATGATGAATTGAAGGACCATAGTGAATGGTGTAAAGCTGGTTATGAAGGAGCCTTCTATTGGCATAGCGTGTACCAAAATTTGCTCAAGCTACCCGATGATGAAGAACCTCAACCACCGTCACTTACGGGACTTCAGTTTGAAGACAATGAAATTCTAGTAGATGTTGGATCGGGTGAGGCCAAGGAAGATAAACCCAAAGAGGAGGAAGAAGAAGAAGAAGAAGACGCCGATGAGGATCTCGAAGAAGACCCGGAGGAAGACTTGGAAGAGACGCCTGCAAAAAATGAATCTACCATGCCCTGGGAAGATCAGTTGTGGACCAAGGAGGAGGATGACCCACACAGAAATAGACGACAATATGAGGAGCGAGAGGCTTAACTGGCAGCTAGAAACCAACAAACTACCCCAGTAATGGAAGTTGATGCCATACCATCTAATCCCCCATTCATGAATGTCGAACCCAAAGATGGCACGATGGAACCCCGCTTGTGGAGGAATGCTTATGATCAAAGTGAGTACTCCCTTGGTCGTCGAAGTATATCTTGGGAACTGACCCCATAGTTCGCCCCAGAAGTAGATTCTCGACTTAACCATATATTGTCCTCTGAGGATAATTGAATACTTGGAGAAAATGTGATTGCTAACCTACTAAGAGGGTAAATGAAGTCGTAAGGAAAAGAAGAATAACTGTGCACCAATACTTATGCAACTTTATAAAGAAGCTGAGTGGCTTGCCAAGTAGAAACCTGGGTGATGCACCATCCTTGTAAGGTTTGGCAAAAAGAAGGAAAGAAGGATGAAGCAGAAAAGAGGAAGGAAGGAAGTTAAGAGTTTGACTTAAGCTTACCCACATAGTCTAATAGAAAGTTTTGTAAAAGGCCTAGAATGTTAGGTCAGGCAGATTAGATTTTTATACTTTGCAGAAAGGTGTTGTTTGTGTTTTTCCTTGTGATGTTGTTGCATGGTGTTATGTTTCGATTTCCTTATGTAAGGGTCTTGTACCCATTTCTTATTTCAATGAATAAGTTTTATGTGGATTTCAATCTTGATTTAAATTTCCTTATTTATTTCATGAATTTTCATTTCAAGATTATGATTATATGCGATAAATTTCTGTGATTTCCATTATATCCATTTAAAGACTTAATAAACCTATTGAAAAGATTAAGCTCACAAAAAGAAAAATCTAAACAGCCAAAGAAGAGGGAGAAGACGCCAAGAGCAAAGTGCTTCAAATCATCCTAAGGAAGAAGTAAACCACCTCGCTGCACCTCCACAAAACCTACCTATTGCTGATCCGCAAGTAAAGTTGCAAGCTACTCTTCGACAGCTAGCATAAGTGTTAGAGGCTCTAAGGCAAAATGTACAAGCACCTGCGCCACCTCCACCACAACCCGCGCCATAAGCTTCTACAGAAGTACCTGCCCTAGAAAGTGTACAATCTCAAACTGTGCCCTTGCCACCACCACCACCACTCAGACCATACCGAAACTCTTTACCCGAGTTCATTAAGAGTAATTGGTATTTTTATAGAGCTTTCGGAAGCCAATGAAGCTGAAGATTGGTTAGCCTAGATTGAGAGATCATTTGATTTGAAGTGCCTCATCATTTTAGGATTTCCTTTGGCACTTATATGCTTTGTCTCAATGCCCGAGTCTAATGGGAGTCTAAGAGACGTGAGTTGATGCCACCCATGATGTAGGAGATGTTTCAACAAGAGTTCCTAGAGAGCTATTTTCCTAGAAGTCTGAGGGTTAATATAGTGCTAATTTTCTACATATTACTCAAAGGGGAAGGACCTTGGAGTAGTATGAAACCGAATTCAGTCAATTGCTACAGTATGCACTAGATTCCTATAAGTATAGCGAAGAACTTAAGAGGCAAGTCTTTTTAAGTGGTTTAGATGAGGAGCTTCATGTTAAGTTGGAAGAGTTTGATATAAGATCTTTCAAAGAACTAGTTGAAAAGGCTCGGATTGTCGAAGGAGCCAAGAAAAGAAAGACAAGAATCGTGGAGAAGAAAGCACCTGTCTTTTGACAAACATTTCATGAGGGGTCAAGCCCTGCACATCCATAGAAGAGATTTTAACCCGTTGGCAGCTTCAAAGGGAATGCTAATAGTGGAAAGTTCACAACAAAACCCATTAGCTACTGGAAGTGTAAGGGGATGCACTATCCAAGGACGTGCCCCCAACTGCAAAGAAAGTGTTATTTCTGTGGAGACCCAAGTCACAAGATGCCTGAGTACCCAAAGAAAGCGACAAATACTTGCTATATTTACAAGCAAGTTGGGCATTTTATTAGTGAGTGCCCTTAGAGGAAGAATACCCCAGCTAGATTATCTGGTGGATCTACCCAGCAAGGTCCGAAAATGGAAGCGGGTATGGAAATTAAGATGGATCATTAATGCCCATATTTCGTATTTACAATATGGAAGGACAATGGATGTGCGAGGAGATAGAAGAGGAAGGAGTAGAGTTGGCCGCCCTCGAGGAGGATGAAGACTTCAGCTATGACCTGGTTATAAGTTAGCCTTAAACTCTAAGTTGTTTTTGTCCTTTCTTTCATACGACAGAAGAGATAGCATATATGTTTTTAAGCTGTAGATTTATTAATAAGTAAGATTGTGGAATAGGAGTTTAGTAATCCCCCGTGTTAAAAAGCTGAAGAAATACAAGTAGCTCATCAAAATACTTATGCCCTTTTTGATTCTGAAGCGACTCATTCCTTTATCACGCCTAGCTTAGCTAAGGAGACTAGACTACCTATAACTGCAACCACCTCTTGTTTTAGGATAAAAACCCTACGGGAAGTGTTGTGATAACAAAAGAGATGTTGAGGAATTGTCCATTAATGATACAAGGACGTCTTTCCAACTGTGATTTCATAGTGATGGAAATGGCTAAGTATGGAGTGATCTTAGGTATGAGTTAGTTGTCTCTTATAAAGGCTAAGGTTGATTGTCGGAATAAGAAAGTGGATTTTTTAGACCATGAAGGAGAAAAGGCAACGTTTGTTGGAGAGTCTATGGTTTCAAGAGGAAAAGAATTGTATTCATTTGAGTTGATAGAAGGAGAAGAAAATGGAGTCGATAGTTACAATGATAATGCGAAAATTGAGCAAGAAGAGCCTATCTTGGAAAACATTCCAATTGTTAATGAGTTCCCGGAGCAGTTGCCTGGATTCCACAGAGAGAGATTGATTTTGAAATCGAGCTGATGGTAAACACAGAACCAATATCAAAGGCATCATATCGTATGGCACCCGTAGAGCTCAAGGAATTACAAAAGCAGCTACAAGAGTTGCTAGACCAAGGATTCATTAGACCAAGTGTATTGCCTTGGGGAGCTCCAGTGTTATTTGTTAAGAAGAAGGACAGATCTATGAGACTCTGTAGAGACTATCGAGAACTCAATAAGATAACCATCAAGAATAAATATCCGTTGCCATGGATTGATGATCTCTTTGATCAATTGCAAGGAGCAAAGGTGTTCTCACGCATTGATTTGCATTTATGATACCACCAGCTAAGGATCAAACCCGAAGATGCATGAAAGACAATGTTTCGAATAAGATATGGACACTACGAGTTTTTGGTGATGTCTTTTGGATTGATGAATGCACTAGCTGCTTTTTATGGATTTAATGAACCAAGTATACAAGCCTTTTCTGGACAAGTGTGTCATAGTATTTATCGATGATATCCTTATTTACTCAAAGATGCATGAGCAACATGAGGAACACTTACGAATGGCATTACAGATATTGAGAGAGCATGAGTTATATGCCAAGTTATCGAAGTGTGATTTTTGGCTTGATCGGATTTCTTTTTCGGGTCATGTAGTATCAAAGGAAGGAATATTGGTGGACCCATAAAAGATTAAAGTGATGATGGAGTGGAAACCGCCAAGGAATGTAACTGAAGCAAGGAGTTTCTTGGGTTTAGCTGGTTATTATCGAAAGTTTGTGAAGGACTTTTCCAAAACAGCTAGACCAATGACCCAACTAACCCAAAAGAATGAAAAGTTTGTGTGGATGGACAAGAGAGACCAAAGTTTTCAAGAGCTTAAACGACGGCTAGTTTCGGCACCAATCTTGGTTTTGCCAAACCCTGAAAAGCATTATATAGTGCATAGTGACGCATCAAGAAATGGTCTTGGATGTGTGTTGATCCAAGAGGGGAAGGTAATTGCCTATGCTTCGCATCAATTGCGACAACATGAGCAAAATTACCTGACCCATGATCTCGAGCTGGTAGCTAGTGTTTGCACTTAAGTTGTGGAGACACTATATTTGTGGGAAAAGATGCGAGATTTATACGGATCACAAGAGCCTTAAATATTTGTTCACATAAGTAGTTGAACATGCGACAAAGGAGATGGTTGGAGCTAATAAAGGATTATAACCTTGGCTTTAATTATTGCTCGGGGAGAGTAAATGCGGTAACAGATGCATTAAGTTGGAAAAACCATGGGGAAGTTGTTGCATTGCTAACCGATAAGAAGGAATTGATTAAAGCATTTGAAAGGTTAAGCATTGAGTTCATTAGAAAGGACATGGAGATGGAGATCTCAAGCTTGGTTTTGGAACCAACCTTGACAAAAAGAATCAAGGAGTCACTATGGTACGATGATATGATTCAAAGGATAAAACAAGAAGTTCAAGAAGGGAAATACATAGATTTTGAAGTTAATGATGAGGAAGTAGTCAAGATGAGATATACCATGCACCTTGGTGGAACAAAGATGTACCAAGATCTAAAGGGTCGCTATTGGTGGAATGGCATGAAGAGAGATATGGCAGACTTTGTGATGAAATGTCCTATATACCAACAAGTTAAAGTGGAACATCAAAGGCCCAGAGGATTGTTAAAACCATTAGCTATATCAGAATGGAAGTGGGATCAAATTACAATGGATTTTGTATGTGGTTTACCCAAACACCAGCCAGATACGATGCCATATGGGTCATAGTGGATCGACTTACCAAGTTGGCACACTTTATTCCAATGAATATGATCTATTCAATGGGAAAGTTAGCCAAGTTGTATATAAGAGAAATCATGCGGCTACATGGAGTTCTAACAGGATAGTATTAGATAGATACCCAAGGTTTGTATCGAAGTTTTGGACTAGTCTGCAAAAATGTATGGGAACTAAGTTGCATTTAAGCACCGCTTACCACCCACAGACTAATGGACAAGTAATGTAAACCCTGGGAATTCTCGGTAGCTAGAAAACCCCAGGAGTTGGAGACGAAACCCTAATCCGATCAGATTGAGTTTAGTGAATGGAGCCTAGGAACCCCAAATCCGGCTTTCCATCGGTTTCATAGTAAAATAAATATTTTGGAGTAAATGAATTTGAATTGTTGTTCCAAAGTATATTTCAAACCTTTGAAAGTTTTAAATTCGGGAATTTTTCAATTCCGGGCCCTCCCGAGCCCAATTACAGAAAAGCGTGCCCCGGGCCACGGATTCAGAAAAATATTCCGGAATATTCATTAGAACCGTAATTTTATAAGGATTCCAAAAATATCAATTTCATAATTTTCCGAGCTATAAAGATTACAGTTATAGCTTTTCCCGTGTTTTCGGAACAACCGGTAAAGTAGATGTCTTGTCTACTATTCACAAGTACAACCTACACTACACACTACCCATAACCTATTCTTACATCCTTACAACTACTCATTTCAATTTTCTTTTCCAAGAAAATTTGTCTCTTAAATAATTATTACATTTATTACATTTAATTTACTAAACTACAAATTCATTTTTTTTTTTAAACTCACACACACACACACACAAAGGAGGCCGGCGCCCCTCCCTCTTATTTCCCCCTCAATTGTATTATTTTTACTTCATTTTTACTAACTAAACCCTAATGCACTCAATATATATACTAAATTTTCTCTCTCTCTCTTCATTTTCTTTCTTTCTAATTTTTCAAAAGGAGCAAAACCCTCTCTTCTTCTCCTCTCAAGTGCCGAGCACTCCCCTCCCCCTTCCTCTTGCCATTTCAACTTTGTTTCCTCTTCTTTCCTCCTTCAAGACCTCTTTGGTATGTATATTTAGGCCTTGTACATCCTAAATCTTGTTATGGCAAGATCATTCTTGTGTGTTTTCTCCTCTAAATCCCAATGAGCATGAGCAAGGGACATGAAAACACAACTACAAGAATCTCAAGCCATCTCAAGAAGTGGATCTAGCCTTTAAATGAGTTTTGTTTGAAATAGCAACTTGTTCATGCATATAAAGTAGTGATTTTGTGTTTATATTGTTGTTCATGCCATGAGATCCATGTTATATACATCATATGTAGTAGATCTAAGGTTTAGACATTCACCACTTTAGATTCATGCATGATCATAGGTTCATTTTTGTTTATGTGCCTTGTTGATCATAAAAATGAAGTCTTGTTCATGTATAGATGTTAGATAGTATATCTCCACATATAGATGGTAAGAACATTGAAAAAGGAAGGACTTTGTTAGATATGAAAAGTTGAAAATTCGGATGAAATGGAAACCCTACCCTAAAGACCTCCAAAATCAATTTTAAACTTATATTTCATAAGAAAAATGAAGGGTATGTGTAATAGATATGTTGAAGGAATTATTTTCATAAGTTTAGATGAGTTTAGGCATGATAAAAATAAGGAAAACAAGAGGTGAAGTTAGGATGAAAAATGTTGACTTTAAATGTGTAGTCAAATTCGTAACTTTGTGTAATGCCTATATAAACACTTAGTATTTAAGTCTAAAATGGATATTTTATAAGCTAAATGAAGTCCTTAGATAATGTATACATTGAAGCCCCAAATTTTAATACATTAGACTAGATTTCCCTTAAGAAAAATGTAAGAAAAGAAAAATTTGGAAAATTCGGATTTTTATAACTAGCTTATTTGAAAACATGTTTACCAAATGAAAAATGTGAATTTTTGTGCATGAATGGAGGCCATGACTATTATAGACTTTGAGAACCTAATTTTATTAAATAATAAGTAGATTACAAGATTAAAAACCAAAGAAACCCTAAGGGTATAATGCGGGAGAATAACTTCTTAGAATTAGCCTTTATGAAACTTTCCCCAACACTTAGGAGTTCCTAAAAGTTTATTACTACAAAAATCATCATGACCATGCACAAGTTGAGTTCATTACATGGCATACACATTAGTAGTTCATTCCTAAATCATTCATGCATGAATCACTAACTAGGAACATTTCTTATCAAAAGCAAAGCACATTTTCAAAGTTGGATCAATTGCGGGACAGAACTGATCCCACTGTTCCGTGACCTTATTATTTTCAAAACTTGGATTTAATACTTGAATTAGATAGATCTTTCGAAGTAGATGAAGATCGATATAAAGTTTGCGAAATTCCGAGTTAAAATGACCAAGTTATGGCCGTTTTAAGTCGAACTTCCAAATATAGCGAGAAATCCGAATTCAACTAGTCTAGATGTATAGTTTGATTTAATTACATGGTGAGAATCTCATAGGGATTATTCTTGATTGGTAGGTGATTCCGAGCAGGACGACTCTCTACCACCCGATTATTACTATTAAGGAGTTTGGTGACCCATGGCCGAGTGAGTTACTTCCACTCTCAATTAATGCTTGTGAATGTAATGTAGTGGCACTAATGATGTAGGCAAAGATAAAAGGAATTGTACAAGCATGATGGGGTATGTGGGAATTATTTATGTTGTGAATTGTTGATATGTGAAATGGAACTTAAGGCATATCGAAACCGGGTGTTAAGATATTGATTGTTTTATTAGAATCATATGATGAATGTCTGCGTATACTTGTTGGTCACTTAAAAGAATGAATTAATGACTATCGACTCCGACTATAAACTGAGTTCATTCATGTCACGATGGGGTTGGAGCATTTGCATTGGTTGGTTTTTTCGTGACCATAAAATGAAGTGAGTTAATCGTGATCCATAAAACGAGCTTTTAATCAGTTGACCGTGAGCTTAAACGGGTCGTACCGCAGGATTCGTTAATCTGCTAACCCGGGATGGAGGGCGCAAGTCCATCCACATATGATTTCCGGTTGGTCATATGTTTGATGATTTCATTTGTATGGTGCATGCACTTGCTTGAATAATCACTTGTTTGAATGATTGTATCTATTGCGTTATGGAAGTATTACTCACTAAGCTAGTTAGCTTACGCCTCGATAGTGTTTATCTTTTGCAGCATGAGTTTATATGGCTTAGGCCAAGGCAAGCCACAGCGCAGGTACCGGAGATAGGAGTTTCCCATAGAAGTTTGATTCATTTTTTTGTATAGACTTCCATTGGAACTAAGGACTCTGGATGACTGTAATAGACTGTTATTTTTTGCGGGGGAATGCCCCTTAGATTTGTAAACTTAAAGATTTATGCGTTTTGATTTATTATCTATGGCTAATGAATGCCTTGTTAAACTGTTAAACTCCATTTGTTGAAGTATTCTATGTCATAAGGGAACGCTTTACATCTACTTAAGTCTCCCGAAGGCCCCGGTTAGGGAACTCGAGAGTCTTACTTAGTATGTGGCGGACTGTTACGTTTAGGATACCCTACGGGGCGTGACAAGTAAAGCGGACGATCCAAACTTTGGAAGACATGCTTCGAGCTTGTGTTATGGAATTCAAAGGAAGTTGGGAAGTGCACTTGTCTTTGGTTGAATTTGCTTATAATAATAGCTATCATTCAACCATCAAGATGCCACCCTACGAAGCCTTATATGGACGAAAGTGTAGGTCACCTTTGTTTTGGGATGATGTGGAAAAGTTGGCCATCAGACCCGATCTCATTCATGATGTGGCAATTAAATTTCGGATTATCCAACAAAGAATCAGGGAAGCTCAGGATAAGCAAAAGAGTTGAGCGGATAAAATGAAGAGTTCTTGAGTTCGAAATCGGAGATCATGTATATCTGAAAGTTGAACCCAATAAAGAGTGTAAACCCCAGAAAATTCCAGTAAATAATTCCAAAATAAACATCGAATAAATAAAAAATGACTCTAAAATTAAAACCGAACTTCAACTAATCCTAAATCACGAATGAATCTAGAAATTTCTTAATCTTGAGAAAATGAGATTTCTTAAAAATAAAATAAGAACTCAAAAGTCTCTAAATTCAAAGCCACTACGTACGACAAATTCCATACTTAACTCTGAATTATAAAATCATGTAATATAGAACCCAAAAACAAAATTATTAAAAAGTAAATAACGATTAACCTTCAAAAATAAAATCCAATTCAATAATTCTGAAAATGTTAAGAGATATTAAATACTTACAAAAATAAAAATTTAAAATGAATTTCTCAAATTAAATATGTTGTATAAACATAAAACATCAGTTTCTAAATTAGTAAAGATCTAAACCAGAAAATCACCCGAAACCCTAAGTAGAATACAATAGTTTAAGTCCGGCAATCTCGCGCTCTTAACCCTAGAGGCTGAGGTATAGTTTAAGTGTGTAGAATAGCTCGTAGTAATATAAGGTCACTTAAAAATATTAGATTAATAAATTTTTGACCTATTTCAAACCCGTTCGAATACAGACTTTGAAAAGTGTATCCTAGGGCCCGAGATATAAAAAATATACCATTAATACTGTTAGACTCGTATTTTCATAAGGATTTTAAAAATATCAGTTTTATAATTTTTCGATAACTAGAAATATCTTATTTTGCAATTATATTCGTATTTCATTAATACTGGTAGTTAACTAGTCTTTTGTACTATTCACTACTATTCATTATAAAATTTTATTATTCTTGTAAACCCTTATTTTTTGAGAAAAATATTTTATATATCATAAAAAATTTTGTTTTTCAAAAATTTAGTTCGTTTCGGGTTTTTACGGGATCAGTTTCTGTTTAAGACCTGATACTAAAAATAAAATAAATTAATTTAATAATTGAAAAATATTTTTAAAATATTTTTATTTTCATAAAATAACTTTTTAGAATTTTTTGGAATCTAAAAATATCAGTTATAGCTTATATAAACATATTTTGACCGTACCGGTAACTTATTTGTTGAAACACTAAAATAATTCAATTGATTATTTAATTTTATTTATGAAAATTCTGCTACTCATTTAAAAATATTTTTTCTTGATTTTATTTTATATATTTTCTTAATAAAAAGCATTTTTTCAACCTATGCTTCAAGTACACTTCAATTGTCACTTCTACACATTAATCATATTTTCTTTCACTCATTTTACACTCCATTTCCCATGCATGGCAGCTGGCCACATTCCTAAAAACAGCTACTTTTCTTTTAATTTAATGATTTATTTAATAAATGAAAGTCTCTTTTAGTTAGCAAATTAAGTAACACAAGTTACACTTTCAAAATTTAAGTTACAAATTAACTACACTTCTCTCTCTTTCCTGTTGAATAAGGTCAAGCCCCCCCAATTTTCTACCATGGTTTTATTTTTTTTTTCTTTCAATTATTTAACACACAATAATACACTCCTCTCTCTATTTAAAGCCTCTTATTTACACCCTTTCCTTCTTTGCAACCCTACATCATTTACTCTCTCTTTTTCCTCTCTTTAACCCTTTCTTAGCCTTGTTCTTGTAAGGAATACAAGTTGCCCCCATCTCTAAATATTGATTCCACATTCCATTCTTGAAGATTCTTTAAGTAAACCTTCTTCTTAAGCTTATATAGAGACTATAGATTGATTATATGGAGGTTTCATGCATCAAAGGACTCTCTACAATGCTTAAAGGCTAGAGATGATGATGCCAAAACTTTGAAACAACCCTCTTGTTTATGATCTATATTGATATTGCTATATTTGTTGTCTTTAAGACTTTATTATCTTCATATTTATATTATACTTTGTAGATCTAAATTTTATGAAGCTTTGGTTTTGTTTATGTTTAGATCTATAGGTTTAGGGCTTACTACCATGCATTTCTTTTATATTCATGTTTATATTTTGTGTAGATCTTGGATTTGAACTTGCATAAAAATGGTGAAATTCGTATCTAGGCAAGACCCATTTTTAAAAACCACTTTCCAAGTGTCAAAATGAAATTTTCACTTGAGATAATCAAGGCTTAATGTATATATATCATCAAGACTTTATTTTATATGGTTCAAAGATGATTTTCAAAGATTATTTTTCCTAACAAAACTCTATTTTCGGATTTTGGCCAAGGCATAGTTTAAAAACATGTTTTCCAACTCAAAAATGAAGTTTTTATTCAATAAATGGAAGACTCATAAGATAGGATATGTAAAAGATGATTTTTCTTAAGTTTAGATGGATTTTATCAAAAGATATATCCAAAAATAAATTTGGTAAATTCGGATCTCAACCAAGACCAATTTTGAAAACCCATTTTTCAACACCAAAATGAAAATTTTGTTTAGAAAATGGAAAGCTTATGGAATAAGTATCAATAAGAGATGTTTTTTATTAGTAAAATGGTAGATCTACTAGTAGAGATTCTCAAAAATAAAAGAGATTACAAAATATGAAATTTGAGTTTTATCCAAATTTTATAAATTCGGATGGTTCCAAAACCATGCCTTAAAGACCCTTTTATAAACTTCAAAACTTGTGTTTTATATGAAAAATGAAGAGTTGAGGTCATAGACATCATCAAGTAATGATTTTTATAAATTAAGATGAGATTTGCTAAGAAAAATATGTAGAACAAGGAGTAGAAATAAAGTAGGAAAATTTGAGTTGCTTGTCATTTTAAGAAATTCGTAATAATGGAGTAATGGTATGAAAAGTCTTAATTTTCAAATGCAAAATAGAAGTTTTATTATAGAAATAAAGTCCTTAGTGGCTAGGTATGGTTGAGCCTTAATTTTCTAAGATTTTTACTTAAAGGAGTCACCACAAAAACAATTTTTACAAAATTCGGATTTTGAGATGAACCATATTTAAAAACATGTTTACAAAGTGTAAAATGGGAATTTTTATTGAAAAAAATGCCTTAAGGAATATACATAATGAAAGCTTAATTTTAACAAGAATAAATAGATTTTATCAATGAATTTTTCTAAAAACAAGTAGGGATTGTC
The DNA here is from genome assembly GCA_024138025.1 of Combretum micranthum. NCBI lineage: Eukaryota > Viridiplantae > Streptophyta > Magnoliopsida > Myrtales > Combretaceae > Combretum > Combretum micranthum. The sequence goes on along the minus strand of JAMXBD010000892.1, from coordinate 254,971 downwards.
AAGAATACAAGACTAACCTTTCTAGGTTGATTTTTTGTAAAGTCTTACAAAGAAAAAGTTTTCTAAAAATTTCTTTTATTCAATATCATCAAGAACATGTATATATATATATATATATATATATCTCATGACATATAATTTATGGTAATAACTTGTTTATATTACATGAATACTTGCTTTGGATAGTAGAAACTTCTTGAATTTTCACAAATCAATTTTTCCATTTGGATTTCGCTACTATTCTGATTTGATCAGATCCTTTTGAAGCTTCAAAGTTTTCAAAACTTAAATATGATATTATAATTAGATATATCTTTCAAAGTAAATAGAAATCGATATATAATTTGCTAAATTTCGAGTTACAACGACCAAGTTATGGCCGTTTTAAGTTGGAATTCCTGCTTAGGACGAGAATTACGAATTTGATAGTTTGTATGAGATAGAATGGATTAGTTGTGAGTAGAAATACTCATTTGGGTATTTCTTCCTTTTTAGGTGACCCTGAAATCGACGATTCCCTACCACCGGATTACTTTTACTAAGAGACCGGTGATCCAATGGCCGAGTGAGTTTTCCTCTTGTTTTGTTACCCTGATTATGTTTGTAGCTAGTTGCATTAGAATTAGGAAAAGATAAAATTGAAATGAATTGTGATATAATCTTGGTTGAATGAATGATAAGTATATCAAGGCGAGACTTATTATAAAATCATTGTATGAGTTAGCATAGACTTGAATTGTCTGAAATTCTCTATGATCACTCTTAACCTATATAATTAACATGCAATGATTATATGAATAAATTGTACATGCATATCACATGTTGAGTCACATTGCATTAGCTAATATACCTTTGGTGGGATAAAAGTATACTAGCGGAAGGCAAGGGGGCCTATGTTAACATTAAGGATGCGAGATCGCTTAATTTAACGGAAGTGGTGTAGGCACTTGATTCAACTACATAAAATAACATATGTTGTAAAATTAAGAGAAAGAGATTGGGATTATGGTTGCATGACTTATGGACCACCCTACTCAAGATTGGAATTATAGTTGCATGACTTATGGACCACCCTACTTAAGATTGGAATTATGGTTGCATGACTTATGGACCATCCTAACTTCAGATACGGAGGGTGCAAATTAGTTCTATGTATGGGTTCTGATTACCCATACATAATTGTCTGCTCATGTGTTTGTTCATGCATAGCATATGGATGATTTATAACTTGCTTGTTATGGTACGGAATTAAGGGAACTCTCACTAAGCTAGTGTAGCTTATACTCCAATAGATGTTTGAATAAACAGGTTGACAGGAGAATGCTACTTGGGGACCGAGATGGTTCGAGCCGAATATAACTTCGAGATTTCGATAGGAAGTAAGAATGCTTGAAGATATTTGCTAGGTTTTGTGAAATGTTTTGTAATAGTTTGTGTAGCGAAATCTGTGGATGAACTGTAATTGGAGTATAGTGATTGTATTTCCTTTACATTGTTACTCAAGTTGTATCAATATAAAATATACCACTCCGATGTGTCTCTTACATGTGCTAGACGCCTTGTACATAGTATGGAAGCCTTCGCGTGACTAAGGCAGTCATTCTTAGGCTTTAATATTGTGTACGGCGGACTACCACGTTTAGGATACCCTTTGTCACGCCCCAAATTATACCCAAAACGCGACAGTCCACCGCACTCAATATTTAAACTTAAGTATGACAACCTTAGTCATCCCATAAGTTTATATATCGGGTGTAAGGTGTACTTGCATAACTTTTAGGATCACACTTTGAATCGAATAGTTTAAAGAAGGCATACATTAGCATTAAGAATAGAAATCACAACAAAATAAATAAGTTAAATCTTTACAAAAGTCAAGGGGGCACACCCCCGCCAAAAATAATAATGGAAGTTTGTCCATACTAAATTCACATTTACAAATACTAGGGTTTATATCAAGGAGATTTTCCTAGAAGTCCACGCCTCTAGCTAGGTCCTGACTTCTTCAAAAGCTCATTCATCAAAAAGATAACCTTGTGAAATGTGTTCTCTCGGAACAACCAAAAATAGGAACACCACAACAAAACTATCGGGGTGTAAGCTAACAGGCTTAGTGAGATTCATTCCCAAATAAATAATGCTCAACAATAGTATATAACAGACAAGTTATTAGCAGTCATATGAAATGCACAAGCAAATGACCATACAATCATATGACTTTCTAGGAGCCATATGTGAATGGATTTACGCCCCCCATTCGGGGGTAGGATGGTCCATAAGACATGCAACCATAAATTCCAATTTTGAGTGGGTTGGTCCATAAGTCATGCGACCATCATCCCGATCTCTTTCTCTTAGTTATACAACCTCTGTTGTTTTATTGTTGTAGTTTTATGTACCTACTCCACATCCGTTAACTTAAGCGATCTCACATCCTTAATGTTAACATAGGCCCCCTCGCCTTCCGCTAATATACTTTTGTCCCACCAAAAGTATATTAGCTAATGCAAAGTGACTCACTACGTGATAGGCATGTACAATTTATTCATATAATCGTGGCATGTTAGTTATGTAGATTAAATGCGATCATCAAGAATTTCAGACAATCCAAGTCTATACTAGCTCACACAATGATATTTACAACATATCTCATCTCGATATACTTATTATTCATTCAACCAAGATTGAATCACAACTCATCATAGTTTTATCTTTTCTTAATTGTAGTGTCACTACGATTACAAGCACATACATGAGCACAACTATTTAAGAAATGAACTCAGTCTGCCATGAAGAGAAATCCACTAGTCGTAGTAGTCCTCGAGGAGTGGAAATCCGTCCTCCAAATCACCTAAGTACAAGGAATACCCGAAATGAGTATTTCTTATAAGGTTCTAATAACTTAACAATTCTAACTACTAAGTTCGTCAATTTCCGCATAAGATAAAGTCTTAACTTTTAAATGACCTTATCTAACTCATTTTAACTCGGAATTAAGCATATAATATATCGATTTCTATCTACTTCGAAAGATCTATCTATTCCTAATATTATTTTCAAGTTTTAAAAAGTTTTAGGTCACGAAACAGAGGCATCAGTTCTGCTCTTTCGAAAACTTCAACTCCGAAAAATAGCTTTATGATTGTTTGTGATGTTTCTAGCATATAGATTTAGTTACACATGCAATATTGATGATTTCCTATCATGAATGATATGATATGAACTTGATGCATGCATGCTTTTGATATTATTTTCAAAAAGGAAAATTAAGAAACTTCCTACTTGTATAACTCCATGATTATACACTTCCAAGAAAACTAGTTTCCTAACTTAGACTATCTCATTTGTTTTGAAGTTATTTCCTTAAGAAAATCAATTTGTCCTTATCTAAATTGGGTCTTCATTATACCTATTACCCAAGCCTTCATATCCACATAAAAATTTGCATTTTAAACTTTGCAAATATGTTTTCAAGAAGGATTTATCCAAAAATCCGAATTTCTTAAAATTAAATTTTTAAATGATTCCTCTAGGGAAAACTTGTTTAATGCATTAAAACTTAAGACTTTAAGGTACCTATTACCTAAGGAATCCATTTAATACATAAAACTTCTATTTTGGACTTGGATGATAGGTGCTTTTATAACCTATATTCAAAATTACGAATTTCATATGTTGAGTACCAACTCAAAATCTTCCATCTAGATTCCACTTCTTGTTTGATACATTAATCTCATCAAAACTCATTTCAACTTATAAAAATTACTACCTAATGATACATATTACCTATATCCTTCATTTTTCACATGAAACATGAGTTTTAAAATTGATAAAAGGGTTTTTAAAATAGGGTTTTGAGATCATACGAATTTGACCTTGAGTATTTCAAACAAAAACTTTTCCTTTTCAAGCTCCTTGCTTTATTTGCTTAAGGATCTACCAACTATCACATTTATACACCTAAAACAAAGCCTTCATGAGTATGAATGCATGAAAACATAAATCATTAACAAGATCATAAATGTCAAGCATGGTATAACAATCTAAAAGCTAGATCTACTACTTATGATGCATGATATGAAGTTTAAAAGCATGAACATGAAATTTTTATGCTAGATCTCTACTTTACTCCACTCCTACATGCATGATCATGAAGATATCTCAACAAAAACTTAATCAAACAAAAGATCCACTCTTGTGATGGCTTGATATTCATGTAGTAGCATTTTCTTGTCCCTAGCAAGTGCTCATGGGGACTTTGAGTGAAAATGCTCACGAATAATCTTGCCATTACAAGATTAAATGGTAGTAAGGCTTAGGAATCATCACCTAAAGCTTGAAATAGATGAGAAATGGAGAAGAAAATTGAAGCTTGTGTGTGTGTGTGTGTGTGTAGGGGAGTCACGACAAGAAGAAGAAAACGGAGAGAGTTTGAGAGCTCTTGAACAAATAAGAATGAAAAGTGAAGAGAGAGAAAAGAAAAAGATTATTTATAGTAAGTGAATTAGGGTTTGTTTTATCATTATAAAAGGAGAAAAATAAAACAAATAGAGGGCAAATTGGGGGGGAAATGCGCTGGCCACTATTGAGAGAGAGAGAGAGAGAGAGAGTTTTGATTTTATTTGAAATTTAAATTTGTGTAATTGTAAGCCCCGGAAAATTTCAGTAAATAATTCCAAGATGAACTTCGAAAATAAACCCTAAAAATCACTCCAAATTAAAACCGAACTTTGAACGAGTCCCGAAATATAAACGAAAGTAAGAATTCATTAGTCTTGACAAAATCTAAAAATAATATAAGGACTACAAAAGTCCTTAAGTCCAAAAACCCTTACGTAAGATAAACTTCTTACCTAATCTATAATTCATAAAAATCGGGATAAAAATAAAACACAGTGATAATTTGCTAAAAAGCAAGTTAATCCATAACATGACAATTTAAAGGATCAGGAGATCACCAAAGGCCAATTCCATAACTAGGCTTTGGCACGATTAAGAAAACTTTATCTGCCAATAATAAAATATAGACTTTGGAAATTCCCCAAACGACCAGACTAATAATCCTAAGAGACGGAAATCACAATAAAGCCCTAACGATCAAATCAAACTTCCAAGAATCATAGAACGAGTTAGAAATTGAAATCTCGTAATCTTAAGAAGGAAGAATTCAAGAAACAAAATAACAAATTAAATAATCCTTAAGTTGACTAATTGTTCATAAAACCTTAAATCGAAGCAAAATAAATTCGAAAACAAAACACTATGAAGATCCTTTTTCAAAGCAAATTATAAGAATCAAGATTTCCCCAAAATCATTCCAAAAATCGATAATTGACTCAAACTCAAGAAAATCATATCCGGTAACCATTACCGATATTACTCCGGATATAATAATTCAATTCAAGATTTCCGAAAGCAGTGAGAGATATTAAATACTTATAAAAATAAAATTTAAAATAAATTTCTCAAACTACATACGTTGTATAAACAGAAAATCTCAGTTTCCAACTTGGCAATACCTAAACCGGAAAGTCATCCGGAAACCCTAACCGGAATACAATAGCTTAAGTCCGGCAATCTAGCGCCCTTAACTCTAGAGGCCAAGAGGTAGTAAATAAGTAGAATAGCTCGTAGTAATATAAGTTTGTTCACAAATATCAGATTGGTAAATTTTTGACCTATCTCGAACCCGTTCGGATACAGACTTTGAAAAGCGTGTCCCGGGACTCGAGATATCAAAAATATACCATTAGTACCGTTAGACTCGTAATTCCACGAGATTTCTAAATATATCAGTTATATAATTTTTCGGGTTATAAAAGTTACAGTTATAACCTTTTTACCGTATTTTCATTTCTACCGGTAATTGATTATTTTTTGCACTATTCATTTCATTTCATTACACAATTTTATTATTTTTATAATGAATACCCGGATTTCCTAGTAATCAAGTAAACTTCGAAAACCAGAAAATGAAACCCTAAACCGGTTTAGTTTAAGCTTCGTGAGAAAGGCTTAGAAACCCAAATTCCGGCTTTTCCACGGTTTCCAAATAAGAAACTTTTATAAGAAAATTAATTTTGGATATAGTTCTTGATTATATTTCAAACCAAGAAAAGATCAGATTTTGAGAAAATTCCAACTCCGGGTCATCCCGAGACCCATTATAGAAAAGCGTGCCCCGGAACTAGAATTTCAAAAATTTCTTTATGAATACTCATTTGAATCGAAATAAAATAAGGATTTCAAAAATATATTTTTCATAATTTTCCGGCTTATGAAAAATACAGTTATAGCCTTTTTATTCGTATTCCATTACTACCGGAAAATCAAATTGTCTTGTCAACTATTCCTCACTATTCATAAAGTACTACCTAGTCTACCTATTAGCCACCCTACAAATCTAACCCTTACCATCACTCAAATCACTCACTTTTCTCTACACATTTTGTCCCTTAACTTCTCTTACACTCTTAACAATTTCACATCAAAGATAAATCAATCAAAACAAAGTCAAATCAAACTTTTTCTTCCCCCCTCATGAATAGTGACCGACGTGAATAGTTCCCCATCCATGCTCCATTTGAAATTTTTTTTTACTTCTTTAACCTAAATCTACTTCATATATAAGCTATCTTTCCTCTCTCTCTCCTCATTCTTTCACTTTCCAAAGTTTCACAAAGTAAAAAGCTCTCAAAAACCCCTCCTTTTCCCTCTTGGCCGAAACTTTTTGAAGCCACACACACACACACAACTTCCATTCTTCTTTACATCTCCTTTCCACTTCAAGTAAGTAAGCCTTTTACCCTTTCCATCTTTAGATCTTTGTTATGGCTAAGTAATTCTTGGATATTTCAACCAAGTGTCCCCATGATCTCTTAGTAGGGACAATGAAATATCAAAACAAGAATACCGAACCATTACAAAATAGATCTAACCTTTAAAGGAGCTTTCATGACAAAAGCTTTATGTTTATCCATCAAAAAGTATTTTGAACTAAAGATCTTTTGTAAAAATATAGTTTTTATGTTTTCAAAACCTATTTAAGCACTTGATATAGTAGATCTATCATTTTACTACTCATATTCATGTAGACATTTAAGACTCATCTATTTTGAGTTTATGTGCATTATAGTCTTTAATGTTTTGTCTTAGTAAATAACCTTCCTAGTATGTAGATCTATGGTTAGATAAGTTAATAAAGTCAAAAAGGAAAACACTTTTCAAAATATGAACTTGTGTAAATTCGGATGACTTTAGAAACCTAGGTTAAAAACACTTTTATCAACTTCTAAACATGTATTTTACAAGAGAAATGAAGCCTATGGGTAATAGATAATGTTTGGTAGTATTTTTCATGAGTCTAAATGAGATTTTTCTAAAGAAAATGTTGGAAACAAGAAATGAAGTCCAATAGAAGTTTTGAACTAAAAGTCATATAGATGAAATTCGTAATAATGGATGTATGGTTAGAAAACACTATTTTTCCAACTTCAAAAATGTATTTTCTTAAATAAATGAAGTCCTTAGGATAGTATAATAAATACTTAAAGTTTTAGTATAAAATATATTTTTCCAAAGGAATCAACTTGAAAGTGGAATTTTCTAAATTCGGATTTTTGGAAACCCCATAGTAAAAGACCCACTTAAAAGTTTATAAATGAAGATTTTATTTAAGAAATAAAGGCCTTAGGATATAACTAATATGAGGGTCAAAATTCTTTAAACAAAGTGGAGTTTTCCTAAAGAAAAATCCTTAGAAATAGTAGGTGTGACCAAATGTAGCAAAGTTGATTTTTAGACAAAAGCAAAATATAGTGTCTTAAGACAAAGTTTATTTAAAATTCTTTAAGTCTAAAAATTTATAAGACCTTAGACACTTAAGAGTTCATATCATGACATACATGATAGGGAAAATCATTACCATTGCATTTAGTTTCATTTTACACTTAGGAATCTCAAGTGCATTCATGAAAACCGCATTTTCGGAATTTATGTTACCGCTGTACAGATCTGATCCATCGTTTCGAGGCTTAGATATTTTCAAAACTTGATTTAAGCTTCGTATTTAGAAAGCTCTTCCGAAGTAGATAGAAATCGATATAAAATTTGCGAGATTCCGAGTTAAAATGACCAAGTTATGGCCGTTTTAAGTTGGAATTCCCGCTTAGGACGCGAATTACGAATTTGATAAGTTCGTATGAAGTCGTTGGATTAGTTTGAGTGAAATACTGATTAGAGTATTTCTTCCTTTTTAGGTTATCCCGAGTTCGACGATTCCCTACCACCGGATTATTATTACTAGAAGACCGGTGATCCAATGGCTGAGTGAGTTTTCTCCTTGTTTTGTTACCTTGATTGTGCTTGTAATTAGTCGCATTAGAATTTTAGGAACAAGATAAAAATCGATATGAATGGGGATGGGATATATGATGAGACTGTGATGAATGTATGCCAAGGAATACTAAAGCATATCGAAACCACGATTTGATTGGATAACTGCATGGTTCATATTATTATGTGTATGATATGCCTGGCACTCTAAAGAATGTATAAATATTTTGACCTAAGCAAAAAGTAAATTGATCATGCATCGCATCGGACATATTGCATTTGGTAGCGTGCTACTCCTACGCAGGTCGATCGGTATGGTCCGTTGATTGCCTCGTTTGAATAACGAGCCCGGTGCCAGAGCTCATTCTAGGGTACTAAGGCGCATGTGGATGCATCCTTGGATGAGCCTAGCCGAGTCGAGTGCTAAGAGCCAGGGCTTGGGGACTAGCAGCGGTCGTGTAGACTCAATACCATTCCTAACCCAAGATACGGAGGGCGTAAATCCGTTCTGTGTGTGGGTTCCGGTTACCCATACATAATTGCTTGCTCACGTGTTTGTTCATGCATAGCATATGATTGATAATAACTTGTTTGTTATGGTACGGAATTAAGGAATTCTCACTAAGCTAGTGTAGCTTATACCCCAATAGTTGTTTAAATGAGCAGGTTATTCCAAGAATGCTAAGTGGGGACCGAGATGGTTGAAGTCGAGAATGACTTCGAGATTCGGCAAGATATGAATGCTTGAAGTTTTTGGCTAAGCTTTACGATTTGCCTTGTAATAGTTTTATGTAGTGAAGTCTTGGATGAATGTAATTGAAGTTGATGAACTGTATTTTGAAGTATAGTGTTTTGTATTTGAGTATAGTGGATTGTATTTCCTTTACATTGTTACTCAATTGTATCAACATAAAATGTATCATTCCGATTTCTCCTTTATGTGTTAGACGCCTTGTACATAGTATGGAAGCCTTCGCGTGACTGAGGTGGTCATTCTTAGGCTTTAATATTGTGTACGGCGGACTACCACGTTTAGGGTACCCTTCGGGCGTGACAGTAATAAATTGTATTAAATGTAATAATTTGTTAAAAGACAAAAATTCTTGAAAAAGAAAATGTAATTGAGTGGTTGTAAGGATGTAAGACTAGGGTATGGGTGTGTGTGTGTAGTAGGTTGTACTTGTGAATAGTAATAAATAGTAGATAAGACATCTACTTTATCGATAGAAAGAAAAATACGGGAAAAAAGCTATAACTGTAATTTTTATAACCCGAAAAATTATAAAACATATATTTTTGGAATCCTTATAAAATTTTGGTTCTAACGAGTATTCCAGAATATTTTTCTGAGTTTCTAGTTCCGGGGCTTGTTTTTCCGTAATGGAGCTCGGGAAAGCCCATAATAGAAATTTTTTTTCGAAATCAAAACTTTGTACAGTTTGAAATATGCTATAAAACAATAATCCACATTAAATTATTCTATAGAGGTTCTTCTACATAGAAATCGAAGAAAAGCCGAATTAGGGTTTCTAGGTTGCTTATACTAATACTATTTAGGGTTTTGATTTTCGATTTACGGAGTTTACTTGTTTACTAAGAAAACCGGGGTTTACACCCTTCGAGGCGTGACAAAGAGTATACACTGAGTTCGAGTACAAGGAAAGCTAAGCCCAAGGTACATTGAACCGTTTGAGACACTTAAAAGGATTGGTGATTTGGCTTATGACTTAGCATTGTCACGAAATTTGTCAGGTATACATAATGTGTTCCATGTTTCGGTATTGAGAAAACATGTGCCAGATCTTGATAGAATCATGGAGCTAAAACCGGCACAATTGAGGGAAAACCTTAGATATGAGGAACACCCCTTTCACATTTTGGATCATAAAGTTCAGAAGCTCAGAAACAAAGAGATTTGATATGTCAAAGTATTATGGAGAAGTCATTCTCATGAAAAAGCCACTTGGGAGGCCGATGATGAAATCTTAAGGAAATACCTAAGCTTGTTTAGAGAATCAGGTATGAATTCCAAGTTTTGAGGACAACTTTCTTTAAGGGGGGTAGGCTGTAATCCCCTAATTTTATGCTACAGTTATATTCAAACTCTAAACCGAAAGTCAACCGGAAACCCTAAGGTCAACTCATACGCAGCAAACCCTAATAGATTAGATCCAACAATCCCGTGTTCCTAATTCCGAAACAACGAAATTGAGATAGCAATGGATAATAGTTTGAAATAATGTAAAGATACATAAAAATATCATATTCGATAATTTTTTGTATCTTTCGGATCTAAACGGGATCAGTTTTCAAAAATCGTGTCCTAATACCCTTGACAGCAAAAATATTCCGATAATACCAATAAACTCGTAAAAATAAAAAATTTCAAAAATATCAGTTTTATAATTTTTTGATATATAAAAATATTATATATAGCTTAATTACGTGTATTTTCATTACTACCGATATTAATTTGTCTTATCTATTATTCGTAGTACCATTCTACACCATTCATTACTATTCACATATCTCTACTTTTCTACACCTATTTCTATACTCTACCATACCTATTATCTTCTTTTTACTTTTCTCATACATCTTCATTCATATCAAACTTTACATCGTATTATTTTTAATCAACAAAAATACAAAACAAAACAAAACAAAACAAAACAAACTCTCTCTCTCTCCTATAGGATTCACGCCGCCCCCCTCTCTCTCTATTATCTATTTTTTTTCCTTTTTCAATTTATTTAATTCACATAATTTTCACTCCAAAAATTCTATAAACACCCCCTCTCCCTCCAATTCTTTCATATACTCATTCACCATACTAAAACTCTCCCAAAATCTATCCTCAAATACTCTCTACCAAAATCTCTCTTTTCTTTCTTTCACTACCTGATTTTTTTTATACACAATTCCTACACACACAAACACTAGCCAAACTTTTCTTATACTACCACATCCATATTATTTTCTTAGGTAAAAGTTCTCACCTATTTCTTTTTACCATGTTATGTAGCTTAACATGACTATGGTGTGTGTTTCTTAAACATTCCAATGTTATAGAAGTAACACTATATTTATTTTTTGTTCTTGTTCATGAATAAATTTCATATTATATTGTTCTACTATTATGATGTTATTATGATATTATTATTGTTATTATCATGCTTCTAACCTAACTTCATATATATGTTACTATCTACATATATATCTATATATAAGAGCCTAAATGCTCATCAACTCACTAACAAGCTTATTATTGCTTTTTCTCTACTTTGTTTTTCTTTTCTTTTGGGACATAGTACCGGGTTGCCTTGATGAAGCTAAGGCTCCCAATACTTGACCGAGTTGCCTTGATGAAGCTAAGGCTCCCAATACATGACCGAGTTACCTTGATGAAGCTAAGGTTCTCAATACTTGGCTATAATATCTTGCTTATTATTGCTATATTGCTTATTAATATTATCTTGCTTCTTATCTTATATTTTCATCATATACATACTACATGCTCATAATACATGCATCTACATAATGATAATGTCTCAACTATATTTAAAGTAGAATTTTTCTTCAATAAAGGAACTTGAAACTAAATTTTTTATTATGTAACTTGTCATTAAATAATGGAGTTATCATCAACAGCATAGAAATGGAATTATACAATATTTTCTCAAGTTTTCTCAAAGTTTTCTCAAATAACAAAGATAGTTTTGCTAAAGAAATATGAGAAATAAACACCTTTTTTTCATAATATAGTAACTTAAGTCTTAGTAAAAAAAATTTGTTAGTATTCAAAGTTTTCATAAAAAGCTTAAGAATTAAAGTCTCTTCAAACTCCATAACAAAACCAAGAAACAAACTAGTTTTTAAAGTTAGTTAAAATCAAACTATTAACTTATAAATGCACTAAGAAAAACAATGATTTTCAAGTTTCTAAAAAAAGAACTTATTTTCAAAGAATGACAAAGAATATAAATATGATAAGATAAAAAACAAAGGATTTTATCAATAAAGAGGGTTATTTTCAAATAAAATTTGTAGAGGAAATAAAAGACCAAGTTTTAGAAAACAAGAATTTATATTTTTTTTTAAGAGTTAATAAACAAGAAATATAAAAAGAAAAGACTCATTATTTATAAATAGGTTATCAACAACTTAATAAACTTTTGATAACTATGTTCTTTTATCACTAGAAGTAAAAATTGTAAAAGACCAAAGTTAAGAGAAGAATTTATTTATTTTTAAAAAAGGAGTGGGAAAACAAATAAGAATATACTCATTTATAATAACCTAAGAAAATATAAAGTTTATTCAAAATACTTTGAAAAGAAATTTGTCAAGTTTAAACACTTCAAAATGAATTGTTTTATGGAATAAATCGTCGAGATACTACCATTAGAATTTTTGCATATAAAGCGAGCTTATATATATACACAAAGGATTTTTCAATTACATAGACATATCTATATTTTTGCTAAAGGATTTTTGAATAAAGTTGAGTTAGAAAATTATTTTGCAAAATCTAGAAATATTCATTTTTGAATCTATACCTAGGTATTTAGCAACCCAAATGACCTTATATGTAGGAAATAACCTTAGAAATAGATAGATCTTTTCAAGTAGGTAGAGATCGGTATATAATATGAGAAATTCCGAGTTAAAATAAGCAAGTTATGGCCATTTTAAGTTGAAATTTTACTCTATGCAAATTTTGACGAACTTAGTAGAATAGAGTTACAAGTTTAAGTAGATCTTCTAAGAAATACTCATTTCGGCTATTTCTTTTATATATAGGTGACGTGGAGTCCGAGCTACCTTATTTAGAGGACTATTTTGACTAAGGAGCTTCTGCTGATATGGCCGAGTGAGTTTAAATTCTCGCAATTATACTTATGTATTTGCTTGTAGCTTAGTGACACTAGATTTAGAAAAAGATAAAATTTGAAAGCACATGTGTTTTACTTATATGATTGAAGTTATGATAAGTATATCGAGGCGGGAATTGTTAACTAATCATTATATAATTTAGTTTAGTATTGATTGTCTGCAAATGCTATGGTCACTAATTAAACGATTAATGCTATGCCATGATTACTTAAATTAAATGATTCATGCATGATACGTAGTGGGTCATATTGCATTCATTACTATATCATTGGTGAGACAAGGGCATAGTAATGAGGTTGAGAACCCAAAATCATCATCTATGACTTTGATTGCTTATAATTAAATGGTGAGTGGTGTCATGCCCCAAAATAGGGCCTAGTAGTATCATCCTGTAGTCATCATATCACATGTGCACCCGTAATATGAGATCCGTCTTGCAAGTCAGATATTACAAGACTCTATCTTATAATTGTTACATGTAATGTAGTCATACCAATATGTTATATAAATACTAAGGATTCCAATTTTCCTTAGTTTGCCAGAACCGCAGAGAATCGGTATCCCCTACCAAATAATGAAATTGAGATCAAACCTATAAAATACAAGATCTTATTCAATTATACCATTTATCTAATTTGTTCTTTGAGACCAATATAATCTATGAAACTATCTTCAGCAAGGTCTTTTGATGTAGCACTCTTCACTCATGCTTAACCCAATCCCAGCTAACGTTATACCTGCACAAAGACTGTTGGGGGGTGAGCGAACCACTGCTCAGTGAGATAACTTGACCAAACCACACATCAAACAATAACAAACAAGTATAATTACCAATCATATGCAATGTAACAATCAATCATATGTACATTACAAGCTTGGATGATCTAGAATCCAAAGCAGGATGGAGATTTATGCCCTCTCATCAGGGTTGAAGGATCACAATGCTATGGCCCACCTACCCAGGAGAGACTAAGCATACATGAATACAGCAATACTCACTTTAATTATCTCTTTAATTTAACCATATCTTAAATCTCTCATTTCCTGTTTTCTGCCTTAGAAACTCCACTAAGTATTAGTCCTTTCAAAGCGATACCATAAGCGGTGTCCTTCATTTACCATGTAGTTCCTATGGTACCAACAGCTCAAAGGTAACCTTGCGTTGATCTAATAGCTTTTAGCCTAGATCAACCAAGCATTATCAGAGGGCCGAAATACTAACACGTAGTAGGCTGCCACTTGCTCAAATGCTATTTATGCAAATCGTGTAATGCATGATCATTTTCTTTTATAGTGTCAAAAGCTTTTAGTCAGGTTTAAGGTGATCATACAATTCACAGACAATATCAACATGCTTCATACAGTAATTATCATACAATAAAATTGTTAATTATAATAAGGTGTTTTGGCAATCATACATACACCAAGCAGCATGCAATTTACCCAACCCCACATGCAATTCAGTTTGATATGTTATTATCAATGCAACTAACTACAGGCACAAACAATATGATAAGGTCAAAGTCTCTCACCTATGGTCCTCGATATCGCTGTAATAAGCTACTGGTAGTCCGAGAACCGAGTTATATTCCTATGGAATGAAATAATATATATTTATTATTATACGATTATTCCTGTAAAAGAAGTCTTCCTAAAATTAAGGGTGCTAACTTTAATCACCTAATTTTAAATTAAACTTAATTATTACGGTGTCTATTAATTTAATCGAATTCCTATGAATATCTAAATATTCTATATTTGATAAAGTTTCTATTATTTCTAAGGACTTTTTAAGGTTCTAACCTTTATAGTAAGAAATAATTATTTGTTATTTATTTTCATTTTGCTTCTCTTCATCTTTAATTGTTATTTTATTTATTTGATATTATCATTGCTTTTATATTGTTTTAAGTTAATGGATTATAGTAACTATTATTTATCTTCTATTGTTTAATATTCGTAGAGTTCTTCTTAGTGTATATTATACTTATCTTGTAATTTTTAGAGATCACATTGCTCGTAAATTAAGCCTTTAAAATTTTCCATCGTTGTATATTTTCTTTATAGATAAAGATTATTTTATTAATTTTGAAAATCTTATTTTATTAGTTACCAAAAATCATATCTTTTATTTATATAATATACTAGTCTTAGTATTAGTGATACTCATAAAAGTAGTAATACTAGTATCAAAGATAATGGTGATTATTAGTTTTAATATTACTACTAATAGTAAAAATAATTTTAATTACAAAAACAATTTAATAGTTTTAGTAACAAAATCAATAATACTAATATTGGTAATATCAATAGGCTTAATAATAATTTTAATATTACTACTAACAACATTAGTGATATTAGTAATAGATCAACAATATTTGTAATATAAGCAATATTATTGCTAAAGAAAATAAACTTTAATGACAAGATCAATATCAAAATATTTATTCATTTATTATTATTATTATTATTATTATTATTTATATCATTTCATTAATAACATAAGTAGTTTAAGTTATATTCCTGTTATTTTTAGCTAAAACATAAATTACGGAATATTTATTATCATAATCATTTATTTAGATTCAATTAATTTATCGGTTATTATTATTATTATTATTATTTATTTATAATTAATTTTATATTTATTTTCGTTTTTCTTTCTTTTTCTTTTTATTTTGGCCGAGGGGTACACGGGTTAAGCACTCCCGTTCACCCAGCCTGTGCTCATCGGGGAGCACTGTTCATCGTCTTCCCCGATGAGCCGCGGCCTTTTCTAGCAAATCCCGACGTCAAAACGTCGGGATTTTGGATCCAAATGACTTGTAGGAACCTAATTAACCTAAATATGTAAGAAAAACAACATAACAACAACATGTTACCCATGAATTTGGATCATCAAGCTCGGTTAGGGTTTGGGAAAATCACCTTCGTTGTGACCTCTCGGTGAAATCCGAAGCTTCTAATGGCCTTGGTTAGCTTCCTAAGATGTTTAAGAGTCAGTCTTAATCCTTAGAACTGAAAGAAAACTCGTGGAATGAGATTGGCTTACCTCAAGCTTGTTTTTGAGCGTTTTTCCCAGTTTTTGTTCGAATTTTCGAACTGAGTTGATATGAGGGTTTAAAATTTGGTTTCTGGGTTGGTTCGACTCCTAATAATGTATAGATGGACTCTGGAAAGTTTGAGAAGGTTTGGAATTCGTTTACTTGTCCATCCGAGTCTCTAGCATATATATATATATATATATATAAGAAAGATAGAGGTTTGGCTGCTCATTTTTCCTTCGTTTAGAAATGAATTGCTCGTGTTTGTTGTTGTTTAAGTAGTTTGTTCTATTGTCATTAATGCAAATGATTTGTCATGTTTCCATTGGCTTAGGAGAGGATTGGGATTGACTTTGGTGCATCTTGTTGAGGAGAATTCGGTTCATCAAATTTTAGAAGATCACAGCCCTTAAAACGAATTGGAGACGTCTCCTGCAAGTTGAAATCATATATATATATATATATATATTAATTATATATTAGTTAGTTGATAATTATTTTAGGTTTAGGTATATATAAATAAAAATATAAAGAGAAGATGATGAATTTATAACTAAGAATGGTATAAGGAGGGGTAAAAATATAAATTTGTGAAAAAAAATCAATTTTGTGGTTTAAGTGATACGTATATTAAATACTGATTTAGTAATATTTTTAGATGAGA
This sequence comes from Combretum micranthum, assembly GCA_024138025.1. Lineage (NCBI taxonomy): Eukaryota > Viridiplantae > Streptophyta > Magnoliopsida > Myrtales > Combretaceae > Combretum > Combretum micranthum. The sequence continues at coordinate 238,033 of JAMXBD010000892.1, read as the reverse complement.
AGTTCCATATTCACGTTATTAAATATTCTAAACACTATAGTATACATAGAATTTCTATTAAAGATTTGTATATATATGTTTGAATTTTTGCTTTTTGTTGAAACTTAACCGCTCGTCCAGGGAGAATTCCAATTTGAAAGCAAATTGATACGTAAAACAAAAACCAAAACAAAGGAAAAAAAAATGCAAGTTAGTTAGGATGTATGGAAATATAAAAATAAAAGAAGATGATAAATTTATAATCAATAAATATGTAAGGAGTAGGGGAAAATATAAATCGGTGAAAAAAATTAATTTTGTGGATCCAAATGACACGTATAATAAATACTGATTTGATTATTTTTAGATAAAAAATTACATATTAACGATATTAAATATTCTGAATACGATAGTATACATAATCTTTGGTTTAATACTTTTACTTCTCTGTTTTTATACCTGCTATCGTAAATTATATTTTATTTGTTTAAAAGATTCGTTTCGTGGTATTTTGATAAATTAATAATTATATTGCCCTCAATTTGACTTTATTATAATTTTTTTTAAGATTTGAAATTACATATGAAATCATTTCTATTTATAAATTTATTCTAAACATTTTATTAGATTAGAAATTTAATTTTAATTTTATATTTGTTACTTAGTTCTTTTTACTAATTATAAATTACTGAATTAGATCAGACTTTTAGTTTTTATAGACTCAGAATTATTTAACTCAAATGTTTTAATATATATATATATATTATTTTACATTAAAACTTAAGTTCATAAATATTAAATAGTTTTCTTTTTCTTTATTATGAACTTTTATAGTCTTAGTGATAAAGATTCTTTATTCTAATTTGTTCATACTTAAAAATTTAAATCGCGAAAAATTTGGAGTGTTTTCTAATATTTTTGTTATAGTTCTTTTGTGATTCTACATGTTATTTTTATATATTTATTATAACCGGGTAATGTAAAATCAAGGGGATTACAAGTAGGCACCCGCATCAACTATATTTTAGCGATTGGTATGAATCTGCATGAAACTACAAAAATATCATTTGTGAACTATGGCTTCATTGCCTGGAACACCTAACCACCGAATGGAGGGGTAAATCCATTCAAACATATGATTCCCAATAAATCATATGTATTGTTTGCTCACATGATTACTTGCATTCCATTTACTTGATTAAATAACTTGGTTGATTATTGAGTGTTGAGTACTTTGCTTATGGATTTAATTCTCACTAAGCGAAGAAGCTTGCCCCCTTATAGATATCTCTTACAGTTTCTCCATTTTCGGTTGAAGCCCTAGGGGTATTTCTCTCAGGTATTACCTTCTGGCTTAAGAAGTTTTTGGAAGAAGTTAAAAACTAGGTGTAGACTTAGACTTCTAAGTAAATCTCCTTGTAATTATTTTGATTAGGCTTCTCCAGACTATGATGAGCTATATCTTTTAGTGGGGGAATGCCCCTTTGATGTTTGTAAGACCTTTATATAATTTCCTATTTCAAGTTATTATGTTATGATTTCCATTCTTATACTGCTATATGAGTGTCTTCTCAAATAACTTGCTTCAAAGTTGGTCCTCTATGTTCGTGAACGTATGCCTTACACCCGGTATCAAAGCTTATGGGATACTGAGGTAGTCATACTTAAGCTTTAATATTGAGTGTAGCAGCCTGTCGAGTTTAGGGTACCCCTTAGGGCATGACAGAAGTAGTAGTTATGTAGTAATGTATATACATATGTATATGTAACAAAAGAATTTCCAAAGAAATCCTCCCTCCTTAGCTCTATCTTAGGAGAAGTTTTAGGTTCTGTTTATAATAAATATTTATGTATATGTGGAACGAGATAAGAAATTACCCTCTTCCTTAGTTCTCGGTTTCTTCTAGGCATGGGATACATGGCTGGTCCCTTCAACCCCCAAGGGAGGACGTAATTCCCTATTGGTTTGGATTCCAGTTATCCAAACTATGCATTTCATATGTTTGAGTGTGGCATTGCATATCATTGTAACTATAACTTGTTTAATATTGCTTGAATTGTGGTTGGAATTCGATTATCTCATTGAGCTTGGTGAGCTCACACTCCTATAGATTTTATATGATTTTAGGATCTCTAGAGCGGATCTAAGTGTAAGGATAGGAGACGTAATAGGCTTCATGAGGAGAGAGTCTAGGGCTCGAGTGGTTGTGGAGATAGCTTTCTTGTATAAGATCTTATGTTGATCTATCTTGAGTTGTATGGACGTTTTATGCTAGTTTCGTTGTAAAGAACTTTTATGTTTGCAAAATTTCTTATCTTGACAATCTTGCAATTGTGTTTTTAAAATGTTCATGCGATAGAGTGTCTTAATAGTTTGATGCCTATGGAAAATTTTCTTAAAGGCCTTGGTAGGTATCAGTACTACTAGGGTGCCTTATGGGGTGTGACAACCGAGTAGCACCTATTTTCAAATTCATTATCCATTTAAAATATACCTAAATTTTAAAAACAGAGGTCCATGGGAGTTAAGGTAAATTAGGCCGAAATAGATATGGGTCTATCACCTATATTAAGTTGCAAACACAATCCATTATATTATAAGAGCAATATTAAACCTTCAAAAAGCCTAATTATATCGAATATACCAAAAAATTATATATTTTATTTTTATTATTCTCTTTTTAATTATCATTGTTTTACTTATATGTATTTTTATTAATAATATGTATATGGTTTTATTTTTCAAATACTTTCAATTATAACTTATATCTAAATCTACTGACCTTAAGTGAGGGGGTTCTCTATTTCTAAAATATTTTTAATTTTTTCAAATTTTTTTATTTCACATTTTTTTTTCTTCTTTGTTTGTTTGATTTTAATCAATTTGACCTTTAAATAATTTTTTTTCATTTTTCACAGTTTTTAATTCTTTATTATTATTCTACTTTTTCCTATTTTAGAATGTTTTAAATTTTTCTATTCTTTATTTTTTTTTATCTTTTAAGGTTAAAAAATGAGTGCTAATAGCCTCCATATAATTTTTACTTTTAATATATTTTCCAACCTTCAAGTTTTACTGAAAACTAATATTCTATTCTGCTTAATTTTTCTCTACCCAAACATGTCAACACTTCATGATGGGAAAAAAAAAACAATCACATCACTTCATGTTGTATAAGATAGCATGCGATTGTCGTCATTTTTTTTCACTACATAAATATAGGTATGCGATATGACCAAGCAAAGAACAAAAAAGAGAAAGAAAGAAAGAAATCACAAACATATAGCATTTTTTTTTATCACAAGCATGTACTTTCGATAGATGAAACTAATATAACATATGGATGCCTCATGCACGGGAGTAAATATTTGTTCTAAAAATTTGTTACTTTAATTTATAACGATGGTTCGCTAATGGCATTGTAGCGTAATGGCATCTCCCTAGTATCTCATGTGAGAAATCTTAGGTTCAAATTCCTCCTCTCTTGTTGTAATGGTAAAAAAAAAAAAAAAAAAGTTATGATGATGGTTCAAACCATGAATCAAATTGATCAAAACTATTTCCTTTTTGTTCGAATGATACATTTTAGTTCAATTTAGGTTGCGAATTGAACCAAATCACACCATACTCACCCTTAGTAATTGTTGATGTGAATTGCCCCTCAAACTATTAAGATCTAAATGAAGACATTTCTCATGTTCTAAGAGATTGTCCAACCTTTCTCTTCAGTCCATTTAGCCATAAATTTCTCCATTATCCATGATTTTAATGTCCTCAAACCATGTTTTGTTGTGACAATCAATCATATACCTCCTCTATGAGAAGCTAGCATGTGCTATTCATAAGATTTTAAAAGTTGGCTACTTTGAAGCTTTTAGTTAGTGATATACAGATTTATTTACAGAATTTTGAATTTGCTTTCATCATATAAGAAAAATATATTACAAAATGGTGACTTCCATTATATAGCCATAATGCATACACATGTTTAGAATAGCAACCTTAGAAGTTGAAAAAAAAAAGAAAGGAATGCAGCAAGTCTTAACTAGTCTTACCATGCTTACTTTAAACTCATTTTTCCACAACCTTAAGGTTCATTACCTACAAAAGAATCTATGAGAAAGTGGGCAAAACAAAGATCAATATAAGGATTAAGAAATAAGTATAACATCGTACATACAATAATAAGCAAGGTTTTTAAGCAATTATTTACTATATGCACGAAGAAGTAAATTATAAAAAGTAGTTTAGGCCACCTTGAGATTAAAGAAAATAACGCCATTTTAACTTGGGTCAAGGAGTTGAGTTATTGGTATATAAGCAACTATCAATCAAATGTGGATTTGTGAGATGGAAATATAACTTAATATGCCATGGTTCTATCATAAGAATAAATGCACAGGTTTTTAAAAAATAAATTGTTTTCCAAAATATTTTTTTACAATAAATGACTATTTATTTACACATTATATTATCTTATATATAAAATAATTTCAAACACTGAGAAGTTTGTCTACATTATTTCGCATATTATTCAGATGTGGATTGGTGAGATGGAAACATAACTAAATATGCCCATGGGTTTTTAAAAGACAAATTGTAAACCCCTAAATTTTCGGAATCGGTTTAGCACAAAACCCTAAACCGGAAGTCAAACGGAACCCTAAAGGTCAACAAAACCCTAGTTTACCGTATCCATCTAAATCCGGCATTGCCGTTTTCTTTGGCCCTAGAAACGAAGTTGGGATAATTAGCTAAAATAGTTCGTAATAACCATAGGTTTTATAAAAGTTTCAGTTTCGCGAAATTCAGGTGTCCTTCGAACCCGATCGGACACAGTTCTCGAAAAACTTGTCCGGAAGCCCGGAATAGTAAAAATATTCCGAATACACCGTTAGACTCGTAAAAATATAAGTTTTCCAAAAATATCAGTTTCGTAATTTTTCGGTAAGTAAAAATAACAGATATAGCTATTATACGCGTATTTTCTTACTACCGGTACATTAATTGTCATATCTACTTTACATATACTATTCATTACTATTCTACACTATTCTTTTATCTCTACTTTTTATTACACCTATTCTTACACTGTACATAACCTATAAACTTAACTTTTTACCTTTCTCCATAACTTTATATCACATCTATCTTACATATTACATCTTTTATTTAACAAAAAGTCAAAAAAATAAAACAACTCCTCACTACACTCATGGCCGGCGCTACCCCCCTCACATGCCCTCAATTTGTTTAATTTTACTTTATTTTAATCACACAAAAATCACTCCTCAATTTCCTATAAATACCCCCCTTCTCTTTCACTTCTTTCACACCACTTCTACACTAAAATTACTCTCTCAAAATCTCTCAAGAATTCTCTCCAAGAAGTTCTTACAAGAAAAGCTCTCTTTAGTCTCTCTTTAAGTAAGCTTTCTTCAAGAAAATCTTCCAAGCTTTCTTCATGTTCATCTACTTAGTATGAGCTTAGTGTGTGTTTTCTAAAACCACGAAGGTTAAGAAAGCAACAATAGGTTCATACTTTGTTTTTGTTCATAACACAATTCCTTTATGTTCATGTTTCTTTTTATACTCATTTATGTTTCTCTTATGTTCATTAATGTCTCTTTTTATGTTCATAACTATCTATTATATCTATATAGCTATATATACTATTTAGAGCATATAAGCTCATAATCTTGCAATTTATTTACTTCAATGCTTTTTATTTATTCCAAGTTGTTTTTAAGACTAGTCTCTAGTCTTAGACTTGTCCTCATCAAGTCAAAACAAGCTTTTCCTTCTTTCATTTTATTTCTTTATGGGACTAGTTTATTTCTTAGTCCCGGGAGCCTTGAAAAAGCTAAGACTCCAATACTTGACTTTAATTATGCTTTATGTTATTTTGTTCATTATTATTCTCATAATCATGTTCATTTAGATTGTTGTCCAAAAGTTTATTTTCTAAAGATAATTAAATAAAAGAAAGCTTTTTAGGAATAAGTTTATGTGAAACATAAAAATATAAGATAACAAAAATAAACTCATTCATTTCAAGTTACAAAAAGAATTCACTATGAATTTAGAAACTATTTTTACTTAAAAAGCTACTTAAATCTTTGTTATTCCACCTTGTTTTCAAAGAAAATATTTTTGTTGACAAAAATGGTTCTTTTCATAAGAAAGAAAATAAGATGAAAACTAAGGAAATTTTTAAGTAAAGACCTTTGCAAATAGGCAAAGAAAATTTATGGTTTGAAAATAATAAAGTTATTTCTTTTCAAATTACAAGAAGAAGTTAATAAGATTATAGAAATTAGTTTTTCTACAAAAAGTCCTTAATTGTTCCACATTGTTTTTATGAAGAAAACAAATTTTCATGCATGGATGATTATTTTTGAAAATGAGAAAAAGAATGAGAAATATCAAGTAAGGATTTTTGCAAAACAAGTAAACAAAGGAATTTACACAAGAAAAATGAAGAATAGCATATTTCCTAGAAAACTTCAAATATAGTATTAATGTAACTTAGAAAGTAGAAAATTTATTTTCAAAAGTTACTTGGAAAGAATAAATAAATAAAACCAACATAAAACGTTTTTAGAAAACAAAGAAAGCAAGGTATTCATTTCAAAGAAATTTACAAAAACAATTTCCGAAAAGCTTCAACCCGACATTGTTTTACCTAAGAAAAATAATTGGACAACAAGACACTTGAGCATGCTTAAATATGAGTTATATAGTTATAAAAAGAGAATTTTTCAACTATATAGATAACTAAGTATTTATCAAACAAATTTTGATTTCTTGAACCAAAGTTGTTTTTACTTGGAAATCCGTGGTGAATTTTGTCGCTACTTTTTCAAGCCTATATGGCCTTGTTTGTTGAATATAATTTTGGAAATGGGTAGATCTTTTCGAGTAGGTAGAAATCGGTATATTATATGCGCGATTCCGAGTTAAAATGACCAAGTTATGGCCATTTTAAGTTGGAACATTCTTCATACGAACTTTAGCGTTCTTTGACATTGTTTTGTCAAAATTCAAGAAAATCATCAAGAAAAACTCATTGTGGGTATTTTCTTTGGCTAGGTGACCCCGAGGAAGGATTCCTTTACCACGAGAACTATTACGATTAAGTGGAGTGTGTGAACGACTCATCCGCTTAGAGGAATAGACGACAATGGCATCGTGAGTTTATTCCCCGTTATTTTTCATACTCTTGATTGTGCTTGTAAAATTAGTCGCACTAGAATTTAAGAAAAATCAAAAGGAAGTGTATGATAATATGTTGAAAGAATACTAAGTATATCGAAACTCGATTTGTTGTAATAAAGTTGTATGTGAGTAATGTCTTGAAATGTTTGAAATTGATTGATCACTTGAAAGAAGTTAAATGTGACTACTAGACTTTAATTAAAGAAATTATTCATGCACTTCATATGTTGAGTCACATTGCATTCACTACTATACAATTGGTGGGACAAGTGTATAATAGTGGTGGTAGACATAACCGGTATATCATGTCAGTGGCGAGTAGGAGCCAGTAAGAACTACTTAAATTGATGGCTAGTAGGAGCCTGTAATAACTACAAGTTTTTGATGGCGTATAGGAGCCGGTAAGATCTATAAAAGTGTTTTATAAAAGTTGTGGCTGTAATTGGCCTGAATACCCAACCCCGAATGAAGGGCGTAATTCATTCAACATATGATTCCCGGAAAGTCATATGTCTTGTATGCTCACGTGGCTTTGCATTTCATATGTTTGAATAATAAACTTGATTGATAAATTTCTTCGAGTATGAATTTTAGGATTTACTCACTAAGCTTATTAGCTTATACCCCGATAGATATCTTTTGCAGTTTCCTTACTTATGGTTAAGGCCACGTGGACCATGCGGGCAGGTAATCCCTTTTGAACATTAGAAACTGGATAAAGTGTAGCTAGTATTAGCATGTTAATATGTATATAATAGATTAGTAATTTAGGGAGTTGTTCCTAAGTTTGTAAAGTCTTTGCCATGAACAAATAATTATTGTGAATCCTCTTTTCTTAATGTGTTTTATATCTCCTTAAGCTTCATAATTCCATATATGGTCCTCTAAAATTGTGAAAGTAAGCCTTACACTTAATATAAAAGCTTTTGGAAATGACTAAGGTTGTCATACTTAAGCTTTAATATTGAGTGTGGCGGACTGTCACGTTTAGGGTACCCATTGGGGCGTGACAGTTTAAGTTGGTATCAGAGCATGGTTTAAGAACCTAGGAATCATAATTATAGAAATGGATTTAAGAAGAATTGACTTAGATAGAAGCAAGAAAAACCTAGATGAAATAGAATGGGTAAAATAAGTTCTTCTAATATCTTCTTTTACGTAGATCACCATAGATGAGGCCGTCTCCAAGCCAAAATTTCCGAAAGGACCCTTCAAAACACCAGAAGACTACCGACTGAGACTTAGAGTCCTATGTGAAGAGTTTGCCTAGCAGGACACCTAAGACCGTCCGAGAAATGCTCCAAATATGGAAGAGGAATGATACAAACAGAAGGAGGGAGGTGGTACAGACCATTCACAACTGCCCCATAGGAAAGAAACTGACCGAGTTGGAAATGATATACGCCGTGGAACGTATCGCGCCATTGCTGAAGATAGACCTATGTTGAAGGAGCACATTCGTTCTTAGGGAAGACGGGGGACGAACTTCACCAGATTTCCAGGCATGGAGGAAATTGGACTATGTTCGTTTACGCCCACGACAACTTGATGGATCACCTTGAATGGATGAAGGCGGACATCAATGGCATCTTCCATTGGCATGGAGTGTATCAGGAGGTACTAGACCCCAACCCAAGTGCCACGGAACCGCCTACCTTTATGGGAATCCAACTAAGGAGGAATGAGCCCCTACGCCTGAGGGATGACGGATCAATAATAAGGGAAGAGCCTATGGAAGAAATGAAGAGAGTGAAGATTCGGAGGAAGACCCGGAGGAAGAGAATGAAGCAGGAACAGAAGAAGGAAACCAGACCACTGTGGAGAGGAAGAACCCGTAATAGCACTGAGGAAAGGACTATCCGCTACTTAATGGGACGACAGACTCAGGGAAGGCAAGAACCAAACTCGACCATGAATACAGATAATGCTCCACCCATGAGAACAAAGCATGGAGACGGATGGAGCCGTTACTTGGAGAACCACTCATGACATAGTACCAAAGTGACTAGAGATGAGCTAAACGACGTACCGAAAGATCAGAGAGGCAGCTCGGAAGAGGAGGAAATATTTCAGCCAATTCATGAGGGAATGGAACCCAGGATCATCCAGCAGCAACTCGGGAGATGCGCCAGGAGAATGAACAAAGGAAGGAAGGAAAGGAGCATATCCCTAGAAGTCAGCTTAGATTTGTAATCATAGACTAGATCCATGATCTTAGTCTATCTTTTAATTTTCGGAACAATGTTTGTTATTTCTATGTGATTTTCTTTTGTGATTCATCTATTTCCGATTTCATGTATGAACTTTATTTATATGATGATGCCTTAAGTTTGATTTCAGAAATTGTTTTGATTTAAATTTTGTTAGCAATTATGCATATTTAAATTTCCGTTATATCACCAATTTCCGGCAAAAATTTAATTAAAGTTATCAAAACTTTACAAACCTGACTTAGGAAAGTTTAAAACACCGAAATAGGAGTAGACGAAGAAGGGAACGAAGTGCCTAACCAACCAGACATAGAAGCAGTCAACCTGCTGACCAGGAGCCGCTGCACCCAAATGAACTTACACGCCACGTTAGGACACCTAACCCACGTATTAGAAGAAATTAGGCAAAATATGCAGCACAAGCACCCGTACCAGAGGCAACACCAGCAACAGCATCAGCGACAGCCCAGTGTCTATACCAACCCCATCGCCACAACAAGCTTCAACAGAGGCATCTGTGCATAGGACACATGCATAGCCCAAGTGCACCCTTACCTCCATCTCCATCGCCAAGACCATACAAAAGCATGTTACCTAACTTCATCAAAAGCAACCGCTATTTTGAAGGAGCTTATGACAAGCCAGAAGAGGCAGAAGATTGGTTATCTCAAATAGAAATGTCCTTGGAGGCATACAAAGTTCCGCCCCATTTGCAAATCAAGTATGGAACATTCATGCTTCGTCTAAATGCTAGGATATGGTGGGAGTCAAGAAAAAGAGATCTAATAACTCCAATCACTTGGGAAATGTTTAGACATGAGTTTTTGGAGAATTATTTCCCAGAAGTTTACGAGTAAGGTATAGCGTGGACTTCCTGCAAATTGCTCAAAAGGGAAGAACAATCGAACAATATGAGACTGAGTTCAGTAGATTATTGCAATATGCACCGGACTCCTATAAGTACAGTGAAGAATTGAAAAGACAAGTTTTTATAGGAGGATTGGACAAAGACCTAAGAATGAGATTGGAAGAATTTGACATAAGAAATTTTCGAGAATTAGTGGAAAAGAGCTCGAATTGTAGAAGGAGCAAGGAAAAGGAGAGAAAGAATAGAGAAGAAGAAGACCCAAACGTCGAAAGGGAGTTTTACATAGAACCCCATCTCATGCCCCTACCAAAGAAAATCAAGAACGACAATAGAAGGATCATACCAAGAGGTATTAAGTGTTGGAAGTGCAATGGAGCACACTACCCGAAGAAGTGCCCCCAGCTGTTTGGAAAGTGTTTCTTCTGTGGGAATGCAAACCATAAAATGTCAAAATGCCCAAACAGAGGGGTAGATGTGTAAGCCCCGGAAAATTTCAATAAATATTTCCAAAATGAACTTCGAAAATAAACCATAAAAATCACTCCAAATTAAAACCGAACTTTGAACGAGTCCTGAAATATAAACAAAAGTAAGAATTCATTAGTCTTGAGAAATCTAAAAATAAAATAAGGACTACAAAAGTCCTTAAGTCCAAAAACCATTACGTAAGATAAACTGCTTACCTAATCTATAATTCATAAAAATCGGGATAAAAATAAAACACAGTGATAATTTGCTAAAAAGCAAGTTAATCCATAACATGACAATTTGAAGGATGAGGAGATCACCAAAGGCCAATTCCATAACAAGGCTTTGGCACGATTAAGAAAACTTTATCTGCCAATAATAAAATATAGACTTTGGAAATTCCCCAAACGACCAGACTAATAATTCTAAGAGACGGAAATCACAATAAAGCCCTAACGATCAAATCAAACTCTCAAGAATCATAGAACAAGTTAGAAATTGAAATCTCGTAATCTTAAGAAGGAAGAATTCAAGAAATGAAATAACAAATTTAATAATCCTTAAGTTAACTAATTGTTCATAAAACCTTAAATCGAAGCAAAATAAATTCGAAAACAAAACACTATGAAGATCCTTTTTCAAAGCAAATTATAAAAATCAAGATTTCTCCAAAATCATTCCAAAAATCGATATTTGACTCAAACTCAAGAAAATCATATCTGGTAACCATTACCGATATGACTCCGGATATAATAATTCAATTCAAGATTTCCGAATGCAGTAAGAGATATTAAGTACTTATAAAAATAAAATTTAAAATAAATTTCTCAAACTAAATACGTTGTATAAACAGAAAATCACAGTCTCCAATTTGGCAATATCTAAACCGGAAACCCTAACCGGAATACAATAGTGTAAGTCCGGCGATCTAGCGCCCCTAACTCCAGAGGCCGAAAGGTAGCTTAAATATGTAGAATAGCTCGTAGTAATATAAGTTTATTTAAAAACATCAGATTGGTAAATTTTTGACCTATCTCGAACCCGTTCGGATACAGACTTTGAAAAGCGTGTCCCGGGACTCGAGATATCAAAATATACCATTAGTACCGTTAGACTCGTAATTCCACGAGATTTCTAAATATATCAGTTATATAATTTTTCGGGTTATAAAAGTTACAGTTATAACCTTTTTACCGTATTTTCATTTCTACGGTAATTGATTAGTCTTTTGCACTATTCATTTTATTTCATTACACAATTTTATTATTATTATTATTATTATTATTATTATACCTGGGTTTCCTAGTAATCAAGTAAACTTCGAAAACTAGAAAATGAAACCCTAAACCGGTTTAGTTCAAGCTTTGTGAGAAAGACTTAGGAACCCAAATTCCGGCTTTTCCACGGTTTCCAAATAAGAAACTTTTATAAGCAAAATTAATTTTGGATATAGTTCTTGATTATATTTCAAACCAAGAAAAGATCAGATTTTGAGAAAATTTCAACTCTAGGTATCCCGAGACCTATTATAGAAAAGCGTGCCCCGGAACTAGAATTTCAAAAATTTCTTTATGAATACTCATTTGAATCGAAATAAAATAAGGATTTCAAAAATATATTTTTCATAGTTTTCCGGCTTACGAAAAATACAGTTATAGCCTTTTTATTCGTATTTCCTTACTACCGGAAATTAAAATGTCTTGTCAACTATTCACTACTATTCACAAGTACCACCTAGTCTACCTATTAGCACACTCTACAAATTCAACCCTTACCATCACTCAATCACTTCCCATTTCAAAGGCTTTTTGTCTCCTAAACATTAATACAAATTATGACTATTTGTACTTAAATCAAATCAAAGACAAATCAATCAAAACAAAAGAAAAAAAATCAAACTTTTCCCTCTCCTTCATGAATAGTGTCGGCGTGAAAACCCCCCCTACAAGCTTCAATTTGCAATTTTTTTAAAATTGTTTTATTCCATTTTAACCTAATTCCAAGTGATATATAAGTTACACTTTCCTTCTCTCTCTTCATTCTTTCACTTTGCAAAGTTTTCAAAAGGTGAAAATCTCTCTTTTTCTCTCCTCTCCACTCCCCCTTCTTCCCTTTGGCCGAAACCTCCATGGCCTTCCCCACACACACACACAACTTGTTTCCCTCTCTTTTATCTCCTATTTTACTCTATGTAAAAGAACTTTTACTCCTTCTACTCATAGATCTTGTTATGGCTAAGTGATTCTTGGATATTTCAACCAAATGTCCCCATGATCTTTTAGTAGGGACAATGAGATATCAAGACAAGAATACCGAACCATTACAAAGTAGATCTAGCATTTAAAGGAGTTTTCATGCCAAAAGCTTTATGAGTTTTCATCAAAAAGTGTTTTGAACCAAAGATCTTCTATAAAAATATAGTTTTTATGTTTTCAAAACTCATTTAAGCATTTGATAAAGTAGATCCATCATTTTATTGCTCATAATCATGTAGGCATTTAAGGTTTCATTATTATTTTGTGTCTATGTGCATTAATAGACTTTAATGCTTTTGTCTTTAGTAAATAATCTTCTTAGTATATAGGTCTATGGTTAGATGAGTTAACAAAGTCATAAAGGAAAATACTTTTCAAGAAATAAACTTGTGTAAATTCGGATGACTTTGGAAACCTAGGATAAAAACACATTTACAAACTTCTAAACATGTGTTTTACAAGAAAAATGAAGCCTATAGGTGATAGATAATGTTTGATGATGTTTTTCATGAGTCTAAATGAGATTTTTCTAAAGAAAATGTTGGAAACAAGAAATGAAGTCTAATAGAAGTTTTGAGCTAAAAGTCTTGTAGGCAAAATTCGTAATAATGGATAGATGGTTAGAGAACACTATTTTTCCAACTTCAAAAATGGTATTTTCTTAAATAAATGGAGTCCTTAGGATATAGGTATAATAAACACTTAAAGTTTTAAGTATAGAATACATTTTTCCTAAAGAAATCAACTTGAAAATGGACTTTACTAAATTCGGATTTTTGGAAACCCCCTAGTAAAGGACCCACTTAAAAGTTTATAAATGAAGATTTTATTTAAGAAATAAAGGCCTTAGGATATAACTAATATGAGGGTCAAAATTCTTTAAGCAAAATAGAGTTTTCCTAAAAGAAAATCCTTGTAATTTGTAGGTGTGACTAAGTGTAGTAAACTCACTTGTTAAACATTAATATGAAATGGTTTTCTAAGAAAAGTTTATGTAAATTCTTTAAACCTAAAGAGCTATAAGAACTTAGGCTCATTAGAGTTCATATCATGACATTCATGATAGGGAACATCATTACCATTGCATTTAGTTTCATTTTACACTTAGGAATCTCAAGTGCATTCATGAAAACCGCATTTTCGGATTCAATAACTGTAAATCCCCGAAATTTTCGATCCAAAAATAATAACCTAAATCCTAAACGGAAGTCAAACGGATTCTTAGGTCAAACAAAACCCTAGTTTACCGTATCAATCTAAATCCGGCATTGCCGTTTTCTTTGGCCTGGAAAAACGAAGTTGGGATAATTAGCTCAAATAGCTCGTAATAACCATAGGTTTCATAAAAGTTTCCGTTTCGCGAATTCGGATGTCCTTCGAACCCGAACGGACACAGTCCTTGAAAAATGTGTCCGGAAGCCCGGAATAGGAAAAATATTCCGAATACACCGTTAGACTCGTAAAAATATAAGGTTTCCAAAAATATCAATTTCATAATTTTTCGATAACTAAAAATATCAGATATCGCTTTTATACTCGTATTTTCTTACTACCGGTATTAAATTGTCATGTCTACTTTTACATTACACTATTTTCTACTATTCTACACTATTCATCTATCTCTACTTTTTCTTACAACCTACTCTTACAAACCATACACCTATTTCTTACACTTTTTCATTTCCAATACAATTTCACATCTTTCATTTCTTACTTTTAATTAATCAAAAGCAAAAAAATTAATTTTTCTCTCCCCTACACTCACAAATGGCGCGGCCTCTCTCTCCCCATGCCCAATTTATTTTGATTTCCAATTATTTAATTAACACAATTTATCTCCCACATTTTCCTATAAATACCCCTTCATACCTTCACTTCTTACACATTCTTCTTCTCTAAAGTTACTCTCTCAAAATCTCTCTCAAATTCTCTCAAGAGTTCTTACAAGAAGTCCTCTTAAGTTTAGCTTCTTTAGGTAAGAAATTTCTCAAGATTTCTTCATGTTCATTTACTTAGTATGAGCTTAGTGTGTGTTTTCTAAAACCATGAAGGTTAAGAAAGCAACATTAGATTCATACTTTGTTTTTGTTCATAATATCAATTCCTTTATGTTCCTTTATGTTCCTTATATTTCCTTTATGTTCTTTATATTTCCTTTATGTTACTACTATCTAATATATCTATATAATTATATATATTATTTAGAGCATATAAGCTCATTGTCTTACAATTTATTTATTTATCTTTCATGCAATTTAATTACTTCATTTCAAGTTATTTAAATTCAAGTTGATTTTAAGACTAGTCATTCTAGTCTTAGACTTGTCCTCATCAAGTCAAAACAATTCTTTTCTTTTTCGGGACTAGTCTTTTCTTAGTCCCGGGGTACCTTGATAAAGCTAAGGTCCCAATACTTGATTTACTTCATTATTTAAGCTTTCAAGTTATTATGTTCCTTTGTATTTCTATAGTTTTGATTCATATTCATGCATGAACATAATGTTTTCGTCTCAACAAAAACAAATGAGAAAATGTTTTCTTGAATTAAAGATTCTTTCTAAAGAAATAAATATGGGAAACGGATTTCTAAAAACTCATAAACATGCATAGGAATGATTTTCTTACATAACAAAAGGTTTTATGAAAACTTATCTTTTATCAAGAAGTAGAAATTCTTTTGAAACATTACAAGAAATAAAAATATTTTGCTACTTTTGAAATCCAAGTTTAGAAAAACAAAACCACACTTTAGGAAATTAAAGTAATTACAAGAGATTTCATTTAGAAATAAAAATGACCAAAAGATCTTTCAAAAGTAAAATAGAATCTCAAATCAAAGACTTTTAAAACCTTATTTTAAGTTGAGACAACTTCATTTACTTCATACATTTGTTATGAGTCATTACAAATATATATATACCTTTCAAAAGTTTACAAAATAATTGAAATGAGCTTTGTTTACAAAAAGGAAAACAAGTGTTTACAAATTCGTGGCAAATCTGATCGCTACCTTTTCGGAACCCAAACGACTTAGTTTTATGGAAATAAGCTTAGAAATGCGTAGATCGTTTCGAGTAGGTAGAAAACGTATATTATACGCGAAATTCCGAGTTAAATGAGCAAGTTATTGCCATTTTAAGTTGGAATTTCCCTTTATACGATTTTACTACGATTTTTAAGAAAAGATTAGAATTTTCAAGAATAGAATTTCACGAAATACTCATTTTGGGTATTCTTCTTGAATTAGATAATCACGAGGAGGATTGTTCGTATCCCGAGGATTACTACGATTAAGTGGAAATTTCCGATCGACCCATCCAATTCAAGAAAGGTGTCACCATGGCCGAGTGAGTTATTTCCCTTTTATTTTTCATACTCTTGCTTGTGCTTGTAAAATTAGTTGCACTAGAATCTAAGCAAACTCAAAAAGAAGTGTATGATAATATGTTGAAGGAATACTAAGTATATCGAAACTCAATTTGTTTGTAATAAAGTTGTATGTACATTATTATCTTGAATTGTTTGAAATTGGTTGATCACTTGAAAGAAGTTAAAAGTAACTACTAGACTTTAATTAAAAAATTATTCATGCACTTCATATGTTGAGTCACATCGCATTCGCTACTATACAATTGGTGGGACAAGTGTATAATAGTGGTGGTAGACATAACCGGTATATCATGTAAGTGGCGAATAGGAGCCGGTAAGAACTACTTAAATTGATGGCTAGTAGAGCCTGTAATAACTACAAGTTTTTGATGGCTAGTAGGAGCCTGTAATAACTACAAAATCTTTTTGGTGGCTGTAATTGGCCTGAATACCCAACCCCGAATGAAGGGCGTAAATTCATTCAACATATGATTCCCGGAAAGTCATATGTCTTGTATGCTCACGTTATTATTGCATTTCATATGTTTGAATAATAAACTTGATTGATAAATTTTATTTGAGTATGAATTTTGGGATTTACTCACTAAGCCCATAAGCTTACACCCCTATAGGTGTTTATATTCTCAGGAGCACCTAATTTTGTGCCCGGGGTCTTCCAGTATCTGTATACATGTTATGTTGAAGCTTTTGGAGGAAATCTACTCGAAGACTTAGATTAGACTTCCTTTGAAATCTTTAATTTTGGTTGTTATGAAGTTATCTCGATCCTTGGTATTAGCGGGGGTATGCCCCTAAGAATTTGTGTATCAGACCCTTGGTTATTTATGATATGATATATATTTATTTCTGAATTCTTGTATGTTTAACTTTACTTGCTTAAACTATGCTTCCCAAAAGCGTCTCCTATTACCATGTTAGACGCCTTACATATAATACTAAGGCTTTCGCATGACTAAGATAGCCATTCTTAAGCCTTGATATTATATGTGGCGGACTGCCACGTTTAGGGTACCTTTCGGGGCGTGACAATAACACCGCTGTACAGATCTGATCCCTTACTTCCGAGGCTTAGATATTTTCAAAACTTGATTTAACTTCATATTTAGAAAGCTCTTCCGAAGTAGATAGAAATCAATATAAAATTTGCGAGATTCCGAGTTAAAATGACCAAGTTATGGCCGTTTTAAGTTGGAATTCCTGCTTAGGACGCGAATTACGAATTTGATAAGTTCGTTTGAAGTCGTTAGATTAGTTTGAGTTGAAATACTTATGAGAGTATTTCTTCCTTTTTAGGTTATCCCGAGTTCGACGATTCCCTACTACCGGATTATTATTACTAGAAGACCGGTGATCCTATGGCGGAGTGAGTTTTCTCCTTGTTTTGTTACCTTGAATGTGCTTGTAGTTAGTTGCATTAGAATTATAGGAACAAGATAAAAATTGATATGAATGGGGATGGGAGATATGATGAGACTGTGATGAATGTATGCTAAAGAATACTAAAGCATATCGAAACCATGATTTGATTGAATAACTGCACTGTTCCTATCATTCCTGTTATATGTGTGATATTGGTTGGTCATTCTAAAGAATGTATAAATATTTTGACCTAAGCAAAAAGTAAAGTGATCATGCATCGCATTGGACATATTGCATTTGGTAGCATGCTACTCCTATGCAGGTCGATCGGTATGGTCCGTTGATTGCCTCGTTTGAATAACGAGCCCGGTGCCAGAGCTCATTCTGGGGTACTAAGGCGCATGTGGATGCATCCTTGGATGAGCCTAGCCGAGTCGAGTGCTAAGAGCCGAGGGCTTGGGGACTAGATGCGGTCGTGTAGACTCAATACCATTCCTAACCTAAGATA
This sequence comes from Combretum micranthum, assembly GCA_024138025.1. NCBI lineage: Eukaryota > Viridiplantae > Streptophyta > Magnoliopsida > Myrtales > Combretaceae > Combretum > Combretum micranthum. The sequence goes on along the minus strand of JAMXBD010000892.1, from coordinate 219,777 downwards.
CGGAGGGTGTAAATCCGTTCTGTGTGTGGGTTCCGGTTACCCATGCATAATTGCTTGCTCACGTGCTTGTTCATGCATAGCATATGATTGATTAATAACTTGTTTGTTATGGCACGGAATTAAGGGAATTCTCACTAAGCTAGTGTAGCTTATACCCCAATAGTTGTTTAAATGAGCAGGTTATACCAAGAAATGCTAAGTGGGGACCAAGATGGTTGAAGTCGAGAATGACTTCGGGATTCCGGCAAGATATAAGAATGCTTGAAGTTTTTGGCTAAGCTTTACGATTGGCCTTGTAATAGTTTTATGTAGTGAAGTCTTGGGATAAATGTAATTGAAGCTTGATGATTTATATTTTGAAGTATAGTGTTTTGTATTTGGAGTATAGTGGATTGCATTTCCTTTACATTGTTACTCAATTGTATCAACATAAAACGTATCATTCCGATGTGTCTCCTCTATGTGTTAGACGCCTTGTACATAGTCTGGAAGCCTTCGCGTGACTGAGGTGGTCATTCTTAGGCTTTAATATTGTGTACAGCGGACTGCCATATTTAGGGTACCCTTCGGGGCGTGACAAGATGCTTGCTATGTTTGCAGTCAGAAAGGACATTTTGCCAACAACTGTCCACAAGGAAGGAACATTCTATCAAGATCATCAGAAGAAGTTGTTCCTATAAGAGTGGAGAAAGAAAGAAAATGAAAACTTGACTGCCTTGGAGTACATTAGAGGCTATAACAGCGATGCGGGAACCAGTCAATCTCCAACCTTCTTTTATTGATGTTGTTTCTTTATTTCAAGTAATGGAGATGTGTAAAGTTTTCTTTATGTGGATGAATAGGAGCGATAATCCCCTCTTGTGTACATAAGAAGTTTAGTAAATCAGAATGTTTCACTCTCTTGAAATTCAAAGTGTTACATTCTTTCGGTATATTTAGACTACCAATGACAAAACAATCGACCTAGTTTAAGAAAATGCCTAAGAAAATGGTCAATCTTTCAACAAAGACGTAAGGACATGAGGTCACCTATGACTCTAAGGAATAATGGAATTAAGTAATCTTTTGGATAAGATGTATACCTCTCAAGTAAAACCCAATAAGAAGACACAAGGAGAATATTTGCAAAGGACCTGCTAACATAAGAAAAGAAAGACACATTCTTACAGTTGATAAAGGAATTAAATAGCTAAAGAGTGAAGAGAAATTGACCTTTGGAGACATTCATAAGTTCCAATAAGAAGTTTTGAAAAGAATTCTGAATACAGATTTCACTCAGAGAAACATGAAAATAGACTTATAAGGAAGTTGGAGAAAACAAAACAGAAAATCGAGACCTTACGAAGTGAAGTATGCCATCACGAAATATACCCATCCAGCTTATAATGGAGAAAACCCTAAGCCAACGTGTTAACTTTCGGAAAGGAACAAGTGAAAACCTTTTAAGGAGCAAACACATCTTTCTCAAGATTAAGATCACGATATCACCAACAAAGAATCAAATCAAGAAGGAATGACCCTCAAATTCTTATAACCCACAAGTTTTAGTAATGCTTTTGGACTCAAGAATAGTGATATAGCCTGAAGAAGGAAAGAGGTAATCAAAGAATGTAATCTTAAGTATAGGAAATTAATAAAAAGGAGTTGAAAAGCCAAACCTTGAAGTTCACAACAAGGTTTAAAAGAGGAACCACGTCGGTAGGATATTAAGATCAACCATATAAAAATAATAAAGGAGCTTAGATAAGAAGATACGAAGGATAAAGAAGGGATAGAGGAAGAAAGATGTATTAAAGGAAGCTAAAGGATGATTTAGCATAACTAAGGACAAGGAAGTTAGTAAGAGAGAATCATGAGTACGAGATCAACAACATATCCAAAGAGAACTCAGATATACCGAAGTTCAAGGGACTTTAGAAGAAATGAAATATGGATAAAGGAATAAAAACACCAAAGGATGAAAAGGTTTATGAAATTCAATGAAAACGGAATTAACCTTCTCAAGATTTTGAATTTCTCACAAACGATAACAAGAAGGCAAGGATGCTTACGGTATAAATTGAGTAACACAAAGATGGTTCATTTCATAATCGGTCAATATAACGCTCTAAAGGGAAAAGAGATGAAAGCAAAAGAGATCAGTAAGAGATATGACAAATCTGGACGCGAGAGTGGGAACGAAGAGGAGCTAATAAAGAAATTTTGGACCCCTGATACTACAAACGATCAAGGAAAACCATTCAAATACCTTGGAGGAACAATCAAGAGCATCTCATGAGATGATAAAGGCACAAGATAGACGAAATAAGATGAATCGGGAAAGAAGGACCTTAAAAATCTCAAAATGAGAATCAGGCGAGTTTAAAGAAAGGAAGTAATCATAAGATGAGAAGGAAGTTGATTATTACATAAACATATTGGAGATGTGCAACAATTCCCCATTTAACAAATGGTTAAGGAATCAAGTTATAGGGATAAAAGTTAATGTTTTTAAAAGGAGAATTTTCCTTATGAAGATATACCCAATACCGATATTTATCCACAAAAGTTCAGAGGATGAGAATGAGGAAATCAATTAAGGAGATCTTTTTGAAGAATGACGCATAACCCAAGTAACCGAGTTCGGTTAGAACCATAAGTAAGAATTTCCAAGTTTTGAGGACAAAACTTTCTTTAAGGAGGGTAGGTTGTAAACCCCTAAATTTTCGGAATCGGTTTAGCACAAAACCCTAAACCGGAAGTCAAACGGAACCCTAAAGGTCAACAAAACCCTAGTTTACCGTATCCATCTAAATCCGGCATTGCCGTTTTCTTTGGCCCTAGAAACGAAGTTGGGATAATTAGCTAAAATAGTTCGTAATAACCATAGGTTTTATAAAAGTTTCAGTTTCACGAAATTCGGGTGTCCTTAGAACCCGATCAGACACAGTTCTCGAAAAAATTGTCCGGAAGCCCGGAATAGTAAAAATACTCCGAATACACCGTTAGACTCGTAAAAATATAAGTTTTCCAAAAATATCAGTTTCGTAATTTTTCGGTAAGTAAAAATAACAGATATAGCTATTATACGCGTATTTTCTTACTACCGGTACTTTAATTGTCATATCTACTTTACATTACACTATTCATTACTATTCTATACTATTCTTTTATCTCTACTTTTTCTTACACCTATTCTTACACTCTACATAACCTATAACTTAACTTTTTACCTTTCCCATAACTTTATATCACATCTACCTTATATTACATCTTTTATTTAACAAAAAGTCAAAAAAATAAAAACACTCCTCACTACACTCATGGCCGGCGCTACCCCCCCTCACATGCCCATCAATTTGTTTTAATTTTACTTTATTTTAATCACACAAAAATCACTCCTCAATTTCCTATAAATACCCCCCTTCTCTTTCACTTCTTTCACACCACTTCTACACTAAAATTACTCTCTCAAAATCTCTCAAGAATTCTCTCCAAGAAGTTCTTACAAGAAAAGTCTCTTTAGTCTCTCTTTAAGTAAGCTTTCTTCAAGAAAATCTTCCAAGCTTTCTTCATGTTCATCTACTTAGTATGAGCTTAGTGTGTGTTTTCTAAAACCACGAAGGTTAAGAAAGCAACAATAGGTTCATACTTTGTTTTTGTTCATAACCACAATTCCTTTATGTTCATGTTTCTTTTATACTCATTTATGTTTCTCTTATGTTCATTAATGTCTTTTTTATGTTCATAACTATCTATTATATCTATATAGCTATATATACTATTTAGAGCATATAAGCTCATAATCTTGCAATTTATTTACTTCAATGCTTTTTATTTATTCCAAGTTGTTTTTAAGACTAGTCTCTAGTCTTAGACTTGTCCTCATCAAGTCAAAACAAGCTTTTCCTTCTTTCATTTTATTTCTTTATGGGACTAGTTTATTTCTTAGTCCCGGGAGCCTTGAAAAAGCTAAGACTCCAATACTTGACTTTATTATTCATGCTTTATGTTATTTTGTTCATTATTATTCTCATAATCATGTTCATTTAGATTGTTGTCCAAAAGTTTTATTTTCTAAAGATAATTAAATAAAAGAAAGCTTTTTAGGAATAAGTTTATGTGAAACATAAAAATATAAGATAACAAAAATAAACTCATTCATTTTCAAGTTACAAAAAGAATTCACTATGAATTTAGAAACTATTTTTACTTAAAAAGCTACTTAAATCTTTGTTACTCCACCTTGTTTTCAAGAGAAAATATTTTTTTTGACAAAAATGGTTCTTTTCAAAAAAAGAAAATAAGATGAATAACTAAGAAATTTTAAGTAAAGACCTTTGCAAATAGGCAAAGAAAATTTATGGTTTGAAAATAATGAAGTTATTTCTTTTCAAATTACAAGAAGAAGTTAATAAGATTATAGAAATTAGTTTTTCTACAAAAAGTCCTTAATTGTTCCACATTGTTTTTATGAAGAAAACAAATTTTCATGCATGGATGATTATTTTTGAAAATGAGAAAAAGAATGAGAAATATCAAGTAAGGAATTTTTGCAAAACAAGAAAGCAAAGGAATTTACACAAGAAAAATGAAGAATAACATATTTCCTAGAAAACTTCAAATATAGTATTAATGTAACTTAGAAAGTAGAAATTTTATTTTCAAAAGTTACTTGGAATGAGATAAATAAAACCAACATAAAACGTTTTTTTTGAAAACAAAGAAAGCAAGGTATTCATTTCAAAGAAATTTACAAAAACAATTTCCGAAAAGCTTCAACCCGACATTGTTTTACCTAAGAAAAATAATTGGACAACAAGACACTTGAGCATGCTTAAATATGAGTTATATAGTTATAAAAAGAGAATTTTTCAACTATATAGATAACTAAGTAATTATCAAACAAATTTTGATTTCTTGAACCAAAGTTGTTTTTACTTGGAAATCCGTGGTGAATTTTGTCACTACTTTTTCAAAGCCTATATGGCCTTGGTTGTTGAATATAATTTTGGAAATGGGTAGATCTTTTCGAGTAGGTAGAAATCGGTATATTATATGCGCGATTCCGAGTTAAAATAACCAAGTTATGGCCATTTTAAGTTGGAACATTTCTTCTATACGAACTTTAGCGTTCTTTGACATTGTTTTGTCAAAATTCAAGAAAATCATCAAGAAAAACTCATTGTGGGTATTTTCTTTGGCTAGGTGACCCCGAGGAAGGATTCCTTTACCACGATAACTATTACGATTAAGTAGAGTGTGTGAACGACTCATCCGCTTAGAGGAATAGACGACAATGGCATCGTGAGTTTATTCCCCGTTATTTTTCATACTCTTGATTGTGCTTGTAAAATTAGTCGCACTAGAATTTAAGAAAAATCAAAAGGAAGTGTATGATAATATGTTGAAAGAATACTAAGTATATCGAAACTCGATTTGCTTGTAATAAAGTTGTATGTGGAGTAATGTCTTGAAATGTTTGAAATTGATTGATCACTTGAAAGAAGTTAAATGTGACTACTAGACTTTAATTAAAGAAATTATTCATGCACTTCATATGTTGAGTCACATTACATTCACTACTATACAATTGGTGGGACAAGTGTATAATAGTGGTAGTAGACATAACCGGTATATCATGTCAGTGGCGAGTAGGAGCCAGTAAGAACTACTTAATTTGATGGCTAGTAGGAGCCTGTAATAACTACAAGTTTTTGATGGCGTATAGGAGCCGGTAAGATCTATAAAAGTGTTTTATTAAAAGTTGTGGCTGTAATTGGCCTGAATACCCAACCCCGAATGAAGGGCGTAAATTCATTCAACATATGATTCCCGAAAAGTCATATGTCTTGTATGCTCACGTGGCTGTTGCATTTCATATGTTTGAATAATAAACTTGATTGGTAAATTTCTTCGAGTATGGATTTTAGGATTTACTCACTAAGCTTATTAGCTTATACCCCGATAGATATCTTTTGCAGTTTCCTTACTTAGGTTAAGGCCACGTGGACCATGCGGGCAGGTAATCCCTTTTGAACATTAGAAACCTGGATAAAGTGTAGCTCAGTATTAGCATGTTAATATGTATATAATAGATTAGAAATTCAGAGAATTGTTCCTAAGTATGTAAAGTCTTTGCCATGAACAAATATTTATTGTGAATTATCTTTTCTTAATGTGTTTTTATATCTCCTTAAGCTTCATAATTCCATATATGATCCTCTAAAATTGTGAAAGTAAGCCTTACACTTAATATAAAAGCTTTTGGAAATGACTAAGGTTGTCATACCTAAGCTTTAATATTGAGTGTGGCGGACTGTCACGTTTAGGGTACCCATTGGAGCGTGACACAAATTGCTTTCCAAAATATTTTTACAACAAATTGTTATTTATTTACACATTATTTTATCTTATGCATGATATTAATTTCAAACACCAAATTTTTTTCCACTAAAATGTTTTTTCCACATTATATTATATGAGTTTATGGTCAAAACAAATAAGTTGTAAAAGTTTAAGTTTGATTAGGTAATGAATGATGAAATTCAGATTTTGCAATTTTTGATAGATGCTACACCCATCTAGAGAATCTACGCCGTCGACGTAAAGACAGCATAGGAAGGGAACTGTAGCATTTTTCTTAACGCTAGGTGGAACGCTGCTAGTGTACGCGAGGGTTTCTTTTAACGTCGGCTAAGAACGTCGCTAGCATAGATCATGGATTTGTCGGCATATGTTGTTGGATCGAAGTTCTGAGAATTCAAAGCCTCGATGAACACCGCTAGTGCTTATGTAATTTTTGCCAGCATAAGGTATACGCCTACAAGACTTATATGTACGCCGCCGGCATAGGGTCGGCATATGACCAAATTCTATAAATACGAGATGTAAAAACGATTTTCGACAGAACTTTTTATCATATTTTTCTTTCGTCAAAGAGGGTTTTGGAGTGTTCTTGGAGATCTAGGGTTGTAGAATCATCCGGAGTGTGTTTTTGATCCAAAATAAGTTATCTTAACCTTCTCTTATAGATTATATACGAATTTGCATGGGTTTTGTTGTGTTCTTAAAGGAAAAACGTGGGAAGGATTTAGATTTCGAATTTAATCTGTGTCGGTTGGATAAGGAGTGAGTTTTATAATTAAAACAAGATTTATGCGAATTTCATGCAAGTTCTAAGTGTTTTGTGATTTGTTTGCATGAAGGAAACCCTAGATTTTGTTAGAATCCGAATTTGTGGATGTGAATCGGGTTTTAGTGATCCAAATCAGTAAGTTTTTCTGTTCGTTGATAAATTTAAACAATGTGAGATTAATTGACATTTATATGTTCTTATTGTCATGTAATATTAGGGTTTTGGTGAATTATCGATATTGTGGACTTGTTGTGAGTTGTGATAGGAGAAGATGGTGCAAAATTTTGGAGATTCATTATCATGTTAGAGTTTTAGGAGATCATGATATATTATGGTTTATTTCTTTTACCGTGTTTTATGCATTTGTTTATGTATATATGCTGATGACAGGATAATTAGAGACTTTGGTGTTTGATTGTTGGTATTGAACGAGAAGTTGTAGATTTGTGTTAGTATTGTTGTTGTCGATATTGGGTTTGGTGAATTTGGAATTGTATTCTCGAAATTGAGAAAGGTACGACCAATCCCTATGTAATGCCCTAAAATAAGGCATTACAACCCGCTACGTATCCTCTCTTGATTAGGACACGCTAAGGCTCTAATATCCACAAATTTTCAAATATCACCTGTAAACACACATAAGGTATCTCATAAGGTACTCAACACAACCTGTATAACCTGGAATACAGCTTTTGAACAAACTTCTAATTTAAAACAATCATACAAGTTGGCAATACCAGGCCAACTAAACCAAACCACCAAATCATAATGAAAACCTTCTTTACAACCTAGAACTTCCTACAACATAAATCCTAAAGCTTTCACATAAAACATAAACAGATAATTTCCAAGTCTTCAATATATCTAAACACTTCTCTCCTGCCATGAACCTGTAAACTGCAAATCTAACTCTCAACTGGGTAGTCAGGTCTATATTGCTGTCCCCCTTATCAAAGATCAAATCATAACCCGAAAGATCATATACAATGTCTTCATCACCTACACCTAAAATTTTAAAAAGTGAGATGCGAAGCCCAGTACGATAACTCCAATCCTTTAAAGCAAATGCAAATGCACATGCAACAGGTATATATATATCAAATGCACTTAGTCTAATGCAAGCAATCAATTTGTTATCTTTTTATAGTCAGCAAATCAACACAGTTCAGAACTATGTATACTCTAGTCCCGAACTTGAAGTAACTCAGACTCCTCTTTAAAAACAACCAACTCTTTGAAAACAAGGTAATTATATACATATATGGATGAGTGGGTACTCCCCAAACATCTCCGTTTCCTCCTAATTATACCGGAATCATCTCTATGCACGAGTCCACTCGGGACAACCTCACACATAGATCATCAGGGCCTCACTAGTATCACTGTCTGCCAGGTCTTTACCGGTCGAAGCTAAACACAACCAAGCAGACAATTATTAAGCCGAATAGAATTAAGTTCATTATAAAGTTCTATCCCTACAACTAATCAAGCAATACTAATCTTACAAGCAAAAACAACAAGCAGGGATTGGTCATACTGGAATCGCTTCAACTCCAATCTCACCAACAGAACTTCTATCAGAAAAGAATTCCTAATCTTACAAGAATTCCTGATCCACAACATATCTCAATCAATTTCAATTTCATGCACATAATAAAATCCTAATCCTGAATTCCATAAATTTTACTCCTAATCACAGATCTATAAAATATCAACACACCTGTTCTTTTTGTTCACAATTTAGTAAAACCTTCAAACACATCTTTCACCAAAATTCTTAGTTATCTCCACAATTCCTTCAATATATAGTTTCTCAATTAACAAAACAATTACTAGAAAAGACTATAATTTTAGAACCATAAAGGTTTATTTAGATCCACACTTACCTAGACGTGCAGATCTCGCTTGAATAGAACCTTAATTAAACAAATAATAAACTACGATCATAATCTTATAATTTGCTAATATTGAGAAATTACAAATTCTAAGATAGATCCTACCTTTGATTGATCTAAATTCTATTAGATCTCCAAAAATCAGATCTTGAGTCAGAATAGGGTTCTTCCTCGGAAGCTCCTTCAAAAACCACAAGTAGAATCCTAAAAAAGATGTAGATTTCTTGAATCCTTGAAAAATCATGATCAAATCTTCTTACCTGAACTAAAATCTTGATCTCCTATTGATGAAAAACTCACAATAGATCTTTTTAAAGAGGTTTCTAGGTTTAGAAAGAAGAGAAATAGGGTAAAGATATAAATAAACTTTTGTGACCCTTCAATTTCCATAACAGTACTTTAGAAACAAAAAGAAAGACAAGAATCCTTCAATTCTTGTAACAACACAAGAAACGAAAAGACACGAAACCCTTCAATTCTTGTAACAACACAGGAAACAAAAAGTCACCTCATGTATTATATGCCTGCCATATAATACACATAAATAAAACTTATAAGGATGGACCAAAACCCTTTATTTTTCAACATATGACAACTTTTGCCCTTTATCATAATTTATTGAAGATTTACTTTTTAAAGACTTGTGACCATCATCAATGTGAGGGATGATTATTTTATATCTCATTAATTAGGAATGACCAAAATTTCCCTCTCCTTAATTAACAAATGAATTCCTTTGTTCTTCTTTATAAAATATTTTTCTTTATATTACACCCTGCTTGTTGTTTTTGCTTGTAAGTTTAGTATTGATTGACTGGTTGTAGGAACAGAATTTCATAATAAACCTAATTATATTCGACTTAATAATTGTTTGTTTGGTTGTGCTTGGCTTTGACCAATAAAGTCCTGGTAGACAGTGATACTGGTGAGGCACCCTGATGATCTTGGTGTGAGGTTGTCCCTAGTGGACTCGTGCCTTGATATGATTCTGGTAGAATTAGGTGTTCTAGATTCTGGATGTTTGAGGAGTACCCCCTCATCCATATATGTATATGATTATTATTTTCAAAGAGTTATTTGATTTTCAATGGGGTCAGGTAACTCTGAGTTTAGGACTAGAGTATAACTAATACTGGACTGTGTTGTTTTGTTGGCTTAAGAAAGATAATAATATGGTTGTTTGCATTAGTTTAAGTTGCATAAATTATCTGCCTGTTGTATGTGCATATGCATTTGTTTTTGGATTGGAATTATCGTACTGGACGTCGCCACTCATTCTTTTAAATTTCAGGCACAAGTGAAGAGGATATAATATATGATCTTTCGGGATATGAATTATTCTTTGATAATGGAGATGGCGATAGTGGACCCAACTACCCAGCCAAGAGCTAGGCTTCATATATCAAATTTCTAAGTAGAAGAAACATTTATATCTTTTCAAATTGTACTTGGATGTTTAGGTTGGTTTCAATGAAAAAGATTTTTTTTTATGTAAACAGTTTTTAGTTTCTGCTAAATTTGTTGACTATGTGATGCCAACTTGGATTTTATGTTTGAACTAGGAGTTCATATTTTATGAAGTATAAGTTTTTAGTTTAAACAGGTTTCATATCCTGTGAGATACTTTATGTGTGTTTACAGGTGAATTATGCAGAATTTGTGGATATTAGAGCCTTTGCGTGTCCTATATAAGAGAGGATACGTGGCGGGTTGTAATGCCTTCAGGTTAAGGCGTTACAATTTACACATGATATTATCTTATGCATGATATCAATTTCAAACACCAAATTTTTTTCCACTAAAATGTTTTTCCACATAATTTTGCAAAACATAACCAAACACATTAAATCATATCATTTTTAATAAATACTTTTAATGAGAAATATTTTTATTGATGAATTTTTTTTTCTTAAAACAAATAACCTTAGATTCAATTGAAAAATTGGTAATGTGACTATGCTTGATGCAAAAATTTAGGGTGTGTTGGTTTTTTTTTTTTTTTTTTTTTTTTGTAAATGGGAATTGGAAAAGTTAAAATTGATTAACAATTTGTTTACTTCACTAAATGTAACAAGGAGAAAATTGAATTCTAATCTAATGGCGTTGCAGATATCAGGCCCCAAAGGGTACCCTAAATGTGGTAGTCCACCACATACAATATTAAGACTTAAGAATGACTACCTTAGTCATGCGAAAGTTCAATATTATATATAAGGCATCTAACATGACAATATGAGACACCAATGAGATATGTAGTTTAAGCAGTAATTAAAGTATACAAGAACTAATAAACATATATCCATCATATTAATAATAAGAAGGTCTTTACATAAACTTAGGGCCATTCTCCTGATAAATTTCCCAAAGATCTATAATACCTAAGTCTTACATACATAAATCTTCATAGCCAAAAGGTTTTAAGGGAATTCCTATCTAAAGCCTTCGATTGAATTTCCCCAAAAAGCTTCCCAAAAGCGTGGTCTTACCCAAATATAAGGAGACCTTAGGTAGAGCAAAAGTTATTCCTATAACAACAGAAAAGTATGGAGGTATAAGCTCAACTAGCTTATTGAGAATATTCCTGGATTAACCTACTTGAAACCAATGAAATATCAAGCAAGTTATATTTAAACAAGTATATATGATGCATCAATCATATGAGCAAGCAAGACATATGGTTTTTTGAGAGCCATATATATGTTGAATAAATTTATGTCATTTATTCAGGGTTGGGTGTACCGACTAATTATGACTAACCCTTTTATAAATAAAAATTTCTTACAGATCATATCAACTACTATTCGCCAACAAAAATATATAGATCATACCAGCTATTACTCGTCAGCACAAAACATGTAGATCATACCAGCTACTACTCGCTAACACATAGATAGCATCGATTATACCAACTAACACTATTATGCCCTTGTCCCACTAAGTGTATAATAGTGAATGCAATGTGACTCACTTCGTGATATGTATGAATTCATTAATTAAATCCTTTCATGTAATTAAAATATCTTAGAGGTGATCATAGAATTCACAGACACATGGTAATATATATCATATTTTTTATTAACAACAATTCACGCCTTGATATTCTTAACATAATTTCAACAAACATTAAAAGGCACATGTACTTTTCATTTTTATCTTGTCCTACTTCTAGTGTTTCTAAAATTACAAGCACAAGCATGAGTATGAAAATTTAAGGAAGTAAACTACTCAGCCATGTTGTGGAAAAGCTCCTGATTGTAGTAGTCCTTGTGATATGAAACCTCTCCTTCCTCGTCACCTAAGCAAAAAAAATACTCAAAATGAGTATTCAATAGAATTTCTACTTGAGTTTTCTAACTCTATCTTATAATTCATAGTAAAATGAATTTGCAGAAATTCCAACTTAAAATGGTCATAGCTTACTCAGAATTTCTTATAAGATGTCATTTTCTATCTATTCGAAAAGATTTACCTATTTCTAAGATTATTTTTTACATTTAAAGCCATTTGCGTTTGAAATGGGTCAGTATAGATTCAACATGAAAATCATAGCCCTTAAATTGTAATTTTTTCTAAATTCTACAGCATCAAAAATTTCACAGCAACACATAGATATTTATATAGTTAAAAAATCCTTTAATATAGATATATACTCATATTATATGCATGATTCTAGTGATGTTAGCTCAACAATGATTTTTCATAAAACAATTTGTTCTAAGAATTTGAAAAGTGAAGATTACAAAATGTCCTTTTAAGATATTGGAAAGAAAGTTAAAAATGTTGAGTTTGTTACAAAGGAGCACCTATTTATCCTCTTTATATTTTCTTAACTTCTTAAAAGTAAATTTACTTATCAAAATCTAGTTCTTTAAGTTATCTATTAATTTATTTTCTAAGGGAACTTTTAACTAGTGAATTGCTCTTAAACTTGGTTTAGAATAATTGTTTGGCTTTTAATATTTTTCAAAGTGTTGGTATAAATCCTATAAATAAGTTTATAAGAAAAATTTGTTTAACAAAGAATTATCAACATAAAAATTATAAAGATTTACTTTAACAATTTTGGGATTAAGGTAGTTGAACCATTTTCCTATGTATTAGTGAAAATCTCTCCTAAGTGTTAAAAACCATTTTCTTGAGAGCATAATTCTTATTTTTAAGTGAAAGAAAATAACTCCTTTTATTCTTCGAAAATTTTATGAAGAAAACAAAATTATGACCGTGCATGAATATGAACTTGTAACTTTGTAAAAAGAATAACTCATATAGGAAAATAAAAGACACAAAAAATTAAATAAGCATATGTATGTAAGAATAAAATAAAATAAAAAATTTGGAATTCCTAGTTTACATCAAGGCTTCTCAAAACTTAGATATGGATAATTTCCACAAAAAGAAAAGAAAAATGTAAGAAAGAAAGCTTAAAGGAAAAAAAAAAAGGAAGAAAATTATGAAAATCTTAGATTTTTATCCATGTTTTAATGGACAAGTCCCATAAAGAAAAGCAAGAAGATAATAAGAAAATCATGAGAGTCTTAGATTTATGTCAAGGTTCCTCAGACTTAGATTATGGATGAGTCTAATAAGTGTTTTAACTTGATGAGGACAAGTCTAAGGCTAGAATGACTAGTCTTGATTATTTGCAAGAAATTAGATATTTAAAACATGAAATAAAAGTAATGAATAGAAGTTAGATTAGAGAGCATTTAGGCTTTAAGAAATATAGATATAGATATACATAATAACATATAAGGATTTAATGTTAGAACATGAGCATAAAACAACATAACAAAACCATATTATGAAAGGTGAACAAGATATGAATAATATGTTATTTTTCATGAGTCCATTCCCTAACATTAGTATCATGAGAGTACATGGAATCAAAACACACACATTGTTCATGTTATGTTACATGAACAAAAAAGGGGTTTTGGAATTTTTACCTAAGTTGATGATAAGTTGAAGATGGATGAAATAATGGATGTCTTGTTTAGCATATTATGACTGCCTTAAGGAAATGGAGAGGAAGAGAGTATTCGTGTAGGTTGTTAGAGAGAAAAATTGAGGAGAGATTTTCATAGAGTTTTGGTATGTGAAATGAGATGTGTGAAAGAAATGAAGAGAGATGCGGTATTTATAGAGACTTGTGAAGGGAATTTAGATATAATAAAATAAATTGAAAAAGAAAATAATGAGAGTGAGAGAGAAAAGTGGCATTGGTTCATGGAGGCAGTAGGAGATAGAGAATGTGAAAAAAAATTAATTATACTAATTAGAAGTAAAGAAGTGTAAGAGAAGTTATGTAAAAAGTAATATTAGAAAGGTGAATTGTAAGTAATAAGTGTGTAAGTTGTAAGAATAGGTTTGTAAGAAAAAGTAGAGATAGGTGAATATTAATGAATAGTATAAATAGTACAATAAATAGTAAACAAGATAAATAAATTACTGAATGTAAAGAAAATATGCATACAAATGCTATAAAAGATATTTTTAGATATTGAAAAATTATGAAATTGATATTTTATGAATCCTTACGAAATTACAAATTTATATTGATTTTTGGAATATTTTAATATCCTGAGCATCGGGACATGCTTTTCAAGAATTGATCCCATTCGGGTCCAAAACAATCAAATTTTTTATGAATCTGATCTTTTTAGGCTATATTATATTATGTCAAACTATAATCTACTATGAGCTCATTTCTATTATCTTCAGGTTTCGAGCATGGGATTGCCGGAGTCAAAATCACTAGTATGTCTTGATCTTTGTTGACTTTTGAAGTTCTGGTTTGACTAGGGTTAGGGTTTACTCTAATTTTATCCAAAAATTGAGCGGTTAACAACAAGTGCTAAATTGCTGGTAGAATTAGGTATGAAAGCATCGTAGACCTAAGTCTAAAAACACGGTTAGTAGTATGCTAGGGATAACCCGGTGCCACCAATTAGATACCTAAGTTAGTTATAAGTTTCTAGGATTTTCAGGTGATTTTAGTATGGATTGAAAAAAAAAACCCAAAAATAAGTCTACACCGAAAAATATTACGAAAATAGGCTATAAAAGGTGTTATTTGTAATAAGGCCTTTAAATTTGTACTAAAGCCGTTGTTTGTACAAATTAAAAAAAAACATTAAGTAATATGGAGTATAAAGGCGTCGTAGTTTGCTTGACAATTCAAAAATGGAGGGCATGTACTAATTACCCATTCCTCGAAACAATAAGTTCATGAAAAAGTGATAAAATTTATTGCTTTTAGCCTCTTAAAAAAAAAAAAAACACAATTGGTGGTTTCGAAAAGGATTAGGATTTTTGGATTTTGGTCATGGTGAACCATATATTGTGAAATGACCTAAACACCACCCCTAAAATTCAAAATTTCAACTATAATGGTTGGAAAATAATTATAAATTTAAAATAAAGGAATGGCCAAAATTAATTAGTGGGTTGACTAAAGAATCTTAAAGTTAGTTTCATTAATGGATCTAGGTTAGTAAAATTTTCCAATTAAAAACCAAGTTAAGACGAGAGTTGAGATCGTGCCAACTAGCACTCTAATAGAAACCCTACAAACCCTAAACCATACCCTACCAACCCCCATATACATACTCATTTTCCTGCCTTTACCTTGTTAGGAAACCTACTAAAACCTAAGATGAGATTTCTTATACCCTAGTCTCCACCTAATGTTAATTAAGTAAGATTAAAGGAGGATTAATACTGATTAATTGAGATTATCTACTTCATGATAGGAGATAAAGACAATGGAGGTGGACCAGGATAAAGAGAAGAGCAGAAATCTTAGTGAAATTTGTGACAAGGTAAGTTTAAGATTTTCAATCATTGAAATGAAAGTTTACGTTGTTTTAGATGTAAATTCTGACATAAGGGTGCTGGGATGAAGTGAAGTAGCAAAAATATTGATCTTTAAGGTGTTTTGAGCCTTAGAATACCTTTCAAAACTGCAACAACAAGGTAAGACCTAAACTCAACTCTTGGTGTTATAAAGATGTGATAAGAAGGATATAAGACAAATATGATATATAAAAGTGAGGAATGAACATGTCTCAAGCTGAAAGTTTACTAAAGATGGACCTTGAGAAGAAATAAGTGTTTTTATACATTTAAAACTATGAATGAAATAATAAAATGAGCATAAAGTTTGATGTTGTTGATGTTATATTTGCTGAATGGAAGTTTTGTACTTGGAGGTTTTGAAAATTTACGAGAAACCATGACAAAATTGGTGATTGCTATTAAAACTAGATGTTCAAAGCTTTCAATTTTGAATAATCATGCTTTAACAAATGGGAGATGAAAATAGATGAGACTGGGCATGAACACGACCATCTAATACTTTTAAGATCACCAAAAGTTATTCCAAAATATGTTTTTGACAAAAATAACAAGTATAGGCATGAAATAGCACAAACACAGAAGAATACGACAAGTACACGAGGTTGATTTTCTGCTTGTGTTCCTCTTTGACATTCAAAAACTCGAAGAATCAAGTTTTCCAAAAAGTACAACAAGTATATGGGGTCATGTACCTGCATGTGCTTCTTATTGTCTTCAAACTTAGAGAATTGAGTTTTCTTAGAAAATCATGGCAAGTACACAAGATCGTGTACCTACCTATGCTTCTCTCTTGTTTTAAAAAGCAATGAAACCTAAAAGAACATGGGAAATACATATACCCATGTTCTACTTGTGTTCCTCTCTAATCTTAAACACCTTCAATCCTAGAACAACAAGGGGAGTACACAAGGTCATGTACCTTCTCGCATACCTTTCTGATCTCAAACATAGGAACAACATGGCTAAAGCATTTAGTTGTGTAAAAGAACATGAAGGGATGCATTTTCCCATGTATTGTTCTTTTCCATCCCTTTTTTCCTTCGACAATCCTTATCCATATTGCATGAAACTTGACCTAATTCCTTTTTTAGACTTAAATGACTCTCTAAACACAATCTTTAAGTAGAAAGTGGTTGAGTCAAAGTAACATAGATATAACAAACGATACAAAAGGATTATAGATAATTAATCATGAACTGATTTCTAACTTCAATTTTGAATACTTATTGGATATCGAACTTAGAAAAGGATTACAAGCTCAAATCAACCAATAGGTACACAGTAATTGCATGTTGCTTGCTAGGATGGTATTAATAATTGGACTAAGAATTTAAACTCGGCTTAATTGAGTCTTGGTTGCTCTTTGGCCGCTTACTCTAGAAGTAGCAACCCTAGATTGGGTTGTGAGTTTGACTACAACTTTGGGATTATATTGGTAGTTTAGATGCTTAGGCCTTTACAGATGCATGGTTGAGCTCAACGGGTAGTCGATAGGGGAGTTTCCAAGATCAGATGGCTGACTAGGAGTAGGTACAAAGTTGTAATGAGTCATACGGTATATGGGACCTTGTATAGACCGTTATAATAGACTGTGCTTGTTGGTGACGACCTATGAGGAAATGACCCGAACGAGACTATTTTTATGTTTTATTTTCTAGTAAGTTTTGGGGACTTATCAAACCCACTCTTCGATGCCTGATCCACTATGGGAATCCTAGCCCTTTTGTTTAGCAGAAGTCATAAGTAATCTTATGTGTGTTTGTATCTCTAGGATGCTAGGAATACTTGTTTGCTGACCTAAAACTTAACTAAACTTAATTTTTGCTTGTTTCATTAGCCTAGGCATGCATGACATGCATGTATGTGCTTGATTACTATATACTGGGCTTCGCTGCTCACTTTTCACTATTTCTAGGTTTCGAGAGTGATCACTTTCGTGGACCTTCACTATGACTCCATGGGTTTTAGGATCAATGAGTTGGAAGAGTGCATTGATGGGTAGAGGGCCATGTGGAATTTTGAGGAAACGATTTGAATGTTTATGTTTCTTATTTTCAATATTATAAACTTTGAACTATTTTACTATTTATGGGTCGAGTGCTAAATTTTGTAATTGAGTTGAGCCTAGTTCCCCTTTTTATGGTTGCTATCTTAAACTATCCTAAACTTTTAATTTTCATTTCACTCTCTCTAAAAGTGCTTTTCAACATGTATGTGTAATAGTTCCTAAATTGTTGGCAATTCGTTGATTGATGTGCTATGGTCTTACTAAGGAAGCTAATCATAACTTCACAACTAAAACTTGATTAATAACTCAACTAGTTAATGAAAGCCTTGCATATGTTGCTTGGGGCAATGTATGCAACGAAACAACTATGCCCTTAAGCACCCTTAAGGTTGGGTCATTTCACATTGTACGTCATTCTCAAATATTAGGTTATGAAATGCAACCATCAAATTCAAGATTCAGTAGCAGAAACACTTGTATATAATGAAATTAGAAAAAAAAAACGAACAAGACAAGAAGAGAGAGAGAGAGAACTAAGATTAAATCGATAATGAATTGACAGAATTTGGGATGGATAGTGGCTTGTTTCTTGATGGGATTAACAATGGGTTTGTAGAATGTTAGTCTAGTCACTTACTTTATTGTTTTTTTTTTTTTAATTTGTACCGAAGGCACTATAATAATGCCTTCAAGAAAGATGATTTTTCTAAAGAAGGTGTTGTTTGTAATGGCACCTTTAATACAAAAACAATATGTTTGATAGCTTATTTTCATAATGTCTTTTTGGCATGGACCTATTTTCAATTTTTTTTTTTAAATTTGTACCAAAATCACCTAAAAAGTGGAAATGAAAGGAAGATATACGAATTGTACAATTAGTTATTCTACTTTACTTCATGCCTTTAGTGTGACGATTTATTTATAGATGATGGCTATAATAGAATGAGAGGCCCATAGAATATTTTGCACCACATGATAGATCTTGAATTTGTTAGTTGACCTAGACTAGATGAAAATATTGATGTCGAGTATGGAAGTTGATCGGATTGGTATTCGTTCTCTCGATGAGATGAGACCGCCAAATAAGTCGCCATAAATCCCTGAGTTTGGGGTTGTTACCATCGATACTACATTGCCATAGGCTGCCACTTATTGGGTTACGACTAAGATTAGAGACCTCATTCTTCGGTGGGATCAAGAACCTATATGAGGTTGGGATCTTTGTGGTGCTAGAGTCTTCGTGAGAGAAGCCAAGATTAAGGCCTTTCATGGGCCTACGGTTTTTTAGGTCATAGTTCTTAGAGGGCTTCTAGTGGACCTGCTGGTCTATTAGGTTAATGTTTTGTTGGAACCAATAGGCTATAACTGAATATTTACTATCAACAAATAGGAATGTAATAAAAATAAAGTAGCTGTTACATACTATTATGATGTTTAGTTGATATACAGTAAAAAAATAAGGAATTACATTGAAATAATAGTAAAATATTCATTATTCATTATTATTACAACAAATTTTTTATTGCATCTATGATAAATATAAACAAATTTGGTAGCATGCAATTTTTAAAGTAGAAATATTTATTTTTAAGAGAATAGCAACCATATTTAAAGTACTACTAAATAGCAAAATAGCAATTTTACATGAAGGGAGAAGAAAATCTACTCTTTTAGCTATTGAACATATAGTGATAGGATTCTAGAATGGAAAGATTTATACTGCATGCAAATGTAAATGTTTAAATGCTTTGTTCGTCTTGCTTGTTGGGAAACTAAGATCATATATAGACGTCATCACGATTTGGATCGGGTCTGTAACTGGACTCGAACCGCCGGTTCTTGGTTCCAAAAGTGGTGGAACCGAAATCGGACCTATGGGAGCCGGTCCGGTTCTCTATTCTTAGGAATCGCTGGTTCCTACGGTTCGGTTCCAGTTCTCTAAAAACCGAGAACCATGAAAAAATAAAAAACCAATTAAATAATTTACTTAATTTAACTAAGAAAAAATGCAAAATAAATTTTTAACTTAAAATAACATTGAGCCTAATAATAATTGTTCATAACATTAGTTAAAAGAAATTCTATAATTATGTATTTATTTATATACAATCACTTACACTTTTTTAGTTATTATATTAACAATGTAACACTATAAACTATTCAAGATACAATAATTCTCAATAACAAAAAACAAATCACACGTTGTTAAGAAAGAAAGTGTACTTTGTTAGAAATCTACGTAAATTTAATAATATATGATTTCAAATGTGGTGACGGGTCAGGTCAGTTTTCGATTCGAAATCGACCCGTGATGATGTCTAATCAAATGAGCTATGCGATTAGGGCTTCTTAAGATGGATGCGACAAGAAGAACAAGAAGGACTGTTTAATCTAATTTTTTATTTTTGGCCAATGCCTCTTTAATCTAATCACTTTATCGAAATGACACAAGAAACCTTATAACCTTATAATGTTTGTGAGGAGTAATAACCCTGATGTTTCGTGTGGGAATTAATTTGATTATTTTGTTGTTTTTGTTTCTTTGTCAACGAAATTTTTTGGTTTTATAGCCAAAAAAAAAAAAATTGACAAAGAGACTGTTTTTGTACAAGAATAAGTAAAATCTCAAATTCTAAATATATATTAAAAATAAAACTTGCAAAAAAAAAGGGAAAAGGAATAAAATATTACTATTTTTAAATAAATTACGAAAATACCATTGGAAAGAAAATATTCCCGATTTTAGGCAACATGGCCTCGTCTCGTCATAAGTACCTGACCTCCTCTCTTCGAGAGACGAGGTCTCATTCTGAGAAGGATCTCGTATCTCGAAGAGACGAGGTTATACCGCATGTGACCTCGTCTCTTTAAGAGACGAGGTCATCGGAATTTAAACCCCACGCCATCTTCTTTTTCCCCATTTCCCCCTTTCGCCGGAACCCTAAATTGGTGAGTTTTTTTTTCGATTTCGGCGACCGTAATCCTCAAATCGACCCCTAGTTGTTCCTCATTTGGCTGATTTAATTGTTTCCAAGTTGATTATATTGCAATTTCGTGGGTAGGAGGATCAAAAGCGAGAGATTTTGTGCGAAACCACTAACGACGAACATTGAGGTTGGATTTTCGCGTTTTTTCATTTTTTTTTTCAATCATTCATGCTACATTGTTGAATGTCGATTGTATGTATTGTTAGAATATTATTGTTGCGTGATTCTGACACCGACGTTTTTTTTTTTCTTCTTGTATGTTGTATAGATATATATATGTATAATATTTGCATAAGAAAAAATATTGTCCTAAGTAGTTGTTGTTAGATAATTATTTTAGGAATTTTAGTGTGGAAAAAAAAAAAAATAACTTCTATTGTCATTAACGGGATGTATTCAGTACTTTAGCTTTGATATGACGCTTTGGTATGGCATGGAAATTTGCGATGAAAAAATCTAATATTTGTAAGAAAGCAAAGTAGCTTAGAAAATTAAATTTGAACTTTGAAAGTGGAGCTACAGCTTTAGGAATTATGTTAAATATTACGAGGATGCAATTCATAAGTGTGATTTTGTGAATTTGATGCATTGAAGCTAATTTTGATGAGATGGCAGGATTTGTGAGGAAATGGATAAGGCGAAGTTCATACTGTACGCTCATGGTAATATTGTGCAAGGGGATGATGGTTTTGGTTATGATAAGCGGCCGATTGCTGTGGTCAGTATTAGTAGGAATTCAACATATGAGCAGATAGTGGAGATTATTTGCAATAGACTAAAGGTAAATAGGTGTACACATCGGATGGAGCTATATCATAGGGTAGCCATTGGAGATAGAATGCTTACGTTATGATATTATTTCAGTGACCGATGATGATGCGGCACAAGAGATGTTGGTGTACACAGAAGGCTTAGTGGTTGTTTATGTGCAGATATTGGAAACTAAATTGTCACAGGCACCTGTAGGGGAAATGGGCATTGATAGAAATATTGGGAGCCAGGTGTTGGTAGACTCAAACTCTACTCCAGTTCAGACAATAGGCAATGTACAAGTGGAAATAGGTAACTTTGAATTTTGTGGACCTACATTGATAGGTGGTGATGATATGGATGTTGTGCAAGACTCATCGGCAAGTGAATCCAGTGACGACTATGATGATGATGCAAATGTTAATGTCGAAGTTTTTCGACAACAATATGCTTTGCCCGAGGTACAACGAAGGGGAAATAACTAGGACCGTTTCATTGCTCTTACTGAAGTTGATTGAGTAGGGAGCTCAGCGCCAGTTCTGTTTTTCAATGCTGAAGTTGGTAGTGCTTACACAGCATATGATGATGAGCAGGAAATGAGTGCTGGGAATTGGAGCTTCAATGATGAATTCAAGGTCAGGATGCGTTTTGAGACCAAAGATCATCTCATACGGGCAGTTAAAATGTGGCACATAACGAACTATTATAATTTCAAGGTAGTGGATTCGGACCCAAGAGTATAGGCAGTGAAATGTACTAATATCCATAACAGAGGTTGTAAGTGGAGACTCAGAGGCAATTATAAGAAACATGGTGGGTGGTTTCACATCACTAAATATGAAGGACCTCACACCTGCTTGAATGAAATCACTGGACTGGATCACTCTCAGTTGGACTCCACCAGCTTATCTAGGGCCATAATATTGGAGATCCACAATTCTCCAGGTGTGAGAGCGAAGGATCTCCAAATGAATATATTAAAATAGTTCGGGTATAATGTTCATATCAAGAGAATTCGTGAGATAAAGAGAAAGGCCATTGAGTAGGTGTATGGAAGTTGGGAGGCGTCTTATTTGGAGCTCCCGCATCTACTTAATGCAATTACCGAGGCAAATCCAGGAATAAAGGTTGAGTGGCAAACTCAAGATTCAAATTTCGCCGGCCACGTATTCCTATAGCTTTTTTGGGCATTTGGTCCTTGCATTGAGGCGTTCCGCTACTGCAGGTATGTATTGTAATCATGGTTAAATTTTGTTTTAGCTGATTGATATTCACTGACTAAGTTATATACGTTAAATCATTGCAGACCTGTGATCACAGTTGATGGTACCTTCCTGTATGGCAAGTACAAGCACAAATTGCTTATTGCAGTGGCAGTAGATGGGGGAAATCATATAGTCCCATTGGCGTATGCTCTTGTCAATGAGGAGAAGGCGGAAACGTAGAGTTAAGAGCATGTAGATATACGCGTAACAAATGGCAGACATATAGAATTCCATGCTCACATGCGATGACAGTAATGGGTACAATGCACATGGATTGTGTTGCCTACGTAGGACAGTGGTACAGGTGGGACCAACCAGCTAAGAAGTGTATGGTCGTTCCTTCATTCCTGCAGCCAATAAGGCAAATTGGACTCGTTTGGACTTAGCAAAGTGGCACCCTAAACCAAGACTTATTAGAAAAAGGGTCGGCCTAGGGAGAAATGATTCCAGAATGAGATAGATATTCGAGAGGGCCCCCGAGGTTATTCATGCGATTGTTGTGGGCAGCAGGGCCATAACATAAGGAGTTGTCCAAATGCGGGATCGGCGGGTAGAGTAGTTATGGGGCAGTCGAGTCCGTAGTGGTAATTTTTTATTCTCATATGTTCTTATTACTTGACTAATGAGTCATGATTTAACGTATGTTTGCTATGCTTGTTTTTAATTAACATATGTCGACAATAACAACATCTCTTTATTTTTTCTTGACAGATGGATCCATGACCGATCGATAGCTCATTACTCACCCAGCAGCCTGTACATAGGTCGATTCTAGCTTGGGATGGTCAGATCAGTTTATTTATGTATTTCAGTGATTGCAGATTTAATGGTTGAGGTGATATTGGTTTTTAATAAATATGTTAACTTTACTGTAGGAGCATGAGGTATTGCATTGTCGGTACAGAGAGGCGAGGCTTAGGCAACTAGCTGGCATATACCTACAAAGGTTGACGAGTGACTGGTGCCATTCCTGTCTCAGGCAGGGTTCATAGGGGCAGCCCAAATGCCTTTCATTTAGCTGGATTGGCATCTCTTTGCAGCTTTGGTCTAGAGGTGGTGCCCAAAGACGCATACATTCCACATGACCACGGGAGAGTGGTCTGTGACCTTACAGGATGTTGCTGTCCTCATGGGCCTCCCCGTAGATGGATTGGCAATTACGGGCACGGCTAGGCTGGATTGACTTGATTTATGTGAGGAGTTGCTAGGACTCCAACCGAGCCCGGCGTAGACATGGATGGTGGTCGCTTGAAGATGTCGTGGTTGGATAGTCACTTCACCGACCTACCTGATTTTGCTGATGATATGATGATTAGACGCCATGCTAGGGCGTACATTTTGCTGCTACTTGGGGGATTTATTATCGCAGACAAGTCCTCCAATTACGTCCATCTTATGTACCTCCAGCTGCTCCGAGACTTTGAGAGGGTCGGGCAGCACGCGTGGGGAGCAGCCTGCTTGGCTTGGCTATACAGACAGCTATGCTTGGCTTCCCACGTTGACATGGGGACATGGCAGGACCATTAGTTGTCCTCCAGATATGGGCATGGGAGCAGTTCCCCCACATTGCCCTAGTACGTCGACTGCACACATCAGTTACCGCGGGCCGCCCACTCATCAACCATTGGGGTGCGACTTTTGAAGTGACCCGTGTATCCACCCATCTGCTGATTGAGTACCACGCTTCTTTTGATCGACAGATGGTGCATCAGGTATGATATCCGTCGCCTTCTATACCTCAATTGATTTCCAATGTCTTGTACTCTTAAATTACTATAGTACGATCGTTTATTTATGCAATAGTTCACTTTTTCTACTTTATCAGGTGGTGTGGGCCCCCTATAGTTCCATCGTGCCCCCCCTTCCTCCATACTGCCTAGCAGGTAGCGATGTTCGGCGTGCATGGGTCCCACTAGATTACTTCTACTTAGTCGAGCACTACTATCTTGACAGAGTACTTAGACAGTTTGGTGGCTTCTAAGGGATCCTAGCCCCCCTTACCGACATGAGACCCCTCCATGAGATTGACATGAGAGGATGTTCCGAGTGAAACTGGCAGGTCGAGCATGCCAGATGGATACTAAGTGGGATGCTCGGTGTGATTGTGTAGTTAAGCTGCCAGATTTGCTTGCTAGGACATCTGATGATTACTTCCATTGGTATCATGCGATCACCTGATGCTGGATGTCGCACGGGAGCTATCATACGATACATGGTAAGATAACTGTCTCTGTAAGCTTTATATGGACTTGTACTGACTTGGCAACTATTCACCGATATACATTTTTGCCATTACTTAAGCTGATTTTTTATACGTCCTAGACATGCCCCTAGAGCTTACTCCATCTACTGCATGAGATGTTTGTCGTGTAGTGGAAGAGTTTATGGGGTTGAATTTTAATGATCCAGTGCCACCAGCTCCACCATCAGCAGCTGCTCAGGTGACCCATAGTCTCAGACCGTACAGAGACGACATCCTCCTAGAGAGAAGCGTGGGCGGGATGGGGGTCAGGGTCGGGGTCGGAGACAAGCTTGTGCACCAGGTATACAGATCAGAGATGAGCCTGAACTGTCTGATCTACCTTCATTTGATGAGCCTGGTCCTTTCCAGCTCATTCATGACAGGCTGGCCTGTCATCCACATCTTTCAATATGGGGGACACCTCCATGCAAGACCCGTCATATAATGAGTTCCATACCCCTCCTAGCCCCACAGAAGAGGCGATCATCGTTATCACATGATATGGGGAGGGCCTCACACAAGTTGAGCCAGACCCTGTCCCATTCCATCAGTACAGTGCTGCTACTGGAGATGAGGATGCTACAGTTACAGAGATTGATCCATCTACACAACATCCTCATCTGTGTATCCCGTTACCTAAGACATACGTGAGGCGGGGTAGAGGTCGAGGACGAGGGAAGCGGGACACAGCAGCAGCAGCAGTAGTAGATGATAGATTTTCTTATTTTGATTGTTGCATATAGCTTCTTACTTTTTTTGTATTATTCTTGTATATAGATTGTACTCCTTTTCTCTTGTACATTTTACGAGAACAATCAATTAGCGTTTCATTTCATATTATGTGTTACGAGTCTACGAATTCCCATATTTTGATTGTACTGTGCTGAGAAAGTATCACAATACTTCTGTGATTGAATGATTGGGATTGAGAATGGTGTTTAGGCGGATTAGTATTATAACTGTGTTGTCTTTGGATTGGGTTTGGGAATACTATGGTTTCTTTGTCGTTTAGCCACGGTGGAGCATAGTTAATGGCTTGTATAGCTGTTTATATTTGTATTTGACAGGTTTTATATGTAATTTTTTGGTTTCTTAAGTAATAAAGTCATGTTTGTAGAGGTGGAGCCTGATCTTGTCTCTTGAAGAGACGAGGTCACATGCGGTGCAACCTCGTCTCTTCGAGAGACGAGATCCTTCTCAAAATGAGGTTAGGCACTTATGACCTCGTCTCTTCAAGAGACGAGGCCATGTTGCCTAAAATCAGGAATATTTTTTTCTAATGGTATTTTTGTAATTTATTTTAAAAATAGCAATATTTTATTCCTTTTCCCATAAAAAAGAAGTGGTGTTACGTTTCATTTTTTTTGAAAAAAAATAAAAAATAAAAATTTTGATAAAACCATTGTCCTAACTTAAATTTGCATTGTTGAAGTTTTTTTTTTTTTAATTGAATTATGACATTTGACCATCATATGATGAATTTAATCTTTATCCTGCTTGTCTTCTCGTTTACTCACAATTAGTTAACAACCTTCCACGTGTCCCCTTCAAAGCCAATCTTCCAACTTACTCTAAAATCCACGGTCCGTCACATATTACTTTCTCCTACACTTGGTAACTTTATCGTTTAACTTCTCCGAAGCTCTTCTTTCTTCACCATTGCATCACTCCTCTCTCTCTCTGTAACCGAAACGCTGCCTTCAACTCAACTAACATTACAACCATGCTAATCTCTCGCTCAATCCCAAATTAATTAAAAATTAAAGACAACGAATTCTGAAAAAGAAAAGAATTCGATCAATATGTCCGATTGGTTCACTTCCAAGCTCAAAGCCGCTGAAAATATACTTCAGAAGGTAGTTTATTAATAATATTTTTTCACAATGATTTCTGCTTTCCGTTTGTTTCTTGGGTAATTCTTGTAATGTGACATCTCGATGTTCGCTCTTTTCCCTGTTAAAATTAGAGTGTTTTCATTGTTCAACATAGATTCGTACTTGATTTGTATTTAATTTCCGTCTTATGTAATAAATATATGTTGATTTCATGGTGCATTGTAATAATCAAGGCTTTCAGCAATTGATTCTGTTCTCTACCTGTTTAATCAGTCTAAATTAAGATTGCATTGTGATCATCTGTCATGTTGATGTTCCTGATGATTTTATTGCTGATGCTACTGTTGAAATTTGATTTGAGTTAATTAGGGCTTGATTTGTGTTTACCACTAGCGATATACTGCTGATTATGCATTGTGTTGTTATAATTGCGGTTTTACAGCTGTTAATTAGTAAGTGCTATACCTTACTTGTTTAATAAGTGTCAGAACAATTGAACTGCGTTCCTTTTTTAGTGTATTAATGTTACTGTTCCGTTTTATGCATGATTTCTGTTGTATTGTAATCTTCCCAGCTTTTCTGCTATAAATTGGAAAATTTGTGCGATTTAGTTTCTAATCAGTGTGACATGGTTTCACTGAGTTCATGTGTGATGTAGGGATGTTAATTTCTGATAAATGTGTTATCAATCTTAGTAAGTTGTGTTGTGCTGATCCATTGATCTGGTTAATTAGATCGATCAGCAAGCTGCAGAGTCATTAGGCAAGAATGAGGTATCTAGGTTTGATGATCTGAGCATTGATGCTCCATCAAAGAGTGCTTCTTCAGTGTCCTTGAAAGATCAGCTGAAAAAAAAAAACAAGAGGACGGTAAATATGGTGTTGAATCACCTAGAGATTCTTATGCCAGTGGAATTGGTGGTAGCCATGGTGGAAATAAGGAGATTATTGGCATCCCAAAAAGTCCTCCTGTTCCCAAACCTTCAGTTTCGGATGGTGATTGGACAGAACTACTTGGGTTGCCAGAAAAGCCTACTTCTGGTCCTGGTAATCGCACTAGTGGGGCATCTGTTTTTAATGGGATGAAAAATGGTAATAAACAGCTAGGGGTTTTGGGTTCAACTGGTTCATTGACAGAGCTTAAGAAGAATAAGAAGAGTAATGACAACAGTGTTGCGAAATTGAATCGGACGCCCAGCATAAGAGAAAAAAGTTGAATGCAAAACCTAGCAATGTGAAGGAATCTACATATTCTACCTCAGTTGAGGGCCCTTTGGATGTTAATGTACGGAGTCCAGGTAAAATCATAGAGCAGCATAAGTTAAATAAAAAAGATTCCAAAGGAAGTTCTCTATATAAATTGAAGGATGAGATTGCTGCTGATAATGGTAGGAAGTTGGTAATTAAAGGACTTACCGAAGAAGATGCTTCACGATCTACAAATAAGAACGATTCTCCAGAAAAAACATCTTCTGGCAATGTTAATGCAATTCACTCTGAATCAAATATGGGGCTTGATGGTGATAGCACTGGGCTCAAGCAAGGTGTGGGAAGAGGAGATACCTCAAATGCGGTTATGAAGAGTACTATAGATGCCAATAGGGGTTCTTCATCAGGAAGTGAGGTTGACTCAGAATTGGAATCTGGCTCATCATCTGACTCTGAAAGTGAACGTGAAAGGGAAGAATGGAGGAGGAGGAGGAGGCAGAAGATACTTGCTGAAAAGGCAGCAGCTAAAGCTGCTGAGGCTATTCGAGAGCATGAGAATGTAGTAGCTAAGTTAGAAGGAGAGAAGCAAAGCTTGGAGAAGATAATTGAGGACAGAGCGAAACAGCAGGTGCAAGAGGTAAATTTAGTTTCATTTACTCCTTTTATATCTAGTGTGTACCTCCTCCTAGTTACTGTTTGAGAAAACTTGCTACCATAAAAGATTATGCTTATCACCTTTCCATGTGGGATGTTATGTTTTGTATACTCTTGCTGCCTATCTTGCCTCTCACCAGATCTGGTGTCCCATTGAAATTCAACTCAATACGAGATTTTTTACTTGACACGCACTTTTCATTTGATGTCTGGAATACAGTAACAGATGCCTTGAGTTCTTGATGATAGATGAGTTCACTGACTTGCTCAAGCATGGATTATATTATTATTATTATTATTTCTTATTTAGAATTACATGATGCTAATACCTGTTCCTTGTGGCCAAGCAATTGCATCTTTTAGGGACAGTATCAGCCACCATTTTAGAAGATAAGTTATGGGCTTGCACATTTGCATAGCTGTGTTGACACCGACACCATTTTTTTTTTTTTTTCTTTTTTGCCCCTGGGAATTATTGTGGTGTCACATGGAGGAAGTAATTAGTGAACAAGAACTGCTTAAGCGAGAGAAATGGTTATTGGCATATTATAATTCTAGAGGTTGGAATTCCATCTAGAGTGCAAAATTAATCAAGTGGCTTTTCTGTTTCTTGCTTTGAGTGCCTGTTTATCTGCTAGAAATTTGTTATGCAAGAGATGTTTCATACTTGCATGTTACAAGAATCCATTTAATATCTAGTAGCCTTTCCTTTTAGGCTTCTGAGCTGCAAACGATGATGATGGAAACAATGGATGCAGTTGAGCTGGAGAAACAGAAGCACAACAATACTAGAATGGAGGCTCTTCAACGATTAGCTAAACTTGAGGTATTGTATTATAATTCAGGTTCCTGCTTCATGCAGTTTGCTAGGAGAATGTTAAGTCTATCAAATGAAAATCAAGAAGCGTGCTGCAGAGTAGTTGTTAAGACTTGTTAAGACTCCAAAAGAATTAATGTTTTCACCTTTTTTGTGTATTTGCTTTTTAGTGAAGTGTCTGATCAAATTTGAAAAATAAAGAGAGTGAAAAAGTTTAATTTTGGGCCTCTATCAAGTGCCTCAGCAGCACTTGTTAATTGAACTCTTATTGAACAGATCAGAAAGTCTTATGGGTCTCCTGATAATTTGCATTTTTCTTTAGATCTGTCAATTTATAACTGTTAAAGGTAAATTGTTTTTGCAGACTGCAAATGCTGATCTTGCCAAGTCTCTTGCATCTTCTCAATGGAATCTTGAAATAGAGGTACAAAATGTTTTTGGACTCTACTTTCACCTCTGATGTTTGTCATGGTAAAAGTAGAATAATTAACAAGATGAATACATACGTACATATACACGTATACACATATATCTTATCTATTCTATATTATTTAAGCAAGAGGAGGGGCTTTAGTGTCCATACCTCCATAGCATGTATAATTACAATTTAATCCTTTTTATTTAATACTTTTTTACACTTTATACCTACTCTTATACTAATTATGAAGAAATTTTATTAGGACATATTTGAACATTTGAAATTTGTTCTTATCCGTCTACCTCTTAAAAACTGTAGATCTACCTCAAAACCCACTATTGTAATGGTCTTGTATTAATTTATGAGAGAAGTTATCACTCCCCTACAGATTGCAAGTTCAACCAATAACTGTCCATAAACCACACAGTCACATGCACATCCCTGGGCAGTTTACAAACTCACCAAAAACTGACTACATGTTGGCAGTGGGTAGTTTTATCTAGGGCTGCAATTGAATCGAATCGAATCAAATCGACCGGGTACAGTGCTATGTTTAAATTCGAGTTCGACTCAAAATTTCGAAGTTCGAGCTCCATTCGAGTTCCACTGAGCTTAAAATTTTAAGCTTGAGTTTGGTCTGAAATAAAATTATATAATCTCAAGTTCCA
The DNA here is from genome assembly GCA_024138025.1 of Combretum micranthum. NCBI lineage: Eukaryota > Viridiplantae > Streptophyta > Magnoliopsida > Myrtales > Combretaceae > Combretum > Combretum micranthum. The sequence goes on along the minus strand of JAMXBD010000892.1, from coordinate 189,055 downwards.
CTTGATTAAGTTCATTTAGGCTTGATTTATTAAAAAATATTTTTTAAATTCTATTTAAAATAATATTAATACTTGAATTTGATTTGAATTAAATTAGCATTTGTGCTTGATAAAACTCAATTAGGTTCATGAACTAATCGTACTAGACATATAAAGAATGATTTTGGCTCAATAAACTATCCAAATAGTTCGAATTTGAGTTCGATTCGACTATTTTTTATTCAGACTTGAATAAACATCAAGCCAAACTCGAATGATTTGTGAACTAGCTTCGTTCATTTGCAACCTTAGTGTTATCTATATACAAACATAGGTAGCAATTAAAAATTTTGTTATTATTTCCACTTCATTTCTTTTTGGAGTATTTCCCTGCCTATTTCTATTGTTGTTTATTAATATATATATATATATATATAATGTTTAATGTATTGTATTTCTTTTTTTATTAATATGAAATGCTTATAAATCAAATGACTATTGTACTCTATTCTATAGTTTTTATAAATTTTAGATATTCTACAATTTTAATATGAATTGATAACAAGTAGAAACGAGAAAATCTATCTATCAAAGGCTAAATTTTAAATTAACGCTAACTCTAATTTGGTTTAAGTTAATAAAAAAGGCCACATGATCATATAGTGGTTATTATCAATAGATTTATTTATATTCACACACATATGTATATATTTTGTACGAGGATAGTGGGTGCGTTTCCTGCTAGTATATATATGTACATATATATATATATATATATAGAGAGAGAGAGAGAGAGAGAGAGAGAGTTATTTCAGGATTAAGTGCAATGTGACGACTGAAAAAGAAACTTTCCAGTTCACTAGGTAAAGATCATTGTTAGTTGGGGCTTCTCTTTTATTTAAATGTTATATTGTGCAGCTGCTGTGCGTCATGATTCTATGGATATTTTTCAATGTTACTTCTTGTTGTTTTTTTATATCCTTGACTCCACTTTACGCAAATTAATGAAAATTTTATGAGACATTAATATAAAGATCCATCAATCTTACAACCTGGCCATTTGAATCTTGACAGAAACTAATTTTTGGTCTTTGTTTGTCTAATCTAATTTGAAGAATTTTTCTTTCCACCATTTCATCATCACTGTTTTGGTGGTTACTCATTTAACTGCATGGTTATTTCACATGTTTTTCACTTCTGTTGTGAATATATTCTTTATTGAAAATCTTCTTTCACCATTATTTTGTATTTTTGTTTTATATGTCATTATCAACCACAATTCAGATGGTACTAATTGGCCAATTGTAATTTAGCATGTGAAAGTTGCATTTCTATTTAATTTGTTATCATCAACTTTTAATTGGATTATTGATTTATGGATTAGAGTCTTTCAAAGTAGAATTGGTTCTACTTGCAGACCGATTACCTGCGTTGTAGGTGAAAAAATATTATAAAACTAAAATTGTAAAGAATAGTACCTGAAAAATACGAAATAATTATAAAATTTAAAAGTAAATTATCAGTCTTTATCTGTTTGATATATGGGAAAAAGGGGTGGGGTGGGGGGGTGGGGGTGGGAAGACTCCATGGAGCAAGAAGTTGGATGCCAAAATATATGGGGAAGTGAGAGAGAGTGGGCGAGAGAAAAACTTGGAGGAGGAGGAGGAGGAATTTGGGATGTAAGTAGTTGTTGAAATGGGTGTAATCGGTTATTGAAGAAAATGGTAGTTTTGGGAATTCATAATAAGATAAAAATGTGCTCTAAAAACACCAAATGTGGCTTTTTGGGTTTAATAATATAGATATATATAGATACATAAACACCCTTATATACAAATATATACACATCTACATACACCATGTGAAATAAAAGCTATAAAAAACTTAGTAGATCTAGTGGTTATTATTATTATTAATTTTTTTTTTTCTTGGTACGCTCACTTGAGAGGCCAAGGTAGATATCGCTAGGCTACAAGACCATTAGTGATCTAGTGATTATTGAATTGTTTGCTTCTCTCTAATGGTCTTTCTCATTGGCATAATCCTGTGTACAATTACATGTGAAGACTTCCTTTTTATTCGGAACTTAAGCAGTGACTATCCCTTTACACTTATCTAATAGTCGTCTAAGGAATAATTTGGTCTGTGTGGATGGACATTTAGGTGTATAAAATGAGTTTCCTCCCCCACCCTTCCCCACACTTAAGATCTCTTCTGTCCTTAATACATGAAGCTGCTCCTTGGATTTAATTATTTATGAAAAAGTTGGAAAAATCATATACTGCAAGAGTATATGTGGACTGATGCATGTATTGCTCACCAGGTTAGAAGGGTGGCAGAGCTTCGGCAACAAATTGAGTCGAAAGAAGTATCTCATGAAGGTATGTCACCATTCTTCTGTTATTTGCTCATTCACTACTTTATGTGAAGAATGCTTCTACTCTGTGCTTCTGGCAATGTGCTGATGCATATTAAGATTTTGTTTGTATTATTTGATTTTCATTTACATCTTATCTGTATTTGATATGTGTATGATTTTTATCTGTATCAAATTTGTATATTAAGTTTCTAATTCGAATGAAGCTATATTCTAACCTTGTCTACCAATTAATTAAATGGTGACTACATTGATATTATCAAATATGGTAGAATCTGTGAAGCTCATTTGCTTATTATACTGTCTGCTAGGAGAAGACTTTGGTAGACGAGCGAACATGTATTGGCTTACAAAGTGATCGATATTGGAGATAGATTATATAATCTTCTGGTCTATTAAACTGTTCTAGATTGCTTCTCTACGTGATTGAAAAGAAGCGAATGGGTTTGTGATATCTTAATCTCATCTCATTCCCCCAACCACTTGTCAAAATAAGACATGAATAAAAATAACACACATATTATTCACAACTTAGTCATATATTTCAAACTTCTGTAAATATGGATTTCAAGAAGACAAATAAGAATAAAACAGTTGAAGTAGAAAGTTGATTTACTGCATCTCATGTCAAACAAAGCCTCTTGAGCATGAGGCATAAGTTGCAGTTTGAATTCAACTGTATCTGTTGTCAAATTGGGTCCATGGGGTAAAAAATTTATATTTATCCTAATTGGCAATATTTATTGATTTATCCCCCCAAAAAAAAAAAGTTACAATAATCACGGGTTATTAAACCAGAAACCCTCAAAATCATTCCTATGGCAGTACTATCTTCCAAATCCTTCTCAAGCCTAATAGATGAACTAGACTTCGCAAAGATGTTTCTAATAATTCTTGCCTCTTTAGAAATATGCTCCTTACTTGCATATCCTGAGGAGTTATCTATTTTTATTAGGTTCTCCAAGGAATTGCTGTTGACTCAAACCAAAGAAGTTTTTGTTATGCTTCTGCAAGAAGTTTGTTTTATTTCCATTTGTTCTCTTGACTAGTGGAGTTTCCTTCTGAAATTCATGTGATAATTATAATTGCGTGCAGTTGATGTATTGGCATATTTGACAAGGCAAAATAGCTTTGACAATATTTTTCCTGAAGGACTAAGTGTTAGTATGTGCATGAGTATGACCCCTAATATTTTTAATCCAGATCTTCGGAGGAAAATTGCCAGCATTCATCAATCTGGATTTTCTATGAAGCAGGTGAGTCTTTATTTTGTGAACCAGCATAACCTGCTGTCCTCTATTTAGTGTCATATGCTAACTTTGTCTTTTAGTCACTTATCTTTGCAAAATTGTTTTTCCCTTGTATGCATATTAATCATGTTTATTTGCTAAAAGCAGCTGGCAGTTACCAAAGGAGCTGAAGTTGAAAGAGAGCTGCTTGAGGCAGAACATGCGTTAGTTTGTGATAAAATTCAAAGAATGCAAGAAAAGGTCCAGTTTCTTCTATGCTCCCTAGTTATAATATCTTTTTTTCCTGAAATATGATTAAATTGGGACTATACACTTTCCAACTTTCTTCTGCCAAAGGAAGCATTGGGAAAAGTGTACCATACTCCACAGAAGTTACTTATTTCATGTCATTGAAAGCTGACTGTCCATTCTCAGTCGACATTTCATGGAACAGACTGGAATTAAGAGCAATACCTATAAATCTTGTGAGAATTTTGAAATAATTAGGTTAAATTAGTGGTACTTGAAGAAAAGGTTTTTTGTATTCGTTTCATTTCCTCTTCTCTTGTACACTTTTTTTTTTTTTGGCGAGATTTTTTGTACATTTAAAGAACTCAACTTAGACATGTTTAAGGCTTCTGCATGTGGAGATGAACATGTGCTTAGGAGGGCAGAAGTTTGGCTGTTTTAATGATTGAGTGCAGTTTCTAAAGTTGAGGTCATATCTAACTTGAGTAGATGAACCTGATATCATTATGTTTTCAAAATCTTGGCAATTTTTAGTTATCATAAAATGCTTTTCCTTTCAAAATGGGAGGTTGGCATGCCAATTAAACCTGAACTTACTTGCAAGCTCTTCTCCCAGTCCATTGAGTTGAACATTGGCTTAGAGAGGAACTGCTGTTCCTGCCATCTGTTCCACTAGAAGCTTGTCTGATTGGATAATTATTTTTTTAGGTTAAGAGCCTGGAGTCAAACATCGAAATAACAAGGAAAGAGATAGAAGAGCCGACAGAAGTAGAAATTGAACTTAAGCGGAGGCTGGGACAGCTGACTGATCATCTAATTCAGAAACAAGCCCAGGTTTGTGCTCTCTTTATGATCTTGTGACAGCATATATGCTGAAAAGTAGAGATGCTTGGCTATTGGGCCTGCATGTCTAGCAAACAATGAAATTGACTTTAACAGGTGATAATTAAAGGTAGACTAAGTAAGCTTATTGATGCAAGTGAAATTTAAAAGGCAATAGAAGAAACGGGAACCTTTTTGTAACTGTTCATAAAAGAAAAGTTTGTTTCATTTAGCTTCTTCTTTTGTGCACTCTACAGTTCCATCTCTCCTTTTGTTTTTCTCTTGCTTCCACTAGACATTGCAAACATTAGCAAGCTAAATCATATAATTTTTACTGTTTTCACAAATGTTTCATGTTGCAACTATAAAAACAACCTTGTGCTTTCATCAGGTTGAAGCTTTGTCTTCAGAAAAGGCAACTCTTATGTTCAGGATCGAGGTACTTTCAACATGAGCATAAGATCCTTGGTATATAAATAGCAGTTGAACTTCAAGTTCCAGGGCATTAATTAAAGATTATGCATGCAGGCTGTCACAAGAATGCTGGATGAGAACAAGTTAACAATGAACATGAATGACTTCTCCAGTATTCCATTAAGGGATGTGGAGTCGGGAACATGGGAATTCAATTCGAAATCAAGGCCGTCGTTGGAGGACAGAATCCTTTTGGGGAAGGAGCAGCTAGGATCATTGCTTCGGCAGTTGGATTCTATATTTTTAGCAGGGGCCGTGTTTCTTAGGAGAAACCCATCTGCTAAAATATGGGCTGTCATATACCTGGTTTGCCTTCACTTGTGGGTGGCATATATTTTCATGTCACACACTTCACCATCTATTGAGGCCAGATCCGGTGCTGTTGTTTCATTAGAGAATATAAATAATAGCTCGGGCGCATAAGTTGAGTAGTGGTACCATTTTCTTAGTCATTCATTTGGTTTACCTCATATTTTAAGAGGAATATCTGGTTTCTGGGCTGCCGTTTGAAAATTTTTCGCCCAGTAAGGCAACAATTACGAGAATTGCTTGTATAGTAAAGCAATAGGTGATGTTTGGCCAAAAGGAAAAGGTCGTAGGAGATGAAATTAAATGTATAGTTGTCTTCACTTTTGGTTCTTTCGCTCGCCTTATTATAAATTTAAAGGGTGTTTCACTAGGTATCCCATGTAATAAAATTGCTGTAACTTTTCTGTACCAGTGTTTTATGGTTAGCTGCTAGTAAATCCCTACTCTGAAAAAGGTAAATGACGCAAGTGGAGAAAGTAAATCCTTCCTTCATGATCATTTTAAGTTATCCGGCAATATTGGGGAAAGAAAAAAAAAATTGTGCCTTTTTGTTTTTTTAAATGATCATCATAGTGCATTAAAGGCAAAAGAATTCCCGAAATATCTTAAATAAAGCGTTGTCATTAAAACATGACTTTATATTGGTTCGATGTGACGTCTTGAGTGCACGATCGATTGCAGGTGAGATCAGTTAAAATTGTGCTTTCATGTCTTCAAGATGTAATGTTCACCCGCAGAATTTCTCATCAGCATCTTCAAGATATCTTCTTTCAGTAACTATTAGCACTTCATAATCCGTATTTATGCTTTCCATCATCCATTCAATCAGATCCATTCTCCACGTTATTTATAATACTCCAAGCTCCATCATTGACCACAGCTTATCGAAGAATGATTCTTTTTCATTGCCCTTCCCACCATCTTTGCAGTCATATTCATGCTCTCGGCAAAATCCGTTGACTCCAAACTCTTCAGCAATAACTTAACAAAAATGATTCATTCAATATTTGCGTGACCAACAATCATAAATACATTTTTTAATAAAAACAATTATATAATAACTTTATTTTATTTTACATTAAATTTGTCTTAGTCCAACACATTTAATGTGGTGAATTGTAATAATTTTGATCATTTACATGAAGAAAGAGTTTAAAGATTGGTTTTTGTATACATCCATTTTTTTTCCTCTCTTTTTTTGTTTTTCACATTTTACCCTTTTTTTTTTGGATTGGCTCGGGTTGACCCGCCAAGTTGAGGGATTTGGACCATGACCTAGTAACTATTAAAGTATTTATTAGATTATCTCGTGGATCATGATTCATATATCAAGCTAGACTGATGGGCTTGACCCATCAATGACAGTTTGGGTTGAGTCATGGGTCAAACCTGGTTTGTGCCTATGTATAATTTAGCCGTTCCCTTTTTCCATGGTCCTTTCCATTTTATGAAATGAGTCACATGCAGTTGTTGTCATAGGTAAACCTATATTATTTCTCTTAGTTAATCCACTTTATACTACTCATCAAATAAGGAAATTGACAAGACTAACTTCATATTCTTTTGCTTTTATCGCAAAGGGATGAGATCTCAACAAGTATATGGATAAGGGAATGATTGGATTTAATGATAAGGGTTTGAAACCTTAAGTCTCTTTTAGTGATAAATAAAAGATTCCTCCACTCTTTTGATTTGAATTGACGGGTGAAGTAAAAGTCGATATTTTCAAATGAGCCTTGAGATGAGCTGAAGGATATCTTTTCAAATGCTAAGGTAAGCACTTTTGACGAACTTTTTAATAGGTTAATCAAAACTATAATATTTATGGTTGGATCAAGATTGAAGCATAGAAAATTGAATAAGAATTATCTACAGTGATGAATTTATAATGTTATTTAATTAATAGAATAAAAATAACTTCATGGGTAGAAAGATCAATATTATATAAAGGGTTACAAATAAGGAATGTTTCATTATGCTATTATAAAATATGCAAATATAGCATGTTTAGTTGAAGCGAAATTATTATATATATATATATATATATATTTTGGCCATATTATCATCCACTTGTAATACTAAAAAAAATTTTGATTCTTTTTTTTGTACCAATTAAAATGTTGATATCTTATTTGCACTACTTAAATCATTGATTTTTTTTCCTTGCACCACTTTATATATCGTTGTTTTTTTTTTCTTATACCACTTTATATATCGTTATTTCTTTTTTTAAGACCACATAAAACATTGATCCGATATATGAATATACCCTAAAATATTCATCCATTATAATGTAATTTTTCTTGACTTAAAATGAATTTATAGTGAATTTAGTGTTCATAAAGCCACAAATTTTGGATAAAGAACCATAGAAACACAATGGGACACAAACCCCTTGGCTTAAGCTAGTTGACTGGGCTACTATAAAAAGAACCAATTGAATAGTTACCGAATAACCCTCACAAGAGGCGGAATTTGTTTATAAGTGTTTTTGTTAAGAAATTAAGTGGCAAAACAAGTAATAGAGTAAGAAATTATGATATGTAGTATACTTTATACTAATTGATGTTGTATGATATGAACTAGAATTCATTAGGATTATTGTAATGCCCTAATCTAATGGTATTACAACCCGCTACGTATCCTCCCTTGAGAAGGACATGCTAAGGCTATAAATTCACTAATCCACAAATATTCAATCATATATCTCCAATACTTACATATAAAGGGAAACTGTTTATAAATATTGCATAACAAGACTTTCTTATAAACTTGTCGGTATAAACCAAAGCCAACATATCTTAAAGTTAAAATATCATAAATAAAAACTTTTAACAGTTTCAAAAAATATAAAACTTAATATGAACTTCCATTAACTATCTTCAATCCATAGCTACTCTAGGGATCAACAGGATAATCAAATCCACTAACGTCCTCCTTATCATCAACATAAATGTCATATTCGGATAGATCAAACACTAACAGATCTTCACTGTACCTGAGAAATAAAGGAATGAGCGAAACGCCAATACACCATACCACAAAGAAATAGACATGAACACATAACATATAATTTCACATACAGCCTAAAACTAATGCAGCAAACATAGGTTATTATCTTTGATTAGCAAGCAAACAACACAGTTTACAACCACTTGCAATTAGTTCTAAACTCGGAATGACTCATGACCCCGAGAAAACAAGCTTTTATACAAAATACTTTTTTATACATATAGTGATATTGGGTACTCCCCACACATCGTTGCGTACCACAATTAAGCTAGCATGAGCTCTAATCTACCGAAATCATTTTTATGCACAAGTCTACTTGGGATACCCTCACACATAGATCATCAGGTCGCCAGCATTAGCATCACACTCTATGTGGTCTTTATTAATAACAGTCAAGCACAAGCAGCAAACAATATAATTAAAAGTCAAATATAATTAGATCAATTGAGCAATTTTAATCTTACAAGCATAAACAATAAACAAGGAATGGTGGTACTTGATTCATTTTCAAAACTCTAATTCGACTAACAATTTCTTTTAAAAAGATTGGAAACCCAAATTTCACCAGAATTTCTGATCATATAAACAGAACAGATTTCAATATACAACTTCAATAGCATAAACCTAATCCAACTTTACCTAAAACCCTAATATTAATAGGAATATAAATCCACACCTTCATCCTTTGATAAAATTTCACAATTTCTCCAATCCGAGATCTAAGGTTTTCTTCAGATTTTCTTCTACAAATAGAACTTCTAACAAAAGATAAAGAAAAAAAAAAAGATTGATCTTTTACATCATTAAAAGAAAAGGAAAGGTTCAATATACTTATAACTTTGGATCTTAATCTTCCTTGATTGCATATTACAAAACCTTTAACAAAATATATAGTTTCTCCACTAAACTTGATCTTAAAAAACAACAAGGACTTTAGGCAAAGAACATTTCCTTTAAATTTCCACAATAAAGAATAAGATCGACTCACCTTGATATTGTTTCTTTATCTTTCCTTGAAGAAAATCTCATAAATAGATCTTTTTAGAGAGGTTTCTAGGTTTAGGAATAACTTTTAGAGAAGAGGAAGCCTAGTTTTTATAGAAGACAAGGAATAACTGTTTATTTTTAATAACGTCTCTTCATCTTTAACAACGTCATTTTATCTTTAATAGCATCTTTTCATTTTTAACGGCATTCTTTATCTTTAATAACATCTCTTCATGTTTAATAGTATCTCTTTATCTTTAATAACGTCTCTTCATCTTCTCTCATGTAACCAATAACGACATAATAATTAATTTAAACATTAGGATTGACATAGAACCTTCTTATTTTATATCCAATGACCTTTCAATATAAAATATTTATTTATATTACAATTATTATCAGGATCATTGTCGACTCAACTATCTTAGTTGACTTCAAATAGTCCTTGGTTGACCAAATCACCTTATAAGTGCTTGATTCATTAATAAGGATGTTCAGTTTAGTAGTTAAGTAGGAAGAAGCAAATGATAGACTATAGATTTATGATTTATGGTATGCTTGACACTAATGATGCTAGAATTATTAATTTATTTGGATAAATATAGAGATAGCAAGCGAAATCTAGGTGCTTAAACGAATGCTATGTGTTAATTACATGTTAGATTTAGTGTATAATCTAATTAATTGTGGTTGGATTTTAATCTTCATTGATTGTTCCATATACTTGTTAAAATATCTTTTGCAAAAATTTAGGAACCTCTCTATTTTAATTTAAAATAATACGAGAGGTTTAGTCTTTTTCTATACAAGCTATGCTATAGTGACATATTTTTCCTTAGGGATAGCAAACATTTTTTGGTCATTTGTGCTCGTTCAAATCATAAGAACCAAAGCATGCTGTATACTTCTTATAACAACTTAGACCATGGGTCTAATTTACATGGTTATAACCCTTTTCCCTTTCTCTTGAACGAGCATGTTAGAAGCTGGCCTCTCACAAAGTGATATCTGAAACTTGCAAGTGTCTAGCTCCCACACCTATTTGTAACCCTAATAATTTTATTTAGCTTCGTTGACTACTAAAGTAGACGTGGTCAAATCAAAAGCATGTACCTTGTATTATAGATAAGGTTCTTGGAAAAAATGATTTAAAGCTCAATTCCTTTATTATTGACATATTATTATCTTCTTAACCCTCTTACTTAATTCCCTTCCCCCATACTTAAAATGAATATTGACTTAATGTTTTAAAACATTATAAACAGACAGGGGATCATCAGCAAATTAAAGCAAGAATTTAAAGTCATAAGTTTAGGAAAACTTCTCTGTTTAGGATTTAAGTTTTGAAATTAGACAAGAGATCATAGAATTTGTTGCCTTCTTGATTCAAATTGTTTAATATGGCAGACAAGGCAAATCATCAGTAATTGCTACTGGCTTTATCGGAGCTGTGGCTTGAAATTGGATAAAAAATTCCAAGTTATTTTTGCATTCTAGCTTATTTTTAGATTAACTAAACTTTGTTTAGTAACCTGCACAAAAATCATACTTATTTTGCCACAAAGAATTATACTTATTTACAAAGAATAATAAATAAAAAATATAAAGAATTAGCTAAGCTCTAGGAAGAATATATTCTAATTTATGAATTGTTGTAAAGAATGTAAGAAAGAATGTTAAAGAAATAAGGAATACAAACTTTTAAGAAATATTTTTAAAGTTAAGGGAGCCAGGAGTTTCTATTCTTATCTTCTAACCAATATCTCTATCTCTTGTTCCTTTCTTTCTTTCTTCCTTTCTTCCTTCAGTCCTACAAGCTCTTACTCTGCCACTACCAGCATCTCTACCACCAATATGCTACCACCATCCCTAGGTGCTTTAGTTCTTCTACTAGGTTGTTGTCTCTTAGGGGGTGGAGTTTGACTTATGGTAAGTGTTAATGTTCTTTGCTCAATTTACCCATCCCTTATTAAGATTGAAACTACCCCTATTGCTATTATCATCTTCTATACCCATTACAGCATCTACATAACCAGTCTTAGCTCTAACAATTGAGGAGATATCCTCATCAGATGCTTCATCTTGAATAATCAGCCTCCTCCTTTGATAGACATGAATTATCTATGGTTTTTATGATTGATTAAGTATAAATTTGGGCATTGAGTTATGTTTCTAATTAAGAATTGATACTTAATTCAACAATATTTTCATTTCAGGTGACTTTGGACCATAACAATATAATTTGGAGCAATTTGGAACAAAGAGGATACAATTTTATCTAAAGCAAGTGGGGATATCAATCACGGGCGAGAAAAGGAATTTTTCTCGTGAATAGTACAAATCTATCCCCTCTGGTCGTCCGTGATTCAGACAAAGAAGGCGAAGAAAATTTTCTCAGCAGCAATCCCAGACCATTGTTCGCCCAAGATTTAGAGTCTGTTGAGACGACATATTTTCATTTCTTTTATTCAACGATATATATTAGTTCGGAAAAGTGAGATAAAACTTCATCAAGCGATGTATTGTTCGAAAAAATAAGTTCCAGAAAAGAAAAAAAATAGATTATTAATACACTATACCCATTAGTAAGAGAAGGGATTCATTATTCATTCTTGTTACATCAAGACACCATTTAGTAGTTCTTGTTCTTCTTTTCTTGAAACAGTTTGAAGAGGAGTGTGTTGTAATTAGTATTCTTCTAGAAGAACTCGAGAGAGACGTGGGGAAATCAAGTGTTCGTGTTGTGATTTGTAACAACATTTCTTCATTGTATCAAAAGGGGTTTCTTCTTCTTCTCTAATTCTCATCTTATTTCTGTTATAATCATGTCTTTTCTGAGTTTGTATTTTTTTCATCATGTGTGAGTAGTGGGTTTGGTTTGAAGTCATATTAACATGAATTGTGCTTTTAATTGTTAGTAATCCGCTTATTACGAATTTCTAGTGATAGAATTCATAAAAGTTAGGAAATTGTAGTGCACAACATTCTCCTACTAGATCTCGATGGAAAATGTTGAGAAAATTCCATCGAGTAGATCTAAGTCATTAGAACAAACTACTCCTTTGATAGAGATATTAATAGGAAGTTTGCTGCATTTTTTAAGGAATTTGAGGACAACAAGAGTTCTTTAAGAAAGTCTGATTTGTCCATTCACTTAGAAGAGATTCTAGTGGATGCAAATTTGGATTAGAATTGGTTATTTATGAGAATACTGACCATGAATCAAGAATTCCAGTAGATAAGTAATTAATAGGATGAATTGTTATTTAATCATGTTAATTTGATGAAGTAAACCGTTGTTTAATTTGAGTTCAATTTTGTTGTATCATTGTTACGTTGTTTTGGTGATATCTGAAGTTAGTGTAGTTTAATTGTAAATTTAGACTTAATTCACTTAATTTGACCATTCGATTGCTAGATAATAGGAAGGTTAAATAGTACTAGTGCTTGACACATTCCTTGAGGAGACGACCCTATACTTTACTTTATACTACTGAATGATAGGTACACTTGCCTATCAATCCGAGTAAAGAAGAGGATATAGGTTTATAAATCATAAAAACAAGACAACAAGTTTTTGGTACCGTTGCCGGGGAAACGGTTTCAACATTAGGAAAAATTAAAATTCTGTGCATCTAGTGTTTTAATTTTGTTTGTTTTATCATATTGACAACTTCCATTATCATTTAATTGATTGAGTTTTTGCAGGTTTATGACCCGAAGTCGTGCAACTGATTTAGCCGATTTGACCCGAACCTGAAAGAACAGCACAAAAAATCTAAGGAAGATTAGAAGATTCTACATAAGTTACCCATCACAAAGAGAGAAACTAAACCAGAATCGTCAAGCATGGAATCGGGAATGAGAATGTGAACCACAAAGGGGTGGTGAAGTTGATGATCCTGCAATTAATGAGAATCAAGCTGGAGGAAATAATCCAGTTAGAGATGCTGGAAATGAGGTTAATAGGCCTATGTGGGACATGTTTATGCCCACAATTGATGGAGTTGCACCATCCATTCAATATCCTCCAATTTAGGCAAACAACTTTGAGTTGAAACCTGCTTTGATTGAGATGGTACAAGTCAATCAGTTTGGAGGAGGAGTTTCAGAAGACTTACATGGTCATTTGAAGAACTTCTTGTAAATATGTGCTACTATCAAGACCAATGGAGCACCAAATGAATCAATACGCCTTTTATTATTCCCTTTTTCTCTTAGGGACAAGGCGCAGTTGGTTAGAGTCATTACCTCCTCATTCACTAACCAATTGGGATCAAGTGGCACAAGATTTCTAGAACAGTTCTTTCCTCCTAACAAAACAATTCAACTGAGAAATGAGATATTCTCCTTCCGCCAATATGAAGGAGAATCACTTTATGAGGCATGGGAAAGGTTTAAGGAACTTCTTCGGCATTGTCCTCACCATAGGATTTCAATGCATGATTTGGTCAATATTTTATACATCTCTTGGTGATCAGAAGAAAACGATGATTGACTCTATAGCTAGGGAGTTTGATGAAGAAAAGTGCTCCTGAGGCTTATGACTTGATTGAAGAATTGGCAAGGAACACATTCAGTTGGCATAGTGAAAGGAACAACCCACGACCAGTAGCTGCTATATATGAGTCAGAGTCGGTTCTCAAATTAGGGCACAAGTAGCATCACTTACGGCTCAGATGAGTAAAATGAAAGCAAGTATGGATGCTTTACCTCAAGGTGATTTTCTTGTGAGTCCAATAGGCGAATCTTATATTCCTGAAGATGGTTCAAGCATGGAAAATGTGAATTTCATGAACAGATTTGAAAGAGGAACCGGGAATTATAATCCCTATAGTAATACATATAATCCAGGTTGGAGGAATCACCCTAATTTTTCTTGGAGAAATCAAATGCCCAAGGATCAATGTTCCATTGGGTTTAGAAGCCACAACAATTACCAGCACCACAACAACGCCTTGCTTTGCCACCACCTGAGAAAAAGCACAACGTTGAAGACCTCTTGGCACAGTTCATGCAAAGTTCTGATACACGTCATCGGAATCAAGAGGCATCCATCCATAACTTGGAAAAGCAAATTAGCCAATTGGCTAAAATGCTTTCTGAAAGAGCTCCAAGTTCACTCCCTAGTAATACAGAGAAAATCCTAAGGAGCAGGTGAAGGTGTGACTCAGAAGTGGAAAGGAGTTACAAGTTCAAGAGAAAGACCAGAAAGAGAAGCAAGAAGTTGACACGAGAATAGGGAGAAAGCAGTGGAAAATGAGAAGTTAGAAGGAAAGGAATTATCCCCAGTACTAAAGGAATATACCATCTTTACCATATCCCTCCAGATTAAGAAAGGCTAAGGACGATGAGCATTACAAGAAGTTCTTGGAACTTTTCAAGCATTGCACATCAACCTTCCCTTAGTGGAAGCCTTGGGTCAAATGCCAAAGTGCCAAATTTCTAAGGAGCTTTTGTCAAATAAAAGGAAATTGGAGGAACTTTCCACTATTACTTTAGGTGGAGAGTACTCCACAGTTTTGTTGAACAAGTTACCTAGGAAACTCAAAGATCCTGGTAGCTTTATCATTCCATGTTTGATAGGAGACCTCCCGGTGGAAAGGGCATTAGCATATCTTGGACCTAGCATTAACCTTATGCCATACAACTTGTTCAAGAAATTGAATTTGGGAGAGCCCAAGAGTACACGGATGAGCATTCAGTTGGCTGATCGCTCCATGAGGTTTCCAAGAGGAGTGGTGGAGGATGTTTTGGTAAAGGTACATGATTTTATTTTTCCTGCTGATTTTGTAGTGTTGGACATGGATGAAGACATGGAGGTTCCACTTATTTTAGGAAGACCATTCTTGGCAACCGCTAGAGCTGTCATCGATGTCAAGGATGGAAAGCTGGTTCTTCGGGTTGGAAAGGAAGAGATGGTGATCAGAATGTCTGATGTTTTCAGGAAATCCATGAGCGGTGATGATGAATGTTTTTCTATTGATACTTGTGATTTTACCGTTTTTGATTTTTTGCAAGAAATTTTGATAAAAGATCCTTTGGAATCATGTTTGACAAGAAGAAGTAAATTGGATGGAACTGAAGAGGTTAAAGAAGTAGTTGATCAGTTGGATGTAGTTTCTGAACAAAGAAAGGATTTTGGAGTTGAGGAGCTTAACAGGGCAGTATTACTCAATTAAAACCCTCAGTTGAAGACCCTCCTGAATTAGAGATGAAACAGTTACCCTCTTACTTAGAATATGCCTTTTTGGCTTAGAATTTTAAACTACCGGTGATCATATCATCGAAGGTTGACTCAAGCCAAAAAGAGCGACTCCTATCTGTACTTAAGAAACATAAGGGCCATAGCATGGAAGATATGATATTAAGGGGATTAGTCCATCCTTTTGTACCCATAAGATCTTGATGGAAGATAGATATAAGTTTGTGGTGTAACCTCAACGGAGGATAAGTCCTAATATGAAAGAAGTTGTCAAGAAAGAGGTGGTAAAGTTGTTGGATGCAGGCCTTATTTACCCGATTTCTGATAGTCCATGGGTAAGTCCGGTCCAAGTGGTCCCGAAGAAGGGCGGTATTACAGTTGTGCTTAATGAGAGCAATGAATTGATCTTAATGCACACCGTGACAGGTTGGAGGGTGTGCATTGATTATAGGAGACTTAATGATGCTACACGAAAGGGTCACTTCCCTTTACCGTTTATTGACCAGATGCTGGAGCGACTTGTTGGTCATGAGTTTTATTGTTTCTTGGATGGAATGTCTGGATATTTTCAGATTCTCATAGCATCGGAAGATCAATAAAAGACAACATTCACTTGCCCCTACGGTACCTTTGCATATCGTAGAATGCCTTTTGGGTTATGTAATGCACTCGCAACTTTTCAAAGGTGTATGTTAGCCATATTTGGGGAGTTAGTGGAGAATGTGATGGAAGTGTTTATGGATGATTTTTTGGTGATTGGAAATTCATTTGAGAAATGTTTATTTAATCTAGAGAAAGTTTTGATGAGATGTGAGGAGACGAACCTGGTATTGAATTGGGAAAAATGCCATTTCATGGTACAACAAGGTATAGAGTTGGGTCACAAGATGTCGAGAAGTGGGATAGAAGTGGATATGGCAAAAGTGGAGGTGATTTCTAAGTTACCACCACCAACATCTGTCAAGGCAATAAGAAGCTTCCTCGGACATGCGGGTTTTTATCGTAGGTTTATCAAGGACTTTTCAAAAATTTCAAAACCTTTGACAAAATTGTTAGAAAAAGATATTACATTCAATTTTGATGAAAGGTGTTTGGAAGCTTTTAATACCCTAAAGGAGAAGTTAACCTATGCCCCTATAATGGCAGTTCCCGATTGGAATTTACCATTTGAACTCATGTGTGTGCAAGTGACTCTGCTATAGGGGTTGTATTAGGTCGGAGGAAGGAGAAGCACTTTTAGCCAATTTACTATGCAAGCAAGACTCTTACACCCACACAAGAGAATTATACCACAACAGAAAAAGAGATGCTTGCTATAGTATTTGCTTTTGATAAGTTCAGACCATATCTTATTTTATCCAAAGTGGTAGTATATACTAACCACTCTGCTTTGAAATACCTTCTTTCCAAAATTGATGCTAAACCAAGATTGATTAGATGGGTGTTACTACTCTAAGAGTTTGATTTGGAATTAGAGATAAGAAAGGAGCAGAAAATTTAGCAGCAGATCATCTATCTAGGTTGGATAATCCATATATGGGAGAATTGAAGGAGGATGAGATCAATGATAAATTTCCAGAAGAGAGTCTGTTTGCAATACAATCTATAGAGGATCAAGGAGCACCATGTTGTAGACATAGCAAACTATTTGGTTGGAAAGATCCTACACCAAGACTTGGACTCATACCAAAAGAAAAAGTTCTTCTCGGAATTAAAATATTACTTATGGGAAGATCCATATCTTTTTAGGGTTTGTGCTGATCATGTTATAAGACGTTGCGTCTCTCATTAGGAAGGACAGTAGATTTTGTTTCATTGCCATAGTGGTCCTACTGGAGGATACTATAGTGCCAATAGGACGGCACAAAAAGTCTTGGAATAAGGTTTTTATTAGCCAAGTATTTTCAAGGATTCTAACTCTTTTGTCTTAACTTGTGATAGGTGCCAAAGGACTGGGAACATATCAAAAAGAGATGAGATGTCCCAAAATTACATATTGGAATGCGAAGTTTTTGATGTGTGGGGAATCGATTTCATGAGACCATTCCCGAGTTCTTTTGGTAACAGGTATGTTCTTATGGCTGTTGATTACGTTTCAAAGTGGGTTGAGGCCCAAGCTCTGCCCACTAATGATGCCCGAGTTGTGCTCAAGTTCTTAAAAAAGTTATTTTCACAATTTAGAGCACCAAAGGCATTGATTAGTGACAGAGGGACTCATTTTTGCAACAGCCAAATAGAAAAGGCACTTAGGAGATATGGGTTACACCATCAGTTGGCTACTCTATATCATCCTCAGTCAAGTGGACAAGTTGAAGTTTCCAATAGGGAGATAAAAAGGATTTTGGAGAAGACAGTTAACCAAAATAGAAAAGATTGGGCAGATAGATTAGATGATGCTCTTTGGGCATATAGGACAGCTTTTAAGACACCTTTAGGCACCACCCCTTATAGGCTGGTGTATGGAAAGGCATGACATCTCCCAGTTGAGATTGAACACAAGGCCTATTAGGCTATAAAGATGGCTAATCTTGATTTAGAAACAGCTAGTGCAAGGAGAAAACTTCAACTGAATGAATTAAAGGAATGGAGATAGTTGGCCTATGAAAACAACAGGTTATATAAAGAGAGAACTAAATACCTACATGACACCTACATTAAACATCCAAAACATTTTAAGGAGGGAGATCATGTTCTTTTATACAACTCTAGATTAAGACTTTTTCCTGGGAAGTTGAGATCCAGATAGTTAGGACCTTTTACTTTCACTAAAGTATTTCCTTATGGGATGGTAGAAGTCACTCATCCAGAGAAAGGAACATTTAAGGTGAATGGCAAAGATGAAATTGTTCCATAGTGAAGTGAATCTGAATGTGGTCGGGAGGAGTTGAAGCTCCTCCAAATGGAAATTTGTTCGTGAAGAATTAAGGAATGTTAAGCTAGAGACAATAAACTAGCATGTGTTTTTATGATTATATGTTATATTTCACATCTATTAATCATTTATACTAGTTGTTAGAATAAGTTTTGGATTGTTGAATAGGTTGCTGAATTTTTTTGTTTTTGGATTATGTACTCTTAAAAAGAACACTTTTAGTGTATATTTATATATATATATATATATATATTTTATGTTAAAATTTTTTTTGAAGAGACAGAATAAGTCACACCTAATTGCACGGGCGGTACATAGCAGAGGGATCCAGTTGCCACTCCTATGCTCGCCTGTGACTGGATAAAGGCAGCCTTGGTGATAGACCCAGTAGCTATCCCAGTTCCTAGCACACTCGTGAAAAGCTCCCTAGGAGAATTTTTTTTTTACTCGCAGTAGGATCAAGCATCATTGCTCGCCCGTGATTGGATAAGAATGGTTTCTAGTGATACCACAACAGCAGTCACGCTCCTATGGTCGCCCGTGGTTCTCCAGGTAAGTACGCAGAACACCGAGGTCAGCAGCAATCACTGGTGTTTGTTCGCCCGTGATTTCTTTCCTTAACTCTTATACATATATATATATATATATATCTACTCATTTTGCTTCCTCTCAACATTTGAACACCCTCACTGCTCTACCCTACATTTCTCACGAAATTCTCCTAATTACATCTCCACACACGTCACTTGATTTTGTTCCTAGTTGTTCTACACCTTAAATTCAATCGCACATCAAAGGTATACTCCTTTAACAATTTTTGATTTTGTGCTCATGGAGTAGCTGTTGTTATTGTTTATTAATCCTCACTATAAATTAATGTTTTCTATGTGTATTCTTTGAAGTTCTTAATGTTTTATTATCATGTAGTACTCTTTGTTTAACTATTTCTAGTAGGATTTTGGTATATTTTGAAATTGTAACCAAGAACCCTAATTTTTAGTCATGTCAATTTCTGTTTTAGGGGTTAGAGCATCTGTAAGATTGTAGACCATAATGTACTAAGTGAAGTAAAGTAATGTATATATATGTCTAGTGGATTGATGATTTTATTTCCTTGCAAATTTGAGCATAATAAGTAACATGGATGTATATCAAGTGTTCGTGGTATCGTCTAAGAAGGCATAACAAGGTTAACAGTATAACAAACTTAGTTCGATGCCTCTTCCTAGGTTTAAATTGTCTTATAACAAGTTGGTGTTTGAGTACGAGTTGTTTCCCATCATGTATTTAGAGTATTTATCTTCCTGTCTATTGTCCTATTTTAGTCAATTGTATATGTTCTTGCGTTGTTAAGCATCTTTGTTTTGAATATATATACCTAGTGAGGGATTTTTATAGATCGTGTCATGTGCACAAATAGGATATATTAGTGATTCTTAGAAGTAAATGTTACTATTTTGGTGTTATTAGTTGTTTGATATTCTGGAACTGAATTGTTATGTGACTTTCTCCAGATGGCCCCTAAAAAAGCAACATAGCAAACAAAAGGTAAGAAGTGACAAAGAAGTGTGAAGGAAGTTGGTGAAACAAGTTCCAACGTACCTTCCAGAGTTCCTCCTGGATTGAATGGGGAAGACAGGGCCCGGTTTCAGAATTTTGTGTGAGTAAAAACATTTAGACCCCAATCCACTTTGGATTGGGATCGGTTGGATGAATATGGGTTAGTACCCGCTATGAGGAGACTTTTGAGAGATCAAGCATGGTTGCGATTATTTAGTATGAAGGAGAGACCTTATAAGGAGACCACATTGGCTTTCCTAGCTTCTTTTACCACAAAGAATCAAATCTGACCAGCTGGAATGACAAATGAGATTACCTTCTTTGCATTTGGAAAGTACCACACCGTGAGCATGAAGAAGTTTGTAGGAGCTATGGCATTGTACACCAATGCAAAGTTGAATGACCCTGAATTTAAAAATTTACCAATCAATCTGCCTTTTGGAGTCACTGCAACCAATGTATGGTCATCTCTCACACAAGATTGAGGGTTTGAAGCTAGTCGATCAAAGTCTTCCTCCCTCAAGCTCACAAGCCACAGTGTATTCCATTATCTCCAAGTCTGAACTTTGAATTCTAAGATGGAGAGCCCAGGCATTGTTGGGGAAAAGAACATTATACCCTTATATAGTGTCACTCAATCCTATAGAGTCAATGTAGGAGTCTTGGTGACTGCTGCTATTCGTCACCAAGCAGGAGCTAAGAATAAAGGAATCTACATTGGGGGAATGATTACTCGGATTTTGAAAAATTTGAAGCTTTGTCCGGTGTCAAGAGGTCCATTAGATGCAGGACCAAAACCAATACCCCTCCTAAGGATCCCTTTAGCCAATGGAACACCCCAAAAATCACTCAAAAAGGTTTTGATGCAGAAGCCCCTGAGATTGACCAATCCCCACATGATACTGCTCATTTCTCTGCTGGAAATTTAGCCCGACTAGAAAGAACTATCGAGGAGCTCAAACAAACCCAAGAGACTATGATTACTAAGCAAAATGGCATGATTACATTATTGAAAAATCTTGCCAATTATATTGGATGTGCTGTTCCAGATTGTTTGAGTGGTAGTCCTCTTAGGGAGGCAAGAGCTCAAACAGAGGAGGGGGAGTCCAGTCAAGCTCCTGCTTTACTTCCAACTCCACCTTCACCAGAGCAATTTCCTGATCTTAATTAGGAGGAACAGGCTAAGGGAGTGGTCTTCTCTTCAAGTGAGGAGGAGGAAGAAGACCAGGAAGAAGATGCAGGGGAAATGGAAGACTCTGAATCTGAAGATGAAGGGGATGATGACCAGGGTGATAGAGAAGAGGGATCAGATGAAGAAGAAGAGGATAGTGGATCGGATTGAAGAGGATGGTAGCTTGGCATGATTTGGAATTGCTACCTTTCTCACTTTTCTGCTTTTATTTCTTTTAGGCCATCGGATTTTATATTTTTGTTTTTATTGTAAATCTGCAAGACATATGAAGCAGTTTAATTTTGTCTATTCTGTGATGAATGAAGGTTTTTCTATTTTGACATTGCTTGGAAAGGAGAGTGTTGGAATTAAATAAATGAAAGGATCATTTATGTTACCAACTCGCACCATATCCATAAGGGAAGTTCAATTCTTTTGTTACTTAAATTGGTTCTTTTTGGTTCTATTAGTGAGACATTGGGGACAATGTCTCCAATAAGTGTGGGGAAGGGGGCATGCTTGACATGCTAGTTGTAGTTGTTTAATGAGTTGAAGTTGCTGAATGATAATGAATGCCTATTTTATGTCTGTCAAATGATACTTAAGTGGTTGAAATCTGAAAGAAAATGGTGCTAAAGTATGTTCTGAATTTTTTTTTTTAGTGTTGGAGTAAGGGAATGAATCACATGAAAAAAAATTTCTTTTTGTGTATATTTCTAAGGTTATGATAACTTTGTTGAATCATTGTAAGCTAGTCTTGCTTGCTTTTAACTTGAAATTCTGATCTGAATAGTATTGATTTAGAGATTTTAAAGGATTCTAGTTAAACTTTCTATTAAATCTCAATTGTGAATGAATGTCATATTTAAATAATCTTTAGTACAAGTTCAAATGATACTAATCACTTGGTAATCTTTCATCAGATTTTTACTTCTTCTTTTAAAAAAAATAATAAAAATAAATAAATAAAAATAAAATTTTAAGCAAGGTGTTGTAGTGTTTGAGGTTCTAAGGGGTCCCTTTAAAACCTGGTCACCTAAGGTCATCTGAATTGGGATTGACCGACCAAGGATTTCATTTCAACACTGAAATTACTTAGAAATAAAAGTTCAATGAATTTTATAACTCGAATGAGTAAGTCTACGGGACGCCCTTTTTAAGGGAATAATGTCTATTAATTTGAGTGACGAGCTTAGATTTATCGGCTAAAAGTTCGCTACATGGGTTATATAATTCTGTTAAGAAAAATAAAAGAAGAAGAAGAAGAAGAACAATAGAAGAAAGGAAGCCAGGGGATCTGTTGATGTGTATGCTTGTATTAAAGAATTTGATCTTGAATTAATAGTGGATTAAAATCTATAAAAGAATGGAATGAGAATACTTGAATTCCTTTATATGTGCTCATTAGTAATATTGTTTTTGTATTAGAATTTTTTTTAAAGGCAAAGTATCAAGACTAACTTGCTGTGATTAGCCTAGTAATTCTAGTAAGTTGAATGAAGCATTAAGGAGCTAATAAATGTGAAAATAAGTTTTGCACCATTGTTTAATTTTGTTTTCAAAATTCATCAGCTTCTTGTTTGAGGACAAACAAGGCTTAAGTGTGGGGATATTTGATAGGCATGAATTATCTATGGTTTTTATGATTGATTAAGTATAAATTTAGGCATTAAGTTATGTTTCTAATTAAGAATTGATACTTAATTCAACAATATTTTCATTTTAGGTGACTTTGGACCATAACAATACAATTTGGATAAATTTAGAAGAAAGAGGATACAATTTTATCTAAAGCAAGTGGGGATATCTTGAATCACGGCGAGAAAAAGAATTTTTCTCTTGAATAGTGCAAATCAAGCCCCTCTGGTTGCCCATGATTCAGACAAAGAAGGCGAAGAAAATTTTCTAGCAGCAATCTAGCCCTCTGGTCGCCCGTGATTCAGACAAAGAAGGCGAAGAAAATTTTCCAGCAGTAATCCCAGACCATTGTTCCCAAGATTTAGAGTTGTTGAGAGACATATTTTCATTTCTTTTATTCAACCGATATATTAGTTCAGACAAAGTGAGATAAGACTTCATCAAGCGATGTATTGTTCGAAAAATAAGTTCCAGAAAAGAAAAAAATAGATTATTAATACACTATACCCATTAGTAAGAGAAGGGGATTCATTATTCATTCTTGTTACATCAAGACACCATTTAGTAGTTCTTGTTCTTCTTTTCTTGAAATAGTTTGAAAGAGGAGTGTGTTGTAATTAGTATTCTTCTAGAAGAAACTCGAGAGAGACGTGGGGGAAATCAAGTGTTCATGTTGTGATTTGTAACAACATTTCTTTCATCGTATCAAAAAAAGGGGTTTCTTCTTCTTCTCTAATTCTAATCTTAATTTCTGTTATAATCATGTCTTTTCTGAGTTTGTATTCTTGTTTCATCATGTGTGAGTAGTGGGTTTGGTTTGCGAAGTCATATTAACATGAATTATACTTTTAATTGTTAGTAATCAGCTTAGTTACGAATTTCTAGTGATAGAATTTCATAAAAGTTAGGAAACTGTAGTGCACAACATTCTCCTACACTAGATCTCGATGGAAAATGTTGAGAAGCAATTCCATCGAGTAGATCTAAGTCATTAGAACAAACTACTCCTATTGATAGAGATATTAATAGGAAGTTTGCTGCATGTTTTTAAGGAATTTGAGGACAACAAGAGTTCGTAAGAGAAGTCTGATTTGTCCATTCACTTAGAAGAGATTCTAGTGGATGCAAATTTGGATTAGAATTGGTTATTTATGAGAATAGTGATCATGAATCAAGAATTCCAGTAGATAAGTAATTAATAGGATGAATTGTTATTTAATCATGTTAATTTGATGAAGTAAACCCATTGTTTAATTTGAGTTAAATTTTGTTGTATCATTGTTACCGTGTTGTTTTGGTGATAGTTTGAAGTTAGTGTAGTTTTAATTGTAAATTTAGACTTAATTCACTTAATTTGACCATTTGATTGCTAGATAATAGGAAGGTTAAATAAGTACTAGTGCTTGACACATTCCCTGAGGAGACGACCCTATACTTAACTTTATACTACTGAACGATAGGTACACTTGCCTATCAATCCAAGTAAAGAAGAGGATATAGGTTTATAAATCATAAAAACAAGACAACACTCCTCCTCTTTGGAACTGATCTCTTGGTCCTTTTGAGAATTTTGGAAAAAGGTTTAACTGGAGAGATAGGAGCTAGAGTCATTTTGGGGATAGGCTCCAAAATGGGAGAGTTATGTTCTAGTGAAGGTGGGATGTGAGTTTGAGTAATGGCTTCAAAATTCTGGTGATAAGTCTTCCTAGAAAAGTTCCCTTTCCCCACGCACTAGCTAAATGCCTAAGTCTCCATGCTACTACCAACCCGACATCCATCCTCTTCTTCCTCATCATATTGTAGACAGGATGGAGTTTAGATTCAGCTATTGTTGTTGTCCCCTCTATCTTGGAGAAAATGCTTCTAGTGAGCATATAGTGCAATATTCTAGCACTTTTCTCTTTAAAGTTGGAGCTAGTTGTCTTGGAGGGAAAGAATCTTCCTTCAATCTCTTCTACTACAAGTTTCTTTAGATCTTCCTCTGATATTTCAGTTGGTAGGCCTGTGAGCTCTTCACTCAAAACTCCTTCTTCCTCACCATATAGTCCTATGGATGATTTAAATTTCTTCATTGGTACCTCCCTGTACTAACTAAAGGCATATAAACTGACAGTATCATTCAAACTAGGGGTCTGACACCTTTTTATGAAACTTGCCATGAATGCCAAGGTTACTCCTCCATAAGCTTCTTCTTTTATCTAAAAAATCTTCTCCCATGCTTGGTCTTCGAAATATCCTCTAAATTCTTGCTCTATACCATAACTCTCTTATCATACCCCATCTATAGCAACATTCACGACAATTTGTTTCTTTACCAGAAAAGTTTTAAATTTCTTTACATCCCCATCATTTAGTCCTATAGGAAATTAAGGATGAATACTTGCTTGGATAGTGGGCCTATAATCAATTATAGCCCTTTTGGATTGTTTCTAGGGTTGTGTTTGTGATCCTTTGGGTGCCATTACTACAAAAGTAAAGCAAACAACATATGTGTTGGATTTGAAATTCATTACAAATAAAAGAAATTTGTCATAATTTCTTGACTAAACCTAATATAGTGCTTATTACATTTACTTAAAGAAATAAATTTAGGGCACAACCATTTGCATCTTTTCTTTATAGAATTTCATATTGATTTAATTACATTAGTGTTCTCTAAGCTTATACTTTTAGAAAAAAAATTAGGTTTTTAAAACATTTGAAACAAACTAAGTTCATTTCAAACTTCCTTAGGAGTTTAAAAGTCACAATAAAGTTGCTACAGATTATTAAAGAAACCCTATCATTCTTAAGGAGAAACATACCAAGAACATATATCTTAACTCATTTTCATCAAAAATAGTTTACTTTTCATTGGAAACATTAGATAATCAAAATGTGTAAAAATTGAAACCCTAAAAGTATGCAGATTAACCTAGCATTTGTATTCAGATGAACCAGTAAAAGAAAAGAAATGACCTTACGTTAGTGGTTTGATGCAAGAAATATTGAAAATGAATGATTTTTTATGAGTTCATAAATGCAGGTGTATCGACGGTATCAAGAGCGCTTTTAAGTTTAGAAGAAATTTGAATGAAGCAGTGAATGAGAGGGAAACAACAGTATTATTGCTTTTATATTGAACGTGTTGCAGGTTCAATCGATGGCTCGATTTAAAACGTGATTTTTATTTATTAAAAACAAAAACAAGAATTAAAGAATTAACGCTTTTATTTAAATCACAACTAAAAGAATAAAGAAATCGAGGCCTCCATTTGGGCTTTCTTTTGTCTTGCAAAAAGAATATTGTGGTCTTTATTTATGTCGCGGCTCAAAAAATAACAAAGAATAGAATTAAAGACAACCATTAGTCACTATCGTGGGCTCAATTTAAGCCATGATTAAGACTTTGACCAAAAACTTATTCTCCTTTTATGAACAGTGGATTGATTGGTGGCCAAAATTATATCAGGTGAATTCCTACAAAAACACCTCAAAATAATCCTTAAAGCACAAAATGCAACATAAATGCAATTATTTCTCTATCATTCATTCTCAAACAAATAATTTCATGAAAAACAACAGAACTTCATAAACTGCAAAATTATCTTCCATAGATTGAGCAAAAATTAGGTTTTTAACAAAACCTATTAAAAGTCTTTACAAACTAGTAGACAATTAAGCATAAATTCCACCAAGCACATCATTTTTCCTTCTCCAAACATCCAATCACCATCATAATTTCATGAATCAAAGGTGTCTTTAAAGAAAACAAAATTTTTTCTTAAACAACAAAAAGAAAGCTAGGATTAATCATCCTAAGAGTCCATCTTTCTCTATTCTTAGCTTGTTCTTCGGGATTAGCTTCCATGATGGCTAATAGGGATCTTTGAGGTCTTTCTGAAAGGAGTTTTGAAATTTCATCTATTTGTGTCCACAGATTATGAATTGCAGCTGAATGGTTTCTCAATGTAGTGTCAATGGTCTACTATCTAACTTCATATGCTTTAATGAATTGAGGAATTAATTCCTCCAAAGAATTCTTTTTAGCCTAGGAGACACTTAACCTTTGATCCTGTGGCTTCTGAAAGTTTGGTGGGTTAAAGCCAGATTGTTGGAAGTTGTTATTACTCCACCTAAAATTTAGATGGTTTCTCTAACTAAGGTTGTATGTATTGCTGTAGGGGTCATTTTTTGGTCCATTGAAAATTTTCACATGCTCCACATTCTCAGAAGTCATACCCTCAACATTCTATCTAAAGATGCCATATACCAAGTTTACTTAGCTAGTCCCCATGGTCATGTTGTCCACCTTCCTAGTCAAGGCTTTTGTCTTGGAGGTCAGATTTGTTATCATATTAAGCTTAAAAACTCCTATAGTATTCTCTTTCTTAGCTTTCATAGATGACCTGTAAACCCTTAGATTTTTTGATGATTTTTAAGTTCAAACCTTGGAATCGGAAGTCAACAAAAAACCCTAGTCAATAAAAACCTATGCCAAAACCCTAGAATTTAGATCCGACAATCCCGTGTTCTTAAACCATAGACAATGAAATTAATTTAATGGCTTGTAATGGTTCGTACTTATATAGGAAAGTATAAAAATATAAGATATATCGTTTTCTAATGTCTTTTGAATCTGAATAAGATCAGTTTTCGAAAACTGTACCTGGGAACACCGGACGGTAAAAATATTCCGTTTATACCGATAGACTTGTAGTAACATAAGAAACCCAAAAATATCAATTTTGTAATTTTTCGGTAACTAAAAATTACATATATCATATTTATACGTGTATTTTCTTTACTACCAGTAACTTATTAGTCTTATTTACTATTCATTATACTTCTCTACTATTCATTATTATTCACCTATCTCTACTTTTCCTTACTACCTATTCTTACTACCCATATACCCATTTTTCTTACTTTTTACTTTTATAATATATCTTATATCAAATCATATCTTACATATTAATTATTTTATTACAAAATACAAATAAATCAACTCTCTCTCTCTCTTTTCCCTCCAAACCGGTGCCACCTTCCCCTCTCCCTCTCTATTTATTTTTCTTTTTCAATGTATTTTATTATATTTAATTTTCAATCCAAAAATTCTATAAATACCTCATTTTCCTCTACTTCTTTCATACCTTCAATTCATATAACAAAACTCTCTCAAAATCTCTCCACAAACACTCTCCACAAAATTCTTCTTTACCAAAACACTTTTTCACCAAACACTCACAAAATCCCTCTTTATACACAAACCATCTACCACATAAACATACATTCATTACATTCTTCCTACTACAAAACACTTTCGGTAAACTTCTTTCCAACTATCCATTTTAACCATGTCATGTAACTTAGCATGACCATAGTGTTGTTTTGAAACTCATATGAGTAGTAAAAGTAATAACATGTTCATGCTTTGTTCTTGCACATGAAATTCCTATATTATTATCTTGTTATTATGCTTCTATATATGTTGTTACTAATGATATTATTTGTTATTATGCTCTAATCTAACTCTATATATATATTATTAAGTATATGTATATATATATATATATATATAATTTTAGAGCCTAATGCTCACTAACTTTCTCTAACTTGCTATTATTGCTTTTTCCTTTTCTTTCTTTTTCTTTTTCTTTTTAGGACTTAGTCCCAAGATGCCTTGATGAAGCTAAGGCTCCCTGTAAACCCTCAAATTTTTGGAATCGGTTTAGCCTAAAAACTTTAAACCAGAAGTCAACCGAAGCTCTAAAGGTCAACAAAACCCTAGTTAGACGTAATAGCTTAAGTCCGGTACTCCCGAATAAGAAACTCGATGAGGATAAGTGGAAGTTTAGAATGTAGAATAATGCGGAATTATCTAAGGCAACATAAAAAGGTCAGATTAGTAAAACCGCAACTCATCTCAAACCCGATCGGACATGGTTCTTGAAAAACGTGTCCAGGACCCCAGAATAGTAAAAATATTCCGAATACATCGTTAGACTCGTAAAAATATAAGGTATTCAAAAATATCAATTTTGTAATTTTTTGGTAAGTAAAAATAACAGATATCGCATTTATACTTGTATTTTCTTACTACCGGTACTTTATTAGTCACATCTACTTTACATTACATTATTCATTACTATTCTACACTATTCTTTTCTCTCTACTTTTTACCTTTCCCATAACTTTATTTCACATCTACTTTATTTATTACTTCATTAAATCCACAAAATACAAAAAAAAAAAACACTCCCCCTCTCTCCTCACTATGGCCAACACCCCGTCCCCCCCATGCATCCTCAATTTGTTTTATTTTTCTTTTATTTTAATCTCACAAAAATCACTCCACATTTTCTTATAAATACCCCTTCTGTTTCACTTCTTTCACATAATTACTACCCACAAATTCTACAAAAAATCTCCCAAAATCTTTTCTCAAAACTCTCTCAAAATATCCTCCCAAAACTCTCTCAAATTTATTCCAAAACAACTTCTACGAACAACTAAAACCCATAACCACATAACAATACCAAAGTCTTCTTTAGATAACCATTCCATATTATTTTCCTTCTTCTCATGTCATGTAACTTTACATGACCATAGTGTGAGTTTCCAAAGACTAAATGTTATGGAAGCTACATTATGTTTATGTATTGTTCTTGTTCATGAAAATCTATTTATGTTTATGTTATTATTTTTGTTCATATTATTGTTACTATATCTAAGTATTATTATCTATATATATATACATATTCTTTAGAGCATATAAGCTCACTTGCAATTTATTTATTTTTATGCAATGCAATTTATTATTATTCCATTGCAATTTGTTTATTTATTCATTGTTATTTTAAGACTAGTCTCTAGTTTAGACTTGTCATCATCAAGTCAAAACAAATTTTTCTTTCTTTCATTTTATTTTGAGACTAGTCTACTTCTTAGTCCCGGAGCCTTGAAAAAGCTAAACTCCAATACTTGACTTTATTAATTATGTTATTTTGCTTGCTATTATTTTCTCATAATTCATATTCATTTAAATTGTTGTCCAAAGTTTCAAGTTCTAAAAATAATTGACAAAAAGGAGATTTTGACACTTAAAAACAAGTTTATGTAAAGTATGAGATCTATGGTTTAAACAAAAAAAATAAAGTTATCTCTTTTCAAGTTACAAAAAGAACTCACTAAAATTTTTGAAACTACTTTTGTCATGAAAAGCTTCTTAAAACTTTTAATATTCCACTTTGTTTTTCAAAAGAAAATAATTGTTGGTATAAAAATGATTTTCATGAAAAAGATAGCATAATGAAAGGATGAGGAATTTTCAAATAAAGATTTTTGCAAACAAATAGACCAAGAAATTCGTATAGGAAAAATAAATAGGAAAATAGTATTAACATAGAAAACATAGAAAGAAGAAAAGTTATTTTCAAAAAGTTACTTGGAAATACACATACATAAGTCAACATAAAACATCTTTGGAAAACAAAGGAAACAAAATATTCATTTAAAGAGACCTACAAAAAATGAATTCTTCTAAACTATATTTTTCAAAAAAAAAAAAAAAAAAAAACTCCAAAACCGACATAATTTTATTTGAGCAACATGAATGGATAACAAACACTTGAGCATGAATAAATATGAGCTAAGTAACCATAAAAAGAGAATTTTTCAACTATATATATAACTAAGTATTTATCAAACAAATTTTGATTTCTTGAACCAAAGTTGTTTTTGCATTGGAAAATCCGTGGTGAATTTTGTCGCCATGTTTTAGAGCCTATATGACCTTGTTTGTTAAAAATAATTTTAGAAATGGGTATATCTTTTTGAGTAGGTAGAAATTGATATATTATATGCGCGATTCCGATTTAAAATAACCAAGTTATGGCCATTTTAAGTTGGAACTTTCCTTTATACGAACTTTAACGTTCTTTTGACATTGTCTTATCAAAATTCAAGAAAATCATCAAGAAATACTCATTGTGGGTATTTTCTTTGACTAGGTGACTCCGAGGAAGGATACCGATATCTCGAAGATTATTTCGATTAAGAGGAGTGTGTGAACGACTTAACCGCATAGAGGAATAGTCGACATGGCATCGTGAGTTTATTTCCTTTAAATGATATACTTGTTGTGCTTGTAATTTAGTTGCATTAGAGTTAGGAAAAGGAAAATGGATATGTATGTCAATTAATTCTTTGAAAGAATCCTAACAATATCGAGGTGGAATTGATTTAAAATGTTTGTTTTAGCATAGCACTTGCTTTGTATGAGATGCTTTGATCACCATAAACTTGATAATAATAATGTTACGATATCATAAATAAATGATTCATGCATACCACGAAGTGAGTCACATTGCATTTGGGTTATTATCCTTGGGTGAGAAGGATAGTAAGCTCATGTCGAAAGCAACACTTGGCGGAGGATCCGAAAGTAATTGCTTAGCGACGTTATGGAAAAAGGAAATGGTTGGCGGAAGATCCGAAAGCAAGGCTCAATTCAAGTAGACTTCATATGCTTGGCAATATTGATCAAAAGCATAAAACTTTTTATTAAAACTACTTGTTTTGAGGTTATGTATCACCAAACCCCAATAGAGGGCGCAAATCCATTCAACATATAGTTCTCAGAAAACTATATGTCTTGTTTGCCCATGTGTATATTGCATTTCATTTGTTTGATTAATTAACTATTTTGAAACTTGTTACAAGAAGTTATTTATGGAAATAATTCTCACTAATCCTGTTAGCTTATACCCCCATAGATATCTTTTGCAGTTTCCTATTTATGGTTAAGGCCACGAGGACCCTGCGGTCAGGCAATTTCTTTTTGGGATAAAGAAGATTATAGATGAAGTTAGTATTAGTAATGATGTACATATATTCTTGTAATAGATTAGTGACCAAGGGAAATGTCCTTAAGTTGTAAAGATCATTGTTATAAGTAATTGAATATTATGAATCTTCTTTTCTTAATATGTTATTAGATCTTCTTAAGCTTCATAATTCCATGTATGGTCCTCTAAAATTATGAAAGCACGTCTTACACTTAATATTAAAGCTTTTGGGAGTGGCTAAGGTTGTCATATTAAGCTTTAATATTGAGTGTGGCGGACTGTTACGTTTAGGGTACCCCTTAGGGCATGACACTCCCAATACTTGATAGGGTTACCTTGATGAAGCTAAGGCTCCTAATGCTTGACCGAGTTATCTTGATGAAGCTAAGTTCCCAATAATTGATATATTATCTTGCTTATTATTGCTATATTGCTTATAAATATTATCTGCTTCTTATCTTATATATTTTCATCATTTTTCATATTATGTGCTCATGAACATGCATTATCATAATGATCTTGTGTCAACAAAAATTTAAAGTAGATGTTTCTTTAATAAAGGAAAATGGAACTAAATTCTCTTAATATATAACTTTATGTCTAAATCAAGATTTTATTAGCAAACCCATAGGAAAATCATTTTTACAACTTCTTTTCAAACTCACCAAGATTTTTCTTAATAAAGATGAAGATGATTTCATAAAAGAAATTGACAAACAAAATGAACTTTTCGTTGATAATAGACCACATAAAGTTTATCAAAACTTAGCATAATGTTTTCTTAGTAAACAAATTTTTTTATAAAAGTTTACTTATAGGATTTAAACTAACTTCATAATAACAACAAAAAACAAAACTAGTTTTCAAAGTTAAGATAGAAATCAACCCTCTAATCTATAAACCCACACATAAGATAAAGGATTTCCAAGTATATAAATAATAAACTCATTTCAAAAGAAACAAAAAGGATATAAGAATGATGATTTCAAAAACAGCAAATTTTATCAACAACTTAAAAAGAATAAATTCTTTCCAAGAAAAATTGATAGAAGACTTAAGGAACTAAGTTTTAAAAATAAAAAATTATTTCAAAGAAGTTAGAAGATGAGAATATAAGGATAAAATAATTGGTTTAACAAAACCATTTTTCTTTAAAAAGAAAATATATACAAGATAAAAATCACCATAGGCTATCCATAACTTGATAGAAACTTTGGAAACTTACTTTTTGCCATAAAAGCAAAATTTGTAAGAGATTAAAAGTTAAAAAGGAAATTTAATTGTTTTGAGAAAGAAATTAGAAAACAAAATAAGAATGTAATTGTTTACAATAACCTAAGAAATTATAAAGTTTCTCCAAAACATTTAGAAAGAAATTTGTTAAGTTTTAACACCTTTAAAATAAATTGTTTTACGAAAAAATAATCGTTGAGACAACACCATTAGAATCTTGCATATAATATGAGTCTATAAAATAGTCAAAGGATTTATCAACTATATATATCTATATTTTGCCAAAGGGATTTTTGAATAAAAAAAATTGAGTTTGGAAATTGTTTTGCAAAAACTGGAATTTCTCGTTTTAGTTCTACCAAGGCTTTTGGGAAGCAAAACGACATTTGGTATAGAAAATAACCTTAGAAATGAATAGATGTTTTCAAGTAGGTAGAAATCGGTACATTATATGCAAAATTCTGAGTTAAAATGAGTAAGTTATAGCCATTTTAAGTTGGAATTCCTTCTATACAAATTTTGACAACCTAATAACAATATAATTACAAGTTTAAGTGGAACTTTCAAGAAATACTCATTTTGGGTATTTCTCTTGTTTAGGTGACAAGGAGACCGAGTTCCCACATCCCAATTATCCACACAAATGGCCGAGTGAGTTTATTTCTTATATATTTGCACTTATGATTTTGCTTGTAAAGTAGTGGCATTCGAATTAAGGAAAAGATAAAATGGAAAATGCATGTGCTCTACATACTTGGTTGAAATTATGATTAAGCATATCGAGGTATAAATTGTTTATAATGAATGTTTGATCTAGTATAAGATTGATTTTCTACAATTCTATGATCACCCACAAAATATTTAATTATGCCACGAGTACTTAACTAAAATAGTTCAAGCATGTCATCGTGTGAGTTCATTGCATTTATTACTATACCTTTGGTAGG
Organism: Combretum micranthum; assembly: GCA_024138025.1. Classification (NCBI taxonomy): domain Eukaryota; kingdom Viridiplantae; phylum Streptophyta; class Magnoliopsida; order Myrtales; family Combretaceae; genus Combretum; species Combretum micranthum. The sequence continues at coordinate 155,163 of JAMXBD010000892.1, read as the reverse complement.
AAAAGGCTTAGTAAGGAGATTCATAGAATCTGTAATTTCTACAAAGCGACGAAGCATTGTCCGAATCAGCTAGCGATGAGAAAACATCCGAATAAAACATATTTGACAGCTATGTAATGGCTCGGAAATAAATAATAAATAAGTTGGATTATGTTATTTTCTTTTGGAAAGATAATAAACAAGAACTATCATGGAGTTATGCTATACGATGGCAGCCTTTGCTGTCCGGAATACCTAACCACCAAATGGAGAGGTAAATTCATTCAAACATATGATTCCCGAAAAATCATATGTATTGTTTGCCCACATGCTTGTGCATTTGATATGGTTACTTAAATAAACTTGTTTTGATTTTTGGATATCGAGTGTTTATTTATGGAAATAAATCTCACTAAGCTAGTAGCTTGTACCTTCTTAGATATATTTTGCAACTCCATACCTTTGGTTGGAACCAAGAGGTTATTTTACCCAGGTAAGGCTTCCAAAGCTAAGATCTTATGGATAAAAGTGTAAGCTAGAGATAGATGTGGATTCCAAGGAAATCCAAAAGTGTAAAATTATGTTATGATTGACTCTTTATTAGTCTTAGTTATCTTTAATAGGGAATGCCCCTTAATGTTGTAATGACTCCTTAATAGCTTTTATGAACCTTGGTTATATTGTTATGATTTACTTTCTCAATTGCTATTGTGTATAACTGCTTAAACGGCATGATCCAAAGTCTGGTCCACTACGATAGTGAAGGTACGCGTTATACTCGATATCAAGACTTTCTGGATGACTAAAGTTATCATAGTTAAGCCTTAATATTGAGTATGGCGGACTGTTGCGTTTAAGGTACCCTTTGAGGCGTGACATGACCATTAGTAGTGGTTATTGGCCATGTCCTCAAAAAGGTTCAAACACTCCTCAGGGGATTTGTTATTCAAGCAACCTCCTGCTGCTTCAATAAGCTACCTAGTGCTATAATTCAGCCCATTATAAAAAGTTTGGACTTGAGTCCATTTAGGAAGTCCATGATATGGGCACATACCTAGCAACTCCTTCTACCTCTGAATAGCTACATAGAGAGTCTCATATTCCAACCGGTGGAATGAAGTGATGTTTGCTCTCAGCTTTGCAGTTATGGAGGGTGAGAAATACTTCCTCATAAAATTTTTAGCCATCTATTGCCAGGTAGTTATAAACTGTCTGGGTAAACTATGGAGCCATGTCTTAGCATTACCCCTTAGAGAGAAAAGAAATAATCTTAATCTAATGGCATCATTAGAGGCTCCATTAGTCTTAAATGTGTCACAAATCTCTAAAAACTGTTAGAGGTGAGTGTTTGGGTCCTCATCTTGCAATCCATCAAATTGCACATATTGTTGGACCATCTAGATCATGTTTGGTTTAATCTCAAAATTGTTAGCTACTACCTGGGTTTAGCTATACTCGTATCAAGGGTGGGTCTGCAGAAGTCCATCATAGTTCTAAGAGGATGGTTTACCCTACCTAGGTTATTCTCTTCGTTCAGCATATCATTAGGTTCATGGAATTCTTCTTCTGGATTGTTGACCAGGTTGACTCTATGGGCCATGTTTTGATCTCTTTTCCTTTGTTTCCTAATAGTTCTCCCTATTCTTTGTGGTTCAGAGGTAAAGAGAAATAATGTGTGAGATTGACTCCTAGTCATAATCCTATATTTTTATTATGAAATAATTAATTTATAACATTCCTATTTTACAACAAAATAAAACAACAGCTATATTATGACAATAGTAATAAAATATAAATTCAACATTTATAAACAAACAAAGAATGAAAGAATTATGCAAAAAATAAAATTAAAACAAATAGAATTGTGCGAAAGAAAAGATAAAAGAAAACTATATAAGCATATTTACAAACATACGAAAGGCTATGTACAGATAAAAGCTAAAAGCAAAATAGAATATATATATATATATATATATATATATCATGTGTATAGAAAAAAAAAAAGAATATTTACATAAATAGAAAATAAGCAAAAAGAGAGGTTGGTACTAAAAAAAGAAACATAAACATTTACATTAAGAAAATAAAACAATATTTGCAAAAAAAGAAAAAGAATATGTACAAGAAAAATAAAATCAAACAAAAAGTGAAACGAATTATTTACACTATTCACAGGGTTGCCGGCTAGTCTAATAGATTCTAACCTTTCAAGTATTGTTTCGTTTAGATTCATTTTGGTGAATTCATCTCCGATCCCCGGTAATGGCACCGGAAATGCTTGGTTGGCGTATTAAAACCATTAAGAAACAAGCAAACATGAAGCCAAGTATTTCAAAAATTTATAAAAAGCTAATAAGTTCTGTTCAATTTTGGTTGCAATCACCAACATTAAGCAAGCTCACCTATTGAAGTAGCATAGAAAATATTAGGTCGTATTCCTTAGGAATCGCTAACATCTACCTTACTCCCTTTTCATCTACTATCTAGTTAAAGAAAAATTTAGTAAAGCATAATAAAAAACAAAAGCTAAACTAGGGTTAATGCTAAAAGATGTATACATGTTTTTAGGGTAAAATTTAAGATAAGTTTGTAAATGCAAGATTAGACTTAGGATTTGCTTCACCAATTCCTTATGATGTGATTTCTCAACATACTCAAAGAGTTATTTGCTAGTGTATTTGCACTGTCGGACTCACAAAGGTAAGTTAAAGCCTCTCCTAAGGTCAGAACTCTAGATATAGATCAGACCACTAGAATCTCTTCACAAGTTATTAGAAATGTAGATCCATATAAAGTTTAAGAATCCTTTCTTTAAAAACCCATTTCAATAATTTGAAAACAAGTGACAAAAAGTTTCATCATCCCTCTGTCAAGATGATTATAAGCAACTTCATTTGTAGTCTATATCTATTTAAAAGAATGATCTATCGATCTATTAAAATGAAATCAAACGTAGATCTAAAGGGTGCACCATATATTTAGATCTACAACTTAAGTTTGAGATACTAAATATAAATACCCTGTCAATATTCAATTAAAAGCAATTGAAATCACATGAATTAGGATTTGGATTCACTAACCCTAAGTTAAGACAGTCATTTCTTCATAAATTAGATATTAAGCACGGATTCAAAAGAAATAATATGGAATTAAGAATGAATAATGCAAATTAAGTTCAGAATCTAACAATTATAAACAATGGTTTAAAATGATTTTACTTAGAAAACATTGAAATTCCTTAGCAAGAAAAACAGTTCTTTTTCTAAAGATTTCTCTCTATTCTATTTGTTACATATGGTACTAGTCCTTTTTTGTTGGACATCTATGCATGTTTATTTATAGGCTACAAGTGCAAAATTCATGAAGATTTTATTCACTGACGTGACAGATTCTTTATAATAGAATTCGTCCTTATTCTCATGTGCATGCATTAAGCTAGATTATTCATGACAGTTGGATAAGGTCACTTTTTGTAGGTCAGATCCAAGGCTCAAAGTTTGGCTGCGATCTAAGCTATATATTTTCTTTAGAGCTCGAAATTTTGGCTCAGCTTCAATCGTGGGTAAAATCTAGGGCTCGATCATCTTAGTGTAAACCGATGGTCATGTTGAAGGCTTGATAGAAATCTATCTTTGAACTTTGTTGTTGTTTGGCTCCAAATCCTATCCAAAACACTTTGTTTCTTCTTTTTTGATCCTAGGTGCTAAAAAAAAACATTTAAATAGTAAAAGTATAAAATTCATAAGAATTTATCCAAAAAATGGATCAAACTACACCTGAATTCCTATAAATAGAATAGAATATAGTAGACTTATCAGGCTCTAGCCTAACAAAACTTCTAATCTTTACTTCCTCACTAATGTTTATTTCTTAAGGAATGATTTTAATTGGGTGATTCAATTCCACATCATATTCTTCTATTGTTTCATTTCCTTACTACATAGTATTCTACCATCATCAATTGCCTTAAATTGTCAAAAAAGTACTTCATATAGAAAGCCTTCTCAAACTCTCCTAGGTGAACTCTTTCCACATGTTCCTGGGGGTACCTATTACCAATCTGATGTAGTGTCGATTAACAAATAGATAGCATAATTCATTTTCTTCTCTTCATGTGCAACTTTTTAACTCACCTTTTCTCCATCTCTTTAATCCACCTCTAAGCATCCGATGGTTCACTTGTTTTGGGATGGAACTATTCAACCAAATCCAAACTCATTCAAGTTAGAGGATTCTCTTGCCTACTACCACCATATAATCTAGGCTTCAACATTAGCCTAGATAGCCTATACATCAATTTATAACTACTCAAATTGCTATGCTATTGTAGTGAATTCATTACCTCCAACGATTGCCTAGAATCTATCTAAACTAGTTGAACACCTTACTAAAGAGGGTTTTGAGGTAGGTGCTCTTTAAAACATCACCATGATGTTCTTAATGAACTTGATCTTGTAGTTCTCTTGTCCATTCTAAAAGAAAAAAAAACACAATAACGTAAAACATGTAGAAAAGAGTAAGCTTAAAATATATAAAAACATATATATAATTTTACTAAAAAAAGAAGGTAAAATAATGAAACATACCATATAAAAAACACTGGCCACATATTACCAACTTTTAAACTACTTGCCATCCTTAGGAATTCATAACTTACTTTTTTAGGATTATTCATCCTTAAGGTCTAATACCACTTAAGCTGTAATGCCCTAAAGCACAAGGTACACATAGCTCACCGCGTGTCCATAATAAATATGGGCACTCAAAAGCTCAAAACCTAATAAGATCTACCAATTATAGATCTTTAAACACATACCACATATATATATGTATATATATAACCACACACCACATATGAGATTAATGTAAAAGACAAGTGGCTGCTCGAGCCCACTAACAATACATAACTAAAAACAATGCTAAGCACACTGAAAAGGTTTATGTCCAACAAATATACACTAGCAACAATATCAAAATCATAATGTTTATATAACTCCAAACACTATACCAACAAAATCACAAGTGATAGGAATTATGATTTGATTGGTCATATTACTCAAGCTAGTGTTAAGGGTTTATTGATTTTGGTTTAGTAGATCTTGTCTAAAGGTCCGTCTGAACATGAACATGACTTATTTCATAGGTATTGGATCCATTGTGCAAGGGATTATAGTTCATTTTGCACTTGTGGAAGGAAGAAAGAGTTTGGAATTTTTGGCTTGGGCACACTATAGACATGCCCATGACCAAGGGTGTGCTTTAGTGTGGTTGTCAAAGTGAAGTACTTTGATTAACACACTAAAGCATATATCGTGCCTAAGGTCATGTTAACTTAGAATTGGAATAACTATAGGTAGAAGTAGACACACCCTTGCTCATGCTCGTGGCTAAGGCCATGTGATATGCTAGAAATTTAATCACTAGTATATCAATGGGTTTCTTGAAAAATAGAAAGAAAATATGAATGGCGTTATTCTAGGATATGATACCAAGAGCAATCCAAACTATACTCTCGCTAATTTGATGTGACTCATAAATTAAATGAAGTGGTTTTTGTTTTGCTCGCCACAATCTTAAAGATTGATAAAAATATAGGAATCTTGCCATAATTAAAAGGATTGATAAGAGTAGGTTTTCTCAAGGAGAAAGAAATTTATTCACTAATGATTCAATTTCAATAATGATATTTTCTTTTTCATAGAGAAGTTTCCTTTTATACCCATAAATCAGGTCAAAGGATAACATAGTAATATTTAATCAAATCTATTCATATTTATTTAAAAGATATTTAATAAGATAAAGACAATATTTAAAACAAATCAAATCTTCGGCATCATAACGTTCCATATCATGGGTGTGACTGACAGTGTGATCTTCGCCTTGTTCTTCAATGGTTGTCACGACTTGGATAACAGCGTGACAATAGTTTTTCCATATTTTTCTTCTTTCTTGATCAATTGCAATTTGATGCTTATCATCCTCCTAGGCTTGTTGAAAAATTTCCCTCAAATCTTGACACAGGGCATATTCGACCCAAATCAAAGATAAACATGTAAAACTCAAACAAAATTAAATAAAAATTTATATCTAGCCTTGATTCATGAATTGTATTCAATGTTTGATTGAAACTTCCTCTTTGTAAGAATTATTCCCAATCAATGCACCATCTTGGATCCATGTATATGTTCTTGAAATTTATATAGAATTTATCCACTACAAAGTTACCATATAGATTGTAAAATGTTGACTTCTCAATGCAAAACAAGAATTCATCATGGAAGTAGTCTCCATCCAATTCATTGTAAGAAAACTCAATAACATAGGCCTGTAACACTCAGTAGCTCCTAGCACCAAGGAAAGTGGCTCCAACTTAGGTTCACAAGTATCTAACTCAATATCACAGTGCACAGTCTTTGTAACATATATCTCCTCCATATCAACATCCTCTATGCCTTTATCATCCCTGTCACAATCCTCTATAATTTTCACCAGAACTATATGATTATATTCTTTCTTTACATCTCACTCTTCAATAATTTCTTCAATGAATTCAATTCCATCGTCTTCATATATAACTATAGGAATCCCTTTATTCTCATTCATATCTGCAGTAATATATTCTTGAACAACCAAAGAAGTTTCTTGCTGTTTTACTTTTCTCTCAATTTCATCTTCTTTAACAATTACTAGAGCTCCATCAATTAGCTTTATTGCATATTTGTCTAAATATTGATATTCAAGATGTCCATGACCTAAGCATATTTTACATTCTAATTTCCAATCATCATCTCAATGGATTGAGATTCCTTCTCCTCAACAATATCATTAAACTATTGTGAATACCTCCAATTTATCATGTACTGAAGCTTATATACATTCTTAGTAAGTTTCTGCAATTGATAATCAAGAGAGCCTTCACAATTTCTCATTCTAATCATTAATATAAAACCTTAGTTTTCAATCACACCATGCAAATCCTAATCACACAAATCATGCACAAGAATGATAAAAATCCTAACTTTGATCACCACACAAACCTTAGGATTTAAATCACACTCGAACAATATTCAAGATCACAATCCTCAATGTCGTATATACCCTAATAACACAAAAGATTAGATCTTGCACTTACCAAACATCTTGTTGCCATAACTATATTCTATCAACGTGAATCTTCAAACCCAGGTATGTAAGAAACGTGGAACCTTTAGCTCTGATACCAAAATTATGATATGTCTTGGAATTTAATTGCTAGTATATCTATGGGTTTTCTTGAAAAACAAGAAAGAAAAGAAATGATCAGCATTATTCTAGGAAATGACATACCAAGAACAACTGGAACTACACTCTTGTTAATTTGATGTGATTCACAAATTACCTAAAGTGGTTTTTGTTTTACTCGCCATAATCATAAAGATTGATAAGAACATAAGGATCTTTCCACAATCACAAGGATTGATAAGAGTAGGGTTTTCTCAAAGAGAAAGAAATTTTATTCACTAATGATTGAATTTCAATAATGATGCTTTTTTACATATATTAGTCTCCTTTTATACCCATAAATTAAGCTAAAGGATAACATATTAATATTTAATCAAATCTATTCAAATTTATTCAAAATATATTTAATAAGATAAAGATAAGATTTAAAACAAATCAAATCTTCAACATCATAACATTCCATATCACGGACATGATTGATTGCGTGATCTCCGCGTCGTTCTTCAATGATTGTCACAGCTTGGATAATGGGCATGACAGATAGTTTTTCCATATTTTCTTCTTTTTCTTGATCAATTGTAATTTGATGCTCATCACCATGCGTGTGAGCACACAATCTAGCTAGGACCATGCCCATGTTGCTACATGATTTTATGCTATTTTATTATTTTTATTTTATTAAACTACTTTATCAATTGATTATTTTGCCCCTACTCTAATTATGGAATATAAAAATGGTTAAGATTTAGAATCTTTTGACTTTTGAATCATTAATACAATTGAGAGTTTTCTCTAAATTTCTATATCTTTCAATCTCTATTATTGATTGAAACCCTTTTGTTGTTTTTATCAATTGGGCATCATATCAGTTAATCAAAACAACTAGTTTGATCTTTTTCTTGGTGCATCATACCTAAAAACGGACCATTCATATCCTTTATTTTTAGTTTTCACCAAAATCCTAAAATGCGAGAGGTCAATTGAGAGAATCCATATAATTGATTAGAATGCAAAATCCAATCCATATCATCTTAATACCAAAACTAGATTTTGTGCCGACAATCTAAGGATTTAACAAATATTTCTTAGGGGAGAAAGTAGGTCAGGGTTGTTTTTTGAAGCTTTTCAAATATCATAAGTGTAATGATGTCTAGTAGGTCAAACTTGTAGCCATTGAGTTTAAGGGGTGCGTAGCTTATTGGTAGAAGCATGCGTTGGCTAGTTGACGAAAGAGTGGAAAGCATGATGTGACCACATGGGCTGAGATGAAGAAATTGTTGCAATGATGAATTGTGCCAAAACAAAATAATCAAGAACTATTAATGAAACTACATAATATGTTCCAAAGCAGTAAGAGTGTGGAAGAGTATATTTGTAAGTTTGAGATTCTTACTGTGAGGAATTGTCATAATTTCAAAGTAATCAATTGCCAAGTTCATTGTCGGGCTAGTAGTATAGGGAAAAGGAGCAGAGATATCAAATGTTTTAAGTGCTTGGGATGTGAACACAGGGTAGCATAGAGTCTGTATAGACGTGTGCTAGTGATACATAGAGGTTATTTAGAGAGTGAAGGTGAGAGCAACTAGAGTAGTGATCTAGAGGATTCTAAAGAGAATGAGGATGGGGGATATCTAGATGAGCATGTTATTGAAGAAATTGTACCAATCAACACAGTTGTAAGGAGATATCTCAATGTGGCACTGGCGGTTGATCAAGAGCCATGGGAAAACATTTTCCATATTAATTTCATGGTTAATGTAGCAGTATCTGTGGTTATTAAAGACTTTGATAATTGTACCAATGTAGCAATAACAACACTTGTGGGTAAGTTATAGCATAAAACTACATCACATTCACAACCATATTGTTTACACTAACTTAATGACAAGGGCTCTTTCCATGTAACCAAATAGGTATCTATTCCTCTATCCTTCTAAATTCAATATTCTAATGAGTTTATATGTGATGCACCAATGAGTGCATCTCATGTGTTGTTAGACCGTTATTAATTGTTTAATATGAATGGGAATCAGAATGGGTAAAATAACACTTATGTAGTCTTGTTAATGGGACAAGGATTAAATTGTTTACTATGAGTCATGAGGGTGTCAAAAAAACCTATCGGGAGTTAAAGTCTTTTAAGAAAGAATCCTTGTTAACACAAGGAGCTGTAGAGAGGGAAATTGCTAGTAGGTTTGCATCTCTTGCATGTTAGACAGGTTTTAGAAACAGAGAGTGACTACCCTGTTTCAAAATGATCTGGTGCTTGTGGCAACTTTACCCAATAGATCAACTTACATGATGAATCCTAAAGAGGCCAATGAACTGAAGCACCAGGTAGATGAGTTGTTGGAAAAAAGGTTTGTGCACGAAGTATGAGCCGATGTCTTATTCCAACTTTGTTAGTATCAAAGAAAGACAGAAGTTGGCAAATGTGTGTATATAATCAAGCTGTTAATCACATTACAGTAAAGTGCATATATCTTATATCTTATACCTCATCTAGTTGATATGCTTAACAAATGACATGGTGCCTAGTTATTTTCTAAGGGTATCATTAGATTATAATGAAGCTTGTGATGAGTGGAAGATAACTTTCAAGACTAAACATGGTTTTTATAAATGGATGGCGATGCCTTTTGGCTTGTCTAATGCTTTAGTTACCTTTACAAGATTAATGATTTATGTGTTGAGGGAGTTTTTCAGAAAGTTTATGGTTGTCTACTTCAATGACATTCCGTTTGTCTTAACCTGGAAAGCCATTTTAGTCACTTGATTTTAGTCTTTATGCTTACTAGAACAAATGCACTTTTTTGTCAGAAGTTGCATTTTCTAGGTATGTTATACTGAAGAGGGTATTCATATTGATGATGAGCATATTAAAGCCATCATTGAACGATCTACGCACATTTATGATTCTAGGATCTATAGTTTTCACAGATTTATGTATTTTTATAGGAGATTTATTTAGGATTCTAATATTATCACGACACTTCTCATAGAATTAACTAAGAAAGGGGTTCCATTTTCATGGAATCAAGTGGCTAAGCGCATTTTTTATTTGATGAAGTAAAATTGACCACAACACCTATGCTAATACTTCCAAATTTTAGCAAAGTCTTTAAACTTGAGTGTGATGTCTGAATATTGGTGTTAGTGCCATACTTATGCAAGAAAGGTATCCAATAGCTTATTTTAGCGAGAAGTTTTATGGAGCAGCCTTGAACTATCCAACCATGATAAGGAATTGTATTTAATGATTTAAGCTCTTACGATAGTTCATTATATTTGATCATGAGTTACTCAAGTATCTTAGGAGTCAAAGCAAATTGTCTAAAAGGTATGCACGATGGTTATAATTCTTGGAGACATTTTCATATTTATTAAAGTATAAGAAGGGCAATACTATGTGGTATTGATACATTGTCTAGAAGGCGTGCATTATTGAATTTATTAAAAGCTAAATATTTAGGGTTAAAGTACATTGTTAGCATTGAATGTGGTAGCTTGAAATAATGGAAGATCTGTGAGTGGTTATCATATGATGGAAGCTTACTTGTTCAAGCATAGGAAATTTTGCATTAAACAGGGTTCTATGCAAAAGATGTAAGTATATGAAGCTCATGTTAGGGGGCTTTTTTGAACATTTTGGTAATCATCGAACTCGCTTAATAGGAGCATTTTTTAGGGATATTATATGGCTAAGGATGTTCATAAAGTAATTGAGAGTTGTTTTGTGTACAGAAGGGCTAAAAGTATGAGTAAGTCACATGGATTGTCACACCCCGAGGGGTACCCTAAACGTGGCAGTCCGCCGTACACAATACTAAAGCCTAGGAATGACTACCTTAGTCACGCAAAGGCTTCCATATCATGTACAAGGCGTACATCACAACCAAGGGAACGCATCGGAGTAGCGCAATTTATATTGATAATAAATAAGTAACAAGGCAAAGAGAATACTTATCATAAAACATAAACATATTATATTTCAATTCTTAGGGGCATATTCCTCTATTGTCTGCAAATAGATAAACATTACTAATCATAAAGGTCATTACATATAAAAATCTTACAAAACTATTTCATCTTATGATTCCATTTCCTTCATAGAACTTAGCATCCTTCCATGACTTCTTTAGTATCATGATCCTCGATTTAAGCCACGGGTATACCTATTTCATCAAAATCTATAGGGGTATAAGCTACAACTAGCTTAGTGAGATATTCCTTTTTATTCGCACCGCATATTCAAACAAGTTCATTTATATAATCACACATATGCTATGCATTCAATGCAACAATCACATGGTTACGCAAATATATATAGTTATCCGAAACCATATATAGAACGGATTTACCCTTCCGTATCAAAGGTTAGGGAATCGGGGTTGAAGGTCCTCGACCTCCTACTGCTAGTCCCCAGGTCCTCACCCAGTGTTCGGTTGGCTCGGCTTCGAACCTAGAGTCGCTTTCCCCGAGCGATTTGGATTCTCCAGGAAGGAACATGCCCGTGGCACCGCACGATCACAACCAATAACTCTACGCGTAGGAGTAGCAGCCTTCCGAAAAGATGTGACGATGGATGCTATGCGTGAGCGTTTTAGTTTTCTTAAGCCAAACCTTATTAAGGTTTATTAGGGATGATCAATTCAATTTATCAAACAATAAACAGTCATACAATAAGTAAACAAAATTATTTAAGCAAGCAGTTCGAAGTTGCGATATTCTTAATTCTCATTTCATACATGAACATAGAATTACATATACATAATCCCGAATTCCCCAAATATATATTTTTATCTTTTCTTAGTATACTAATGTCACTACTTTACAAGCACAAGCAAGGTAACGAACTTAGGAGGAATAACTCACTCGTCCATTTCGCGGTCTTCTTAGTCGTAGTAATCCTCGGGTAGGGTAATCTCGTATCTTTCGTCATCTAGACAAAAGAAATACCGGGGATAAGTCTTTCATGAATTTTTTATTCTTGAGACTCTAGACTTTTCTTAAAATCGCGGTAAAATCGTATAAGAGGAAATTCCAACTTAAAATGGCCATAAATTGCTCATTTTAACTCGGAATTTCGCATATAATATACCATTTTCTACCTATTCGAAAAGATCTATCCATTTCTAAGGTTATCTTCATCATATAAGGTTATTTGGGTTCCAAAAACATTAGGTACAGATTTAAAACGAAAATTACTAAACTTTTGCAAATCCGTTTTCTAACTCAATTTTATTTTAAAGAAAAATCCTTTTGTAACTATATATATATATATATATATATGAACATATATTTGATAAATACTTTGAGTATATAGATAAGCTCACTTTATATGCAAAATTTTCTAATGGTAGTGTCTCAACAATTTATTTTATAAAACAATTCTTTTTAAAGTGTTAAAACTTATCTTGATAAATCCCTTTTCAAGTATTTGAAAGAAACTTTATATTATAAATGAATATATTCTTATTTTATTTCATTCATTCCTTTTTCTAAAACAAGTAAATTTTCCTTTAACCTTAGTCTTTCATAAATTTCACTTCTAGTGATAAAAGATCAATTTTATCAAAAGTATATTAAGTTGATGAAAACACTTTTTCATAATCTTGTATTTAGGATGGTTTTAGAAAATGAGTCTTGTCTTCTTATGTTTATTTCTAAAATAAGAGCTTTTGCTTTCTAAAACTTGTTCTTTCATTTCTTTTGAAAAGGATCATTTTTATTGGTAAAATCATTTGTTTACATTCTTTGAAAATAGTTTCTCTTTTAGGAATTTGAAAATCATTGTTTCCTAAATGGGTTTTAACTTTATGGATTAAATTCATCTTATCTTTGAAAACTAGTTAGTTTCCTTTGAAAACTAGTTGGTTTCCTTAGTTTTGTTATGGAGTTAAAAGAGTTTAAATCTTAAGCTTTTGTAAAGCTTTTCTTAATATTTAACAAACTGTTTTACTAAAACTTAGGTTACCACATTATACAAAGAAAATATTTATTCTTTATGTTTCCTTGGTAAACTATCTTTGTTATTTAAGAAACTGGAGAAAGCTTGTATTACTTTAGTTTTATGTTGTTGATAATAACTTTGTGACAAATCAATAATAGAAAATCTAGTTTTGAGCTCCTTTAATAAAATGAAATTCTATTTTTAGATTAGTTGAGACATTAACATTATGTAGATGCAAGTATCATGAGCATATAAAATAATAAGAACATAAGAAAATACTAGAAACAAATAATAAGCAAGAAAATAAAATATCAAGTATTGGGAACGTTAGCTTCATCAAGATATCCGTCAAGTATTGGAGCCTTAGCTTCATCAAGGCATCCCGGACTAAAATGGACTAGTCCCGTAATATTTAAAGAAAATAAACAAAGATTGTTTTGACTTGATATGGACAAGTATAAGACTATAAAGACTATTTAATAACAAATAAATAAATAAATGCATAACTTGAGTTCTAAATAAATATATATACATAATATATAATACTATATATATAAGTTAGATTAGAAGCAACTAATAACAATATAATAACAACATAATAAAATAGAAAGCTTATGTACAAGAACAAAACATGAACATATTGTTGCTTTTACTACTCATATGAGTTTCAAAACAACACCATAGTCATGCTAAGTTACATGACATGGATAATTAAATGGTTGAAAGAAATTTTTACCTAAGGTATTTTTGTGGTGTAAAGATGGAAGTGAATGTATGGTTATGCAGTTATGGAGAAATGGTAGTTGTATTGTATAAAGGGAAATTCTTGTGAGTATTTGGTGAAAGAGAGTTTTGGTAGAGGAAAAGTTTATGGAGAGAGTTTGTGTAGTGAATTTGACAGAGTTTTGGTAGTAAATGAATTGTGTGAAAGAGTGAAAGAGGAAGGGGTTATTTATAGAATTTTTGGAGTGAATTTTGGATGTAATAAAATAAATTGAAAAAGAAAAAAATAAATTATTGGAAGAGAGAGGGGGCGCCGGCCTTGATGTAATAGAGGGGGAGTGAGTTGATTTTTGAGTGAAATTTGTAAGAAAATAATTAATATGTAAGGTATGATTTGATAAAAGGTGTATTGGAAATATAAAAAGTAAGAAAATAGGTATGTAGGTAGTAAGAAATAGGTGTAAGAAAAAGTAGAGATAGTGAAATAGTAATAAATAGTAGAAAAGTACTATGAATAGTAGACTAGACAATTAAAGTATCGGTAGTAATAAAAATACGCGTAATAATGCGATATCTGTAATTTTTAGCTATCGAAAAATTCTAAAACTGATATTTTTGGAATCCTTATATTTTTACGAGTCTATTGGTATAAACGGAATATTTTTAATATTCCGAGCTCCGGGACACGCTTTTCGAGAACCGATCCCGTTTGAGTCCGAAGGACACTCGAAATTCATGAATCTGATATTTTTATGTTACTCTATATTATTACGAACTATTTTAAGCTATTGGCTTAATTTCATTTTCTAAGGTTTGAGAACGCGGGATTGCCGGATTTTAAACACTAGGGTTCGTTATAGGCTTTGTTAACTTTAGGGTTCCGGTTTGACTTCTGGTTTCATTGAGATATTCGTAAGATCATATAATTTTCGAGTTTTGGTCGTTTTATATTTTTAGCTCGATATCTGTGGTTTCTCTTATTTTATTTGGCATTATTTAATAGTTTTTAGGTTTCGAGATCGTTTAACAGAATCTAGGGTTATGAGTTGACTCAATTTGACTTTCGGTAAAAACTTGAAATTTCTGATTCTAAAATTTACCAAAGGATTTAGGATCTTATTATTTCATTGTTTAAGCGGTATGTTACAGCTAGGCAAAAGAGAATACCTACGTGGCATAAAGACTATATTATAGGTTGAAATCACATAACAACCTTCAACTGGAGCAGTACAAACAGTTACATCACAGCGAGACCGTGAGATCTCATCATTGTAGTTAGATAGATTTAGTTACATGTAACAAATCAGATCTATCTTGTAAAGGAAAGTACAAACCAGATCTATTTTGTAACGGACAAATATACATGCAGAATATAAATACAATGAATCAAAGCAGAAAAGGGTATGTTTTTACCCCTGCTAAGAATATACATTCTGGAGTCAGCTGTACTCGAAACAGCAATATCCATCCTCACTATCAACCAAACCTTGCAACAATTAACAAACACAAAAGTTAAAGGAATCTAACACGAGGGATTAGAGAGGAAATTAGAATTTAGGGTTAGGGTTTCATACCTGAGAGTAGTTTGGAGTGTTCTGTCGAGAGGGATTAGGGTTCCTTTTGTTAAGTGGACCGAGCCTTTTTTTAGGAGTGGGCTTCCTAACAATTTGGTGCTCTCGTGCCATTGATTGTTCATCATGTCAACCAGATCACAATCAAATCAAGAAGAAATGGCCAAATTACAAGCTTTAGTATATTCAATAGCAGAATCGGTTAATAAAATGCAATCTCAAATGCAAGAACAGGCAGATTCTTTAAAACAATTGCAGGATCAAATTACTCAAGGACAGAATCAGAACCCTGCTCTTTATCTCAGAATTTAATAATAATGGGGGTTCATCACATTCTGCAACAGTTCTCGATATATATGCTTAAGGGCATGAAGTTAGAAATACCCACTTTTGATGGCGATGATGTTATGGGTTGGATTTTCCAGGCACAAAATTTTTTTCATTTCATGGTGTTCCAGAAGATCAACGCCTGGTAATCTCTTCTTTTGCATTCAGGGGACGTGCATTGAAGTGGTATGAGTGGATGGAACAGAACCAACAGATATCTACGTGGGAAGCTTTTCTCAAATCCTTAAAAGCACGATTTGGACCCTCAGAATTTGAGGATGTCCAAGGTACGTTATCTAAACTCATACAGAGAGGGTCTGTAGATGACTATCAAACTGAATTTGAATCATTGTCAACTAGAACAGTGGGTTTGTCAGACAATTTTTTACTGAGTTGCTTTATTTCTGGATTAAAACCCTATCTTAGAAGAGAAGTTCAAATTCTAGGCCTCTTTCTCTTGATCAAGCCTTATGGTTCGCAAAAATGCATGAGTCAAAATTTGCAGACATGCATTATATGTCTAGATCTAATACTGCAAAATCATCTTGGAATAATGCAAATACTTTGCAATTTTCAAAATCAGCAGTATCACCTTCTAATATCTCAGTTTCTTCATCCAAACCCACTATTCCAGTAAAGAAATTGACACAGGCAGAAATGGATGAACGTAGAGCTAAGGGTCTCTGTTATAATTGTGATGAAAAATATAACAGAAATCACAGATGCAAGGCAAAATTTTTGTTATTGATCACTGATGACAATGGGGAAGAATCCATAGAGTGTATTGATGATGTGTCTGATACTCAGATGCAAATGCTTGATACTATTGAAGATATAGCAGATGCATATGCTATTAGCTATCATGCGCTATCTGGACATAATGCTCCTAAAACAATACGATTTAAGGGCATTATCAACAATAAACCAGTAACAATATTAGTGGATTCTGGTAGCACTCATAACTTTGTGCAATCAAGATTAGTGAAATACCTTAATCTGACAGTAACAACTTCGCCAGAATTTAATGTGTTGATTGGGGATGGCACTAAGATGAGTTGTCAAGGCAAGTGTGAAGCAGTACAATTTCATATCCAAGGTTTATGTTTTACAGACACTTTTCATGTTTTACCTATCCAAGGAGCTGAATTAGTACTTGGTGTGCAATGGTTACAGGAGTTAGGACCAGTAACTATTGATTATGGTCAGTTAACCATGCAATTTCAATATCAAGGGATTGTGGTGAAGCTGTTAGGGGAGCGACAATCTCTTTCAGAAATTACACATCATCAGTTTAAAAGACTTATTTCTAAGGATGCTATTGCTTCATTTTATCACATTGTGGCTCAGCCATCGGTTTGTAATACATGTGAGACTTTCACCAGCAGCCAAGCCTTACAAGACTTGTTGGGCAAATATTCTCATGTATTTGAAGCACCTTCATCATTGCCACCTTTAAGAGAGATCCAACATCAGATTTACATCGAAGAGGGAAAAGGACCAGTTAATGTGAAAGCCTATCGATACCCACATTTTCAGAAACAGGAGATAGAAAAACAAGTTAATGATATGCTCCAACAGGGACTTATACAACATAGTATTAGTCCTTATTCTTCTCCTGTCTTATTGGTTAAAAAAAAAAGATGGAACGTGGCGCTTCTGTATCGATTATAGGGCACTCAATCACATAACTGTCAAAGATCAGTTTCCCATTCCTACTATCGATGAGTTACTGGATGAATTATTTGGTGCTTCTATTTTTTCAAAATTGGATCTCAGAGCGGGTTACCATCAGATTAGAATGCATCCAAGAGATATTGAGAAAACTGCATTTCGGACTCATGAAGGACATTACGAATTTCTTGTAATGCCATTCGGTCTTAGTAATGCTCCAGCTACATTTCAGTCCATCATGAACAAACTATTCAGACCTTTCCTTCGAAAATTTGTAATTGTATTTTTTGATGACATACTTGTTTATAGTATGTCTGAGTCTGATCATTTGGAGCATTTGGAGAAGGTTTTTACAATACTACAGGACAATCAGTTTTATCTGAAACAGTCCAAATGTAGTTTTGGGGTAAGTACTATTGAGTATTTGGGACATATAGTCTCAAGTAAGGGTGTACAGCCAGAGAATAAGAAAGTAGAGGCTGTTCTAAATTGGCCTGTTCCTGTGTCAGTTAAACATTTGAGAGCCTTTTTGGGGCTGTCGGGGTATTATAGGCGTTTCATTAGAGGCTATGCTTCTATAGCAAGCCCATTAACTGATTTATTGCAGAAGGATTCATTCAGTTGGTCTACTGAAGCACAACAGGCATTTGATACACTCAAGACAGCACTTGTTCATGCTCCTATTCTGGCACTTCCAAATTTTAAAGAATCTTTTGTTATTGAAACAGATGCTTCGGGGTCAGGGATTGGAGCAGTTTTACTGCAACAAGAACATCCCATTGCTTTTTATAGCAAGAAGATGCCATTACATTTACGAAAGGCTTCAGCTTATGTTCGAGAGTTGTATGCCATTGTGGAAACAGTGAGGAAATGGCGTCAGTACTTGTTGGGGAAACATTTTCTCATTAGAACAGATCATAGAAGTCTTAAAGAAATCATGACCCAAGTCATTCAGACTCCTGAGCAACAAAAATACTTATCTAAGTTGCTGGGTTATGATTACACTATTATGTACAAGGCTGGCAGTGAGAATAAAGTGGCTGATGCCTTATCACGACAGCATGTGGAAGAAGGACACTATTTAGCCTGGTCCGCTGTCCAATTCCAGTTTGTGGACACTTTAAAGCAAGAATATGGGTCGTTGGAGGCATTTAAGAATGTCATATCTGACCTGGAACAAGGGAAACTAATCAAGCATCCTTTAGTTTGGAGGAATCACTTATTGTATTTTGGGGATAGAATATTTCTGGTGCCTCAATCTTCTCTTATTCCTCTACTACTACAAGAATATCATGTTTCCCCATGTTCAGGTCATTTTGGCTTTTTGAAGACATATAAGAAATTATCTTCAGCTTTCTATTGGGATGGTATGAGAAAATGGTGGAAGAATATGTAAAAAATGCCACATTTGTCAGCAAATTAAATATTCTTCTCGAAGTCCAGCTGGACTTCTTCAACCTTTACCTATCCCAGAACGAATTTGGGAGGATATAAGCATGGATTTTGTGACCTCACTTCCTAAATCCCAAGGCTATACAGTAATATTGGTTGTTGTAGATAGGCTCACTAAATACTGTCATTTAGGAGCCCTACATTCTCATTATACAGCAACCTCAGTGGCTTCTCTTTTCCTACACATGGTAGTGAAATTACATGGATTTCCAAGATCAATTGTTTCAGATAGGGACCCTGTGTTCATGAGCAAATTTTGGAAAGACTTATTCTCTTTGAGTGGGACTAAGTTGAAGACTAGTACGGCTTATCACCCACAAAGTGATGGCAAACAGAAGTTATGAACAGGACACTTCAGCAATATCTTAGATGCTATACAATGGACTGTCCAATAAAGTGGGTTTCCATGTTGCCTTGGGCGGAATATGCTTATAATACCTCCTACCATGAGGGTGCAGGATCAACTCCCTTTCAGTTGGTTTATGGTCGATCACCACCAACACTTGCATCTTATATTCGAGGCACCTCTAAGTTGGATGCAGTAGACAGAGAGCTATTGGAGAGAGATACTTTACTTAAAACACTCCAGAGTAATTTGCTTAAAGCTCAGGAGCGAATGAAGTTCTATGCAAATCAGAATCGACGAGAAGTCCAATTTGAGCCAGGGGACTTGGTTTATGTTAAACTGCAACCTTATCGGCAGCTTAGTGTTTCTTTGTATAACACACACAAGCTATCTAAGCGATATTATGGACCATATGAGGTGCTTCAGAGGATAGGGACATGTGCATACAAGTTGAAATTACCAGAATCTGCTAAGATTCATGATGTTTTTCATGTGTCTTTATTAAAGAAGGCTCATGGTGCTTCTATTCCCTCTTTAGACTTGCCTATTGAAGCTGTCAATAATCAGCCGTTATTGACGCCACTGGTTATACTCAATTCCAGAACTATTTTTCGCCAAGACAAGCCTATTCGACAGATTTTGGTTCAATGGCAAGGATTACATCCTACTGAAACATCGTGGGAAGACTGGAATTCATTCAGGAAAGCTTATCCTGATTATAACCTTGAGGACAAGGTTATTTTTCAAGAGGGGAGCCATCTGTTACAGCTAGGCAAAAGAGAATGCCTACGTGGCATAAAGACTATATTATAGGTTGAAATCACATAACAACCTTCAACTGGAGCAGTACAAACAGTTACATCACAGCGAGACCGTGAGATCTCATCATTGTAGTTAGATAGATTTAGTTACATGTAACAAATCAGATCTATCTTGTAAAGGAAAGTACAAACCAGATCTATTTTGTAACGGACAAATATACATGCAGAATATAAATACAATGAATCAAAGCAGAAAAGGGTATGTTTTTACCCCTGCTAAGAATATACATTCTGGAGTCAGCTGTACTCGAAACAGCAATATCCCATCCTCACTATCAACCAAACCTTGCAACAATTAACAAACACAAAAGTTAAAGGAATCTATAACACGAGAGGATTAGAGAGGAAATTAGAATTTAGGGTTAGGGTTTCATACCTACGAGTGAGTTTGGAGTGTTCTGTCGAGAGGGATTAGGGTTCCCTTTTGTTAAAGTAGACCGAGCCTTTTTTTTTAGGAGTGGGCTTCCTAACATGGTATTTGGATATATCGTTTTGATTTATGTTTTAGGAATAGGGTAGATGCTTTGATCGGCGTACGGACGTTGATCAAACCGGTAGTTGGACTTTATATTTTGTTTCAAGGGTTTTCGTTTTTTCTCGAGACTAAGAAATCTCGTTTTTGATCTTATCTGGAATTAAGTTTTAACTTGGTTCGATTTTTAGGGTTTCGTTTCCGATGTTTGACTCAGTCTAGAATTTGGTTTTAACTAGAGTTGATTTTCGAAAATTTAAATTTCAATATTAAACTTCTAGGGTTATTTTCTATGAATTATGAAAATTTTCGGGGGTTTACATGGATTGTATATGCTGCTTATTCTTACCAAATCTTGAGCGAATTTTAGTAAGGATTTGGTTTTAGGCTTCCTAACTCAATAGGGACATGGTTCTATTTTTGTAGTGGTTGACATGTAGCAAGATGGCACATTTTATTCGTTGTCACGAGACTAATGATGTTGTGTATATTATGAGTTCGTTCATGAAGGAGGTGGTTAGACTCCATGGTATTCCACATTCTATTGTTTTGAATCATCATGTTAAATTCTTTTGTTAAATTTGGAAGACTTTATGAAAATGGGTACAAAATGGTTGTTCAGTACTACTTTTCATGCACAAACCAATGGACAAGCTAAAGTGGTCAATTGAATTTTAGGTGCATTTTTTGCAAGCGACTATGGGAAAGGATATGAAGGATTGAGATTATTGTTTATCTATTGTGGACTTTGCTTACAATTTTTCAATCTAGAGTATTACTAGCAAGTTGCCTTTTGAAGTAGTCAATGGTTTCAATCCATTTATGCCATTAGCTTGCTACCTAATCCTCCTATATATGAAGACAATCAAAGCGGAATAAAAAAAGTCAAGTGGATACAATAGTTACACCAAAAGGTCTGTTAACACCTATGAAACCAAGTTGACAAGACCAAGTAAAAAATAGATAAGGGAAGGCAACCGATTGTGTTTCATCCTAGAGATCTGGTGAGAATTCATCTTAAGAAAGATAGATTTCCTATGAAAAGAAGGCATAAGTGAGCTCCTCATGCTAATGGTGGGGTCTCAACTACTTTTAATATTGTAGATTTGTCACATTATGAGTTTAATGAGTTTGATTTAGATTTCAGGGCAAATCCCTAAGAGTTTCAGGAAGATGATAGGAATCATAATTCGATTGGTCTTATTACTCAAGCTAGAGTTAAGGGCTTACTAAACTTGGTTCAATAGATCTTATTTGAGGATCTATCCAAATAAACATCTTTAGGGGTTAGGTTTGAACCACTTAATGTAAAGTCCAAACCAGGTTTGTTTGCTAGACCCATGGATCCGACAGGTCCTCAATAATCAGTCAATAAAAATAATGAAAAAGAATTGATTTGGCAAGATACCATACACGTTTGCATGTACATTTCCAAGGTTAAATAGTGCCTTTGGGAAAATTTGAACAAAATAGTGAAAAGCTAGACGTCATCACTATTCACCTAATATGGATAAAGTTCATGTTAGAATTTCATAGTAAAATTCTTTGATAAATATAAAGTATTGAATGATAGGTTTTTTATGCTTAATGATTTTGATGGGTTTTCAATAATTAAACATAATAAAATAAAGAATATAAACAATTTGTCTTCTCAAATATGACGTACCACGAGAGGAGTAGAACTAGTTGTTTCACTTAATTAATATGATACACAATCAATATAAACAATAAAGAATAATATTGAGAAAAAACTCAATATTACTCAATAGGGTTTTTGGAAGCAATTCTAAGAATGCTAACGAAGGCAATTATTTACAATCAATGTCAAAAGATAGGTAAGCTTCCACTTATATAATCCTAATGACCCTTATATACTCCCATAAGTTGGCCAAGGGCAATAAAGGAATATAAAAATAAAATAAAATAAGAAACTTAAAAATAAGCTTTAGAAATAGGGCATGATGTCATGCTGCTCTGCACAACCGTGTGTTAGGGGGGTGAACTTCACGATCACAAAACTAGACACTAGACAATACTTGTCACGGCCACAAAATCCTCAATTACGGTCCTAGTCACAGTCGGGTCATATACTGTGATCTTCTCGACCTTCAATTTGCGCTGATGACAACATTTTCTTATGCTCGATCACTAGCATGTATGTCGTTACGGGCTTAATCATGGTCGTAATGAAGGGAGTGATCTTCGTCACTGGCTTTGTCATGACTGTGATGGAAGGAGTGATCTATCCTATGTTTTCATTTGTTTCTTCTGCTTCAATAGCATCTTTAGCATGGGTGTAGTCTTTAATATTGACTAATTTTCCTCAATTTTTATATTTCCTCCACATTTAGGCACACTAGATCTTGCCCATTACCAAGTTGTATCAAATATAACTATAAATAATCCATTCACCATCATTTAGCTAATCAAGAATGATCTGTTTAGCTAAATTCATCAATCCCCTAGCTCTAGATCTGGATATCGGTCTAACTAAATCATGATCCTTATATATCCCCTAAACTCATGAAGATATTTCCTCAAATCTTTGAAAGTGTATAAACTTTAACAAAAAACAAACCTACAAAAGTCAATAGTAGTTAAATAAGAATTATCGTTGTAAGTCCTTTTTTTCTTAGCAAATCGAACTTGGATCCGGAGATTGAAATCGGAAACCGAAACCCTAAAAGAATGCCCTAGGACTAGTTTAGACCTAGCAACCTTAACTCCGGCAATCCCGAGAACAAAACCCCAGAATAATAAAAATGAGTTAGCTCTAGAATATAGCTCTAAATAATTTATCAAAACATAAAAAGATCATATTTCAAAGAAATTCATTCCTTTAAAACCCGATCGGGATCTATTCTCAAAAATCGATCCCTAGGACTCGGAAATAGAAAAATATTATATAGGACTCGTTAGAACCCAAATTTAATAAGGAATTCAAAAATATAATTATAAAACTTTTTCGGTTTATAAAAATTATAGTTATAGCCTTTTATCGTATTTTCATTACTAATGATAATTTAATTGTCTAATCTACTTTTTTATTTTTATCACACTATTCACCAAGTACAACCACCCATACCCCATTCTTACATCCTTACAACCTATTCTTGCAAACTTACATCATTTTTCTTATATTTTCTTTTCCAATACAACTTTTACTACTTAAAATACTTATTAAATTTGAATTTTATTACACAAAACAAATCACACAACACACACTCTCTCTCTCTTCTCTCGAAAATCGGTGTGACCACCTTCCCCATGCCCACAATTTGTTTTATTTTTCTTCTATTAAATAATCACAGAAAAATCCTAATTATTTTCCTACATAATCTCTCTTTCACCTTTCACTTTTTCACTTTCTCTCATTTCTTCACAAAATCAACTTTTTGGAAAAGTTTTCTCTCCCTTTCCCCTTCCTTCTTTGCCATGAGCCACCCCCTCCCTTACGTACTCACACACAATTTTCCTTCAAGTTTTTCTTACTCCATACACTAAATAAGTAATAGATCTTAACCTTACCATAATAAAACATGTCATGGCAAGATCATCCATGTGTGGTTCCAAAAAAAATGCTGATGAGCTTTATGCTAGGGATGTGGAAACACTTAAGCATGAGATCTTTGCCATCACAATGTTGTGGATATTGATATTTAAGTTGTTCTACTATTATCTTGTGATATTATTGCTTTATGTTATTCTTATGGATATTTTTGCAATATATTCTTTCATTAAACTTATCTACATAGTGTTTATGTTGCATTTGTATCCATGACTTGAATAATATAGTAGATCTATTTGTTTAGAGTACATAAATGCCATAGATTTTTGTCTTATATACATAGAAGACTTGTAGAAGCATGATAATGATGAGAACATGTTAAAAAGTTCAAGATCTATCTTTGTTTCAACAAAAATGATTTTTGGAAATTCGGATTTAAAAATAAACCTATTTTAAAAACCTATTTTTCAACTCCAAAATGAGTATTTTATATAAAGAATGAAGAGATTATAAAATAGGTATCTTAGAGACATGATTTTTATAAGTTGAGCTTAGTTTTACTAAGAGAAATTTTCAAAACGAGAAAAAGATTACAAAAGTTAAGTTAGAGCTATGTCTCAATACCAACAAAAACTTAAAATTCGTAATAAGGAATAGTTAATATGTAAATGCCTATTTTCTAACCCCAAACCAAGAGTTCTACTAAAGAAATGGAAGCCTTAGGGAGTAGGTTTGGTTATGACTTAATTTTAGAAAGATTAAATGATTTTTACAGAAAATAATCTCAAACATAAGTTTCAAAATTCGAATCTAGAAATGACCCTCTTTTAAACACCTATTTCCAAATGCCAAGTTATGGCCGTTTTAAGTTGAGATTTCCATCTACCACGAAAATTACGAACTTAAGAGTTTTTACTTAATAGGTTGGAATTATTTATGGCTTGAAATACTCATTTGGATATTTCTTTCATTTATGTGACTTTGAATCGGGGGAATTCTTGTTTCTGGAGTACTATTATTAGAGACCGGTATTCATGGCTGAGTGAGTTCACTTTCTTTAAATTACATGCTTATGATTGTGCTTGTAATGATAGTGGCCTTAGAATTAGGGCAATATAAAATTGAAATATGCATGTGAATTCTACTTGGTTGAATCGATGATAAGAATATTGAAATGGGAATTGTTATAAATATATGTATGATTTAGTATATAATTGAAGTGTCTGAATTTCTATGATCGTCTATAATTCGATTAAATAATATGCCATGATTGTATAACTAAATCTCCCATGCATAACATATTTGAGTCACATTACATTTGTTATTATACCTTTATGGGAATAAGGCATAATACTTAGGCAACGGGTGGGCCTGAAAACTTAAATAGTGGCGCGGGTCACCTGAATTAAAATGGAAATGGAGTGGGCACTTGAATCAACTACATAATAAATGAGTGGGTGGGCACCTGAAACAACCACTAAATGAATGAGGAAAAATTGAAATCTATGGTCGTATGGGCTGATAAGATCATATTTTATACAAATCTTGATGATCAAAAGAGCTAAAATGGATATTTGTTTTGATTAAACTTTATGTTTCAGGACTAATTTGGATAAAGAAATCAAAACAAGGGAATTTGAATCGAAAATAGGAAAAATTGAAGTCAAGGCCGGCAATTCATCATTCAAAGCCGCCAGCGTTCAGACGGCTTACATCCAAGGCCGTTGCAGTACTACCAGCTTTGCCCAGCTTAAATTCAAACAACACTTAAAGCCGCCTCAAAGCTGCCGGCGTAGAAGATGAAGCAGCCAGCGTACATGAAGGCCGGCAGCTCAAAAATGAAACATCACCAGCTTTGAAGCAGTTACATTATAAGCCGGCACTTAAGCCGCTGGCTTTGAGGCAGCGTACATCATAGATCTGAAGCGACATGAAGATGTCCAACGCTTGAAGGAAATTGAAGAGACAAACCTGTTGGAGTGTCTACGCTGGCATGAAAGCCGCCGGCTTTGGGACGGCGTTCGTTATAAATCAGCCCAACGCTTCAGTTCTGACCATATACGCCGACTAGATCTACATTTAAGCCGTCGGCGTAGAAGTGGCCTACATGTGTAACTGATATTGAAGGCTGCCAGTGCATTGCCTGCGCAAAGGAGAAATTGAAGATACGCCGCCTGTAAGCCGCCGGCGTAGGATCCATAACGGCCGGCGTACAATGTGAAACAGCAAAATTCATTTAATGTTTTGCACGAAATTTTTCCTATAAATAGAGGGTCTTCTCCTCATTTTCAGAATCATCCAATAATCCAAGCATACATTCCACAATCCAAGTAGCTCTAGAATACTTAGAACTAGGCATTTCATAGAGATTTTTGAAGAGATATTTGAAGTTATTCAAGAAATTACAAGTGAAGCTTTGGTATTTTGAATTGGTGATATCTAATCTTATTTCTTTTATGCAATTCATATATCTGAATAGTTTGATCATAATGAAATCATTTGCAATTTCTTATCTGATTTTTGAATCATCATCCATGAGTAGCTAAATTCTTTTTGTGGGAAGTTGATGAAACTTTAAACATGCTAAAATGATCTTTGAATCCATGTTATAAGATAGTTAGAATCATGAATTATTCATATTGAATTCTGATTATTCATCATGCTTTTGATGTATAAGAATTCTAATAACTCGGAAGGGAAATTAGGGTTCATATGAATTCATAAATTGAGATTAAATTGCAATTGCGGAAGCGGCGGAGTTTAATCTAATTTAGAAATTGTCCATGAATATTAATGCAATGTTTTATGTTGATTTCTCACTAAGGAATTAGGAGATGTTAATATAAAGTATTAGTCAATTATAGAATCGGAAGATTTATAATTGTAATTTTGATTCCACTAATAATTTATTTAGCGGAAGTTATTGAATTGTTTTGTGGTTTAAAATATTTTTAAACTCTGTTTTTAAATCTTGACAATTTCTTATGAATGTTCATGAATTTAATTATCATTATAACATGAGTTCAAGTTGATTGGCAATAGTTTAAAGTGGATTCTGCTCCTTCCCACATTTTTCCATCATATCCCTCCCTTTAAAAAGCTCATTGCATTCATATAGATAATCAATTAGATAATTTAGTTTAATCTACTCATCTTAAAAAGATCAATTGCCTAGTTATTAGTATTAGTTGATAATTGTCTAGTAGTTAGTAAATCTCCGTGGGATCGACACTTTATTCATGCTATATTACAATAGAAGGCCTAGTACGCTTGCTAGAAAGATGCTTTAAAATTCAATACTAATACAGCACATCATGGGCCTAAAACACCTAACCTCAAATGGAGGGTGAAAATCCATTCAACGTAGGACTTTGGAAAGTCTTGTGTATTGTATGCTTATGTGTTTGTGCATTTCATATGATTGTCTAATATAACTTGCTTGCCTTATTATTTGATGGAGTATTTAATTTTGGCAGTGAAACTCACTAAGCTAGCGTAGCTTATACTCCCATACTTCTTTTTGATGCAGTTCCTGTACATATGGTTGCGTCTTCGGACTTGGCCAAATCAGGTAATGCGAAGTTAGGAGTTTTCC
This sequence comes from Combretum micranthum, assembly GCA_024138025.1. Classification (NCBI taxonomy): domain Eukaryota; kingdom Viridiplantae; phylum Streptophyta; class Magnoliopsida; order Myrtales; family Combretaceae; genus Combretum; species Combretum micranthum. The sequence goes on along the minus strand of JAMXBD010000892.1, from coordinate 127,524 downwards.
CGTAGGAGTTATAATTAGCTTTGTATAGACTTTAATAAGAAACCTTAAATTCTCAGGTTGTTATTAAAAACTAATATCTGGACTTTTTGTTTAGCGGGGGAAAGACCCTTAGAATTCTATAAATGATCCTGAGATATCTGTGGTTTATGTTTTCATACTTATTCTATCAAGTTGAACTATATATCTCCAATTACATATATATTCTATTGTCATAAGGGAACGCCTTACATCTAATACAAGACTTTTGAATGACTGTGGTAGTGATTCCTAAGTCTCTTTTAGCATGTGTGGACTGTTACGTTTAGGATACCCTTTGGGGCATGACACTCTAATACTAGATCTACAAATCTTCTCATAGAATAATAACTCCCAAAGCATTTCAACATTGACTCCAAGCACTCTTAACCATACTATACCATAATTGATGCCTATAATCAAAGGCTTCCCTAATAAATTATACTGCTCATCATGAACTCGATCAATCTAAGTCTCATGAACACTATGGTCTATGACAAATATTTAACAAACATATTTCCTATTTAAAGTGTTTATTGCTCAACACTCTGCACTTGTCTATATCACTTAAATAGGTTTCGACTTTTCTTCTTAGAATAAAATCATAGTAGAACCCATTTCTTTCCACATAATGTTAAAACCTACTTTAGTCACTACATATACCCAGTGAGAGAATGATTTCACATACCAAGTACAATGGGAATACATCAATAAGTGACTCAAAGAGAAAGTTCTTTAATGTCTCCTCTAGCACTAAGCAACTCAATATAGACAATAACTTATCTCTTAAAAAATCCTTAACTTACCTTGTTGATTCTCTATTAACTAAAGTTTTGATGATAACAAAATACTCAAGAAGCTAATAATTTTATTTAGTGTGCAGAATTTTCATATATATATATATATATATATTTTAAGGCAGAACCTTCCACAGAACTTTAAAGAATCTTGATGAGCTCAAGATAAGCGGTTAAATGAGTTATATTTATATAAGTTACATGCTTTGTTTATCATAAACAGAGTATACATAAGTTTTGAGATAAGTTATAATGTTCTCAAAAGATTTTCAAAGAAATAAAGGATATATATAATGTTTTCTAGAAAGTTACTTTAAAGTTAAAGCATTTTTCCAGAAAAACAGAACCTTTACTGGAATTTTTTTTAACAACAAGAGTTACTATTTATATTATTCAACAAGGTCTACTATTGTTTGTTCCATTAAGTCAGATTATCATACAAAGGGGATTTAAATGATTTTTACTTTCTCTCTCTATAAGCAAGAACAATTATTCAAGGACAAGATCAGATAGGATTTTCACAAGATTCAGGTCAAGATAAAGGGATTATCGATATTAATTTATGTTAAAAAGCAAGATTATCTCTTATCTTATTTCATGGATCTTGCTAAGGAAATTAAAAGAAGATAAACGTTATCTTCAAAATAAGATAATAGAGGAAGATAATGATGAAGACCGAGATATCAGCAACAGGTAATTTCCAAAATCTATCTCCATACAGAACAACATTATGGGAGAATTTCAAAGTGGATAACATTAGATTTGGATGAATCACGAGAATCAAGCGGACCTTATCTTCATTTCAATGCCTCAAGTCATTCATATTCGAATAAGATAGAATTACAAAAGACTAGAAGAACGTGTTCTATCCATTAAAGCTATCGGCAGAAATTCAAATTCAAAATAAGGATAAGGCATAACAGATTCAAGCCGAGATATTTGGGATAAGATATCTAACTTTCAAAACAATTTCTAAATGTTAGAAGAAGAGTAATATATCTGATGAAGACATAAGAAAAGACAGATTCATCGAATATACCTTCTCCACGCAACAAACAAAAAGCTCTCTCCTTTATCAAAAATATATACAGAAGCAAATACAGAATAAATTACAGAAGTTTGCCTTCATCGAGATTTTTCATAATTTCTCTACATTTGCAATAGCGAGCTGATCTTTTAGCATTCATTCTTTAACTCTTTGATTTAAAGGTTTTATTTTGTAAAGAAGGAACATGTTGTTGCCTTCTTAGTTGATAGTTTAATTACAAGTTTAGATTCTATAGATCGGTTGTAGCTAGAGGATAGCTGTGAGAATTGAGCAGAGAGGATTGCACAAGCTTGTAATTTAAACTTATTGGATATAGTGGAACAAAACTTGTAAAGTAACGGGGTCCCCGACTCAAAGCTGGAAGAGTGGATTGACGCATAAGGTGGAACTACTATAAATTGTTGCCTGATCTTCTTTTCTCTATTCTTTTACTTTTATGCAATTTATTTTTATGTTTTTTAATTGGTATATTGTTCTCATTTTTCAAAATAGAAAGAGAATCATTTTTAAAGGAAAAAATTTGTACTAATCAATCAACCCCCTTTCTTGATTATTATTTGGGACCAACATACCTTTTTCTCCAAGTAAGCTCTATCAAAATCACACCCATGGTAAAGTCAACAAGATATGAGAATGGGATCTTGCCAGTTCATAACGCGTTGATTTGTAGATCTAAAATCGACCATTCAATTCATCACGTAACGAACCAAAGCTCTGATACCAAGACGATAAAGATAAAGTTTGTGTTAGAATTGCACAACGGAGTTCTCTAATAAATATGAAGTAATTAAATGATAATAAATTTATGTTTAATGATTTTGATGGACTTTTAACATTCAACATAATAAAATAAAGGATATGAAGGATCCATCTTCTCAAATGCGACACACCAAGAGAAGAATTGAACTAGTTTTTTCACTCAGTTGATATGATAGAAGATTAATAGAAACAATAAAGAATAATCTTGAGAGAAACTCAATATTACTCAATAGGGTTTTTGGAAACTATTCCAAGAAAGCCAACAAAGGTAATTGTTCACAATCAATGTCAAAATAGGTCAAAAGATACGTAAGCTTCCATTGACATAACTCTAATGAACCTTATATGCTCCCAGAGGTTGGGCAATGGCAACATGTGAACATAAAAGTCTAAACAAAAAATAATAATAATAAAAAGGAAACTTAAAAATAAGCTTTGGAAATAGGGCATGATATCATGCTACTCTGCACAACCGTACATTGGGGGGTGAACTTCACGATCCCACAATCAAACTTTGAACAATGCTTTTCACAACCACAAAATCCCCAATCATGGTCTTGGGAATGACCGTGATCCTCTCGACCTTCAATTTGTTCCGATGATAATGTTCTTATGGGCTTGATCATGGTTGTATATGTCGTCATAAGCTTGGTTACTGTTATGATGGAGAGAGTGATCTTCGTCACTGGATTCATCATGACCGTAATGAAGGGAGTGATCTCTTCTATGTCTTTAGTTGTTTGCTTTGCTTTAATCACTGTCTTTGGCATGGACGTGGACTTCAATATTGATGAATTTTCCTTTAAGTTTTATCTTTCCTCCCCACTTAAGCCATTGGATCTTGCCCATTACCAACGGGTATCAAATATCCCTATAAATACTCCAACTCACCATCATTCAGCTCATCAAGAATGATCCATTGAGATAAGTTCATCAATCTCCTAGCTTTACATTGAGATATCGGTCTAACTCAATCATGATCCCTATCATCACTAGACATCAATAAGGCTTAAGGGATGCGAAATGCTCTCTATGATTGCAAGCATTTTTTTGAAAGAATGTTATGAAAGTTAAGTAAAATTAAAAACATGTAATTTGGTTATTAGGTTGGTAGTAAAGTAAATTAATAACTTTTCAAATAAAATGAATAGTGTTCATTGGAAAAAAGTAGCAAATAATAGTATATTTTTGAAAAGATGAAAATTATATTGATGGTTCCTGGCACCTGCACGTAATTTGGTTTTGGTTTTGGTTTTTGTAATTTTTTTAGATTTTGTGTTTAGTCTTTCATCTAAAAAAACAACTATGTCTGAACCATGGGACCCGCTTCCTAGAATCGACAAGCCCACAGGTTCGAATTGCCATACCTGCGTAGATATTTGATCCATTTTGCACTTAAGTAGAAGGAAGGAAGAGTCTAGGACTTTGTAGCTTGAGTGCACCTGTGGACATGCCCATGTTCAAGGGCATAGTGATGAGCAATTTGCGAACATGTCCATACCCAAAGGCATGGTGGAATCTATGGAGGTTGATTGAAGTTCTTTAACAACCATGTTGAAGCACACATCCGTGCCCAGGGCCATGTTTGTCCAAAATTTGAGTAGGTGTTGGTAAGAAGTGGGAACACCCTTGCCTACACCTATAGTCAAGACCATGCCCAAGTTGTTGTGATTTTATGCCATCTTCTTATTTTATTAGATTAGTTTATTGATTAACTATTATGCTCTTGCCTAATTATGGGGTATAAAAGGTACTTATTAGGCATTGATTAGAGAATATTTTGACTTTTGAATCATTACAATTAGGAGTTTTCTCTAATTTCCCTTTTCTTTCATTTTCTATGATTGATTGAAGCTCTTCATTGTTGTTATCAATCATTTGTCATATTGGTTGATTAAACAACTATTTAGATCTTTTCTTTGTTGCATCAATTCCTTGAAACAAATTGTTCATATCATTTACGTCTAATCTTTCACCAAAACCCTAAAAATGTAAACATAAAATATACACTATTGCAAGTGATCAATTGAGAGAATCCTTGTGATCAATAAAATCCAAATCTATATCATCAAGTCTTTTCAATAATCATCTATATTATCTCCATCCCCATAATATACTGTGATATCGTAACTACAAAGATCATAAACAATCGTTCCTTCACCTTTTCTTGAGAAATTTAAAGATTGAGTCAAAGCCTAATACAAAAATACAACAAACACATATAGATGCTCAAATAACACAATTCACAAGCATACTTATAAGGGGTAATGTTGCATTTGGTACTTAAATTGCTCTTAGTTGTACAATTGACTACTTAAATGTTGATGTGGTTGATTTAATACCTAGTTAAAGTTTTCATGTTCATTAATAATACGTTTTTAATTTTGATAACTCAGCTAATAGTCCCATGAATGAAAAAGTGATATGTATCGTGTAACTAATTAAACAATTAAGCAAACAAATTAACGCACACATTTTCTTATTAAATAATTAAGTAGTTGTAAGCACCGGAAAAATTTCAGTAAATAATCCAAGAATAAACTTCAGAGACAAACTCTAAAAATGACTCCAAGTTAAAATCGAACTCTAAAAGGTTCTAAAATATAAACATAAATAAAAATTTTCCTAATCTTAAGAAACTGGGAGCCCTTGAAAATAGAATAAGAATCTAAATATCTTTTGAACCAAAATTCTTACGTAAGATAATTAGTTCATCTGATTTTCCACTCGGAAATCAAGATAATATGGAAACTCAATTACCACAACAATAATTTCGAGTAATTTAAAATTCACCAAAGCCATTTCATAATTAGGCTTTGGCACGATTAAGTAAGCTTAATTTGACAACAATTAATCGATAAACAAATTAATGATCCTGAAAGATAAGATTATAATGAAAGCTCTAAATAGACAAACCAAACCTTCGAAAATCATAAAATAGGATCGGGAATAAAATCCCATAACCTTAAGAAGAAGGTCTAATTATTATTATGATAATCAATTCAATCATTAAACCCTAAGTTGAAGTACCATAGACTTGAAAGCAAAACGAAAGTTCAACACTCATCCAGTTATGAAATCTCCCAATCAAATCACTCGACGAATCAAAACTCGTAAGTCAGAGCAATATAAACCTTTAAAACAATATAAATAATCCCCATAAGGCATTAATAAATTCTTAGACTCAATTTCATCAAAAATTGTCTCAATAACCAATATTCGGTACGAATCGAGAAAACCCTATCCGATAACGAATGCGAAATTTTCAAAACAATAAATCAATTTAAATAATCTCGAGAACTGTTAATACTAGATAGATCATCAAAGAATTAATGTTATAAGAAAATATGAATTATGAATAAAACTATTCAGTTTCTAAGTTGGCAAGCCCTGGCCTTAGCCAACCGAAAGCCCAAAATCCTAGTTGTTTAGATTCGGCAATTCCGAGTTCTTAATCCTATAAGTTTAAGAACAAGTTTAGTGTTTGGAATAGTGCATAATAATATAAGATAACTAAAAAGTATCAGATTGGATCGAAATTAACCTTTTTTAGACCTGATCGGGCACTGCCTCGAAAAGTGTGTCCCGTTGACCGGAACAGTAAAAATATTCCGTCAACACCATAAAACTCGTAATTTTATAAGGAATCATAAAATTACAGTTTCGTAATTTTTCGACTCCTAAAAATATCAGTTATAGCTTATATAAGCGTAATTTGACCGTACCGGTAGCTTATTTGATAAATTACTAAAATAATTTAATTAATTATTTCATTTTAATTATTAAAATTCTGCCATTGATTTTTTTTATTTTATTTATAATTATTTCTTTCTTTTCAAAAATCTCATAATAAGACACATACATGTGACCCATATCTTTGTACACTATTGTAATGATTTCTACACCACACCTTGTACTATTTATGTCTTCCAACACTCCATGGCAGCTGCAACAAGCCCCCAAATCTACCATTTTTCTTTTATTATTTTCATTTATTTAATGATTTAAAAGCTCCTTTTAGTTAATCACATGTGGAAGACAAGTTACATTTCAACTTCAAGTCAAAACCAAGCTAAATCTCCCCTCTCTTTCCCCCTAGGATTCACGCCAGCCCCCCTTCCTCTTGCTGCCCTTGCTTCTTTTCCTTCCTTTCATTTAACTCTCTTTAGCCTCTCTCATCTCTCTATAAATAGTCTCTTATATTCACTCCTTCTTCTTTACAAACCCTAGGCAAAATACTCTCTTATTTTCTTCTCTGCTTGCCTCCTTGTTCTTGAAGTCTTGCTGCCCCCATAGGAAAGAAGGCCTCCACACTCATTTCTTGAAGCTTGTTTAAGAAATCATCCTTCTTAAGCCTCAATTGGTGGTATAGGTATATGATAAAGAGTTTCGTGCATCAAAGGACCTTCCATAATGCCTATGAGCAATGGATGATGATGCCAAGAACATGAAACACTCACTTTGATTCTTGCTTACCTTGTTATTTCTATTTTGTTGTTATAATGTGTAGACCTCACTTTTGCAAGACTTGTCCTTAGTATTTGTTATGTAAAATCTTGGTATATGGATAATGTGGTTGTATGCATGAAGTTGATGCCTATATAAATGTAGATCTTGGTTTTGAACACAAATGAGAATTTTAATTTTCGTATCTTGGCAAAGCTCAAATTTAAACACCCCCTTCCAAGCCTCAAAATGGAAGTTTTAGTTGAGAAAATGAAGCCTTAAGGAGTAGATATCATCAAGACTTTATTTTGTAAAAATCAAAGGTGATTTTCAAATGTTATTTTCAAAAATAAAATTCGTATTCGCGGATTCAGACCAAGACCCATTTTCAAAACATATTGTCTAACCCCAAAATGAAGCTTTAAGCTAAAATATGAAGGCCTTATGGAATAGATATCATAGGGAAGTGATTTTAATAAATAGATGGTGGATATACTAGGAGGAAATTGCTAAACAAGTGATATTTACAAGATAAGAAAATTTGATCTTGTGTAAGATTGCATGAATCTCGTATCTAGGGGAAGATGAGATATAAAAACCTACTTTTCAAACTCAAAATGGAAGTTTTATCAAAGAAATGAAGACCTTAGGGTATAGGTTTAGTGGGGACTTGATTTCCAAAAGAATAAATGAGTTTTCCTTAAAATTCGGATTTAGAGATAGCTCCTACTTGAACACCTATTTTCTAAGTCTAAAATAAGGATTTTTATCAAGAAATGAAGGCCTTGAGATATATATTTAGTTGAGGCTTGGTTTTGACAAGAATGAAGAGGTTTCACTGTGAAATTTTCCTAAAACAAGTGTAGTTACTCAAGACTACCAAATTATTCTAGTTTAACTAAGTTTTCTTGACTTCTTATGAATTTAAAATCTTCTAAGGAATTTCTTGAAATAATTATCAACAAAGAACATATGTATAGGAAGATCATAACATGTCATCCATGATAGTAAATCATCCATATTGTATTTACATTTGATCTATGATTTAGAAACATCGCAAACATTCACAAAAACAAATTTTCGAAAGTGAATTCGTTACTGATTAGAACTGATCGGCTTGTTCCGAAGCTGTAACATTTTCAAAACTTAGATATAACATTAGAAATAGATAGATCTTTCGAAGTAGATAGAAATCGATATAAAATTTGCGAAATTCCGAGTTAAAATGACCAAGTTATGGCCATTTTAAGTTGGAACTTTTGCTTGTTACGAAAATTACGAACTAAAGAGTTATATTTGATAAGTTGGGATTAGATTGTAGTATGAAGTACTCAATTGGGTATTTCTTTCGTTTAGGGGAGTTCGGATCAGAGGATTTCTTGCCACCGAGCTACTAAGATTAGAGAACGGAGTCCATGGCCGAGTGAGTTTCTACTTCCTATTACGTTCCTGATTGTGCTTGTAAATTTAGCCGCACTAGATTGATAAGCAAAGATAGAATGGAAATGTATGATGGGTAATTATGGGGTTATACATATGTGTTGATGATGTATTGAGCAAACCGTGTTAAGAATATCGAAACCAGGTGATTAATGATGAATGTTTATTGCTATATTATTGATTGTCTGTGTAATTGGTTGATCACTTAAGAATTGGAATAATGACTACTTGGAATGATAAACTAATATGGACATAATCACTTCATGTTGGGGATGGAGCATTAGCATATTGTTCCAGTTATCCGGTATCCATGAGATGGAATATTATGTGAGGGTAACCATGACCCGAAGACGGAACCGACAGTACTGCAGGAGTCATGAATCTGCTAACCCCGAATAGAGGGCGTAAATCTATTCACATTGATTTCCGGTTGATCATATGTTTTATGATTCATGTGTTTGTTGCATTCATATGATTGATTAAATAACTTGCTTGATTGATTGTTGGATGCGTGATTTATGGAAGTTCTCACTCACTAAGCTAGTGTAGCTTACCCTCCCACAGTTATTGAATGTTGTAGGTTGATTTAAGATTACGACCCGAAGACCGAGATATCAGAAAAACTGAGTATGAGTTTGAGTTTCCAATAAGGAAGCGGTGTACGAGAAGGCCTTAGTCAGGTTTAGTGAAGTTTTGTTATGATAGGTCTTATGTAGTAATAACCTATGAGATTCTATATATGTCTTTTGTTTAAGGTTGAAGTTGGGAATTTTTACGGGGGTATGCCCCTAAGAAGTGTAATCGATTATATTTGAAGTTAGTTACATTCCTTATATCTTGTTGTATAACTTATATCAATATGAATTGCTATACTTCGATCATGTCTCCTTAATGTGTTGTACGCTTATACATAGTATGGAAGCCCTTGTGTGACGAAGGTAGTCATTCATGGCTTTAGTATTGTGTACGGGACTGCCACGTTTATGGGTACCCCTCGGGGTGTGACAATAGTCATATTAAATCACACAAGTTATGATAGAGGAATGGATTTCATAGAATTTAGAAAGGAAGCATACAAGTTGGAATATATTAAATTGGATTCACAATTCCATAGCTAATGTCCACATCTAGCTATTTATATCAAATGAGCTATCCAACACCAAATTATTTAAGAGATCCATGTGCCTTTTACATTATTCATCTCACGAAAAATTTATGTCCTATCATACTCATACTTAGATTGGAAATGTATACAAAAGTTAAAAAACGATCGAGTTGCATTTGGGATTTGAAATTACAAAACATACTTGATGTCATTCTCTCTGCAGAAGCTTACAGCTTATGATTTATTAGTCCATGTGTTAGTAAAGTATCACGTTTCAATTGAAAAAGAAAGACTTAGAGAATTTTTAGGCTGATAGAAAATAAGAAGCTTGTTATCTAAGCCATAATATAAAAAAAGGCTCATTAGTGTGTGTGTGTGTGTGTGTGTGCATCCATGTGAAATTATGGGTTGCCATAAAATAAGAAGCTTGTTATCCAAGCCACAATATAAAAGGGCTTGTTAGTGTATGTGTTTGTGTGTGTGTGCGTGTCCATGTGAAATTTTAGGCTACTAGAAAATAAGAAGCTTGATCGAAGCCACAATATATAAAAAAAGGGCTTGTTAGTGTGTGTGTGTGCGCGTGCGTGTGCGTGTGCGTGTGCGTGTGCGTGTGCGTGTGTCCATGTGAAATTTCGGGTTGGTAGAAAATAAGAAGCTTGTTATAAAAGCCACAATATAAAAAAAGAGCTTGTTAGTGTGTTCATGTGTCCATGTGAAATTTTAGATTACCAGAAAATAAGAAGCTTGTTATCCAAGCCACAATATAAAGAAAGGGCTCAAGAGCCTCGAAAGAAACAATAATTAGTGTGTGTGTGGGTATGTGCATGCATGCGTGCATGTGAGAAGAAGACTTTCACCAAGAATTGAATTGTTATATGAAGAGCATGGCAAACTTAAAGAGAAAAGAATGTTGTAGACGAAGTTAAACACTTTCACGAGGGAAATTCCTGTTAAAAAGAGATAATTTACATATGAAATTTCAATTCTTAGGTGATTTCTTGTATACACTTTAGAAACTATTGTATCAGTGATTGTTCTTTATATTATGGATTATTATGTATATTGTTGTTATATGTGTTAGTATTTTTTTTTAATTCGAGAAAATTGATGAAGCCTAAATTCTAAATCATTATTGTTACTTTATTATAATATGCTTAATGATTGAATTATTCTTCTTTGAATCTTGATACCATGACTTTTTTGTTTTTGGGTTTCAAAACATAATCTTGTAAGGTATCTTAATGAACTGGAAGAAGATCTAGCAATATCAAGATCATGTTTTCTTGGACTAGTAAATTGGATCCTCTATTATTTCTAATTAAATTGAATTGCCAATAGGACTTAATGCTTCTTGTTATTATTTGTTCAAGAAATTTAGGAAAAATTAATTAACACACAAGGCAATATAAGTTAGAAGATTGATAATTATAAATATGAATCCATATTAATTTGATTAAGAGAAATCTAGGAGATTAATGTGATTTGTTAAAACGATTTTAGGACTCAGAAGTAAAATAAAGACTTTATTAAATTCACAAGAATAGCTACTTAGCTAAATATAATTAATAGTGGACCCAATTTTCCTACATCTTATCTAATTGAATTAGAAAAGTATTGTCCATTGATTTACGGTGCTTATTAGTTTAATTAATTTTAGTGTATTTTTATTTGAATATTGATTATGTGGACCATATTAGAATAAATATCAGTCTAATACTTCAATTAATCCCCTAGGAACAACAACTGTATTCTTTCTATATTATTTAGTTAGCCAATACACTTGTTGGAAATTCTTTCATTGAAAATTTTTCGGATCAACTTGTAATCACAATCCACTAACCATTTCTAAGCACATGTAACACATCATTAAATTTAATCAAGTATTAATTAAGTCAATTTATTGTATCATCTTAAAAACACATAAGCAATAAACCCGATATTTACACACAACAGTGTTTGAAACTCATAACTCCAAAAACCTAATACAAAATACACTTCTTGCTTAGAACTCACTTTAGGATTCCTATCACTTTTTATATCTTGCTTCTTACTGTGCATGTAAGGTGTATAAGATATTTTGATAAAAGTAAGTATCAAATGCATCAACTCATTAAAATATGGGATCACTTACACAATAAAGATCAAAGTTTAATGTCAAATTCAAATATGAGATCAATACATTAAGTGGGAAAAAAAAGGATATTAATGCCATGTAAAGTAGTGTAAATAAGGGATAAACATTTTAAATGACTAAAAAATTGATCGACATTTCAAGTGAGTGACAAATGAACATGAAAAAGGATTATTTATCTGCACCACTTTATATAATATTGATTCTTTTAATCCAAACACTTAAAAAATTAAGACTTTATTTGCACATTTGTGTGTATCATTGATCCATTTTCTAACCACTTAAAATATTAATACCTTATTCAAACTTACTCTTAAATAATGATCTCTTGCAATGTAGTTTCCCCTTTAAATATGTTAAATATCTTAAAAGTGTGGTTTAATATTATTAAAATTGATTTTAGAGACAAATGATCAAATATCCAAGAGTCCCTTAAATAGTGCATAAACGTCTAAACGTGTAAGGATAAGGTTTGGATGTTTTTAAAAGAGAAGATTTTTTTCATTCTTTCTAATTAGTATAAAAACGTCCGAGTTTTTTTAATACATCTGAAGTTATTTGTTTCGCATCAACTTGGCATCCTTAGAAATAACCACAAAACTTCTAAACCTTTTATAAAATATCTGAAATCTTTTTATTTGAATCTCGACATGAGTAGAATATTACAAAATACCACAAATTTTACATTCCACCATGTATATCCACACCCAAATGTACAGATTCAATCCCATCATGCCCTCCACAACATACTCCATCAATAATATACATTCCCAACTTAAAATCCATGCAAAATTTTCAAATTCTTAAAAAAGAAAATTTAAGAACTTACTTGAAACCAAATGTAATTTCTCCAAATTTTACAACCCACTTGCATAATCTTCAATATATGCACAAAACATCAATACTTAGTAACAACACGTATTAAACTATCATCTTATAATAGTCTTTGAAAAACAAGAAATTTCTACACCCATAGCGTTACTTTTACTTCTTCTTACTCAAGAATCTGAATGAAAGAAAAAATAAAAATACATAAAAGCTTCTACTTCACCATTTGCACAACAATAACATGTTAAATAGGAAAAGAAAATGAAGAAATAACACTTACATTAACGATCCCAAAGATAATTAAAGTGTAGCTTAGATATTGGTCCATTTAACCTAAAACGGGCTTGGACTAAATATTTTTCAACCAATTTAAAAGCAGGTCAAGTATATCAAGTCCGTAGGTCTAATTGGCCCATTAGCCTACTTGTAAAATAAATAAATAAACAAATAATAATGTAGCATTGTTTTAAGGATTTTTATATTTCAAGTTAATCTTATCCATTAATGGTAAAGGACGATGGTGGATTAATGCATATGCATTATAGCATTCTTTTTAAGTATAATTTATTAATTTAAACAAAATATGGTACCCAATAAATATTTTAAAAAATCTGTTCTTATATATAGGTAATTAAAATAACAATAAAATTAATCATTGATATATATAGAACCCCATAAAATTTGTTTATTTTTTATTATGTACATCTTATCCAATTAGCATAAATGACTTACCCACGATAATGTACAAATGGTTTAATGGGTCAAGTAAGTGGGATGACCTATTTAATTTGTGGGCCAAAGTGGGCTAGTGATGCGACCACGCGAATCCTAGTTGTAGAAACCCTAAGACCCAAGCGATCAACAATGAAATACAAACACTAGGATTGTCTTGAAACAAGTCAATAAGCAACCCGACCCCAATTGAACTCACTAACTAAAATTGTAGTTATCAAACAACGTAGTAACATAACCTGACCCCAAACAAACCTATCGCTTAGAACCACAACTATCAACAACGGAGCTTGACCCTAATTAATCCTTATTAAATATAACCAAAACTATCAAAGAATAGTTTGTTTCACAAGAACCACAAGAAAGTTCTCACATTTGGAAGAAACTCTCAAGAAAATGTATTCACTCAATTCATATATTCATTACAAAGCAAAGAGCAATATATAAAAGCTTAAAAGAAACATAAAGGTCGTAATAAGAAACATAATCATCGGATAATATAAGCTAGTAGCTTTAGAAACAATGCTAGTGGCCTTTCAATGAAATAAAAAGAAAATTACGAAATGTCAATTTTGTAACAGGGAAAGCCGGCAAGAAGGCTAGTGGTGTAAGCTAAGTAGCGTAAATGATAAAGGCCGGCGGCTTACTTAATGGCTTTAATGTTTTTTATTTTGTACGGTTCTAGTCTCTTGTAAGCTGGCTACACGTCGGTCGCTTAAGTACCCTCAGCCAGCGGCGTACTTGGGAAAAGCTAGCAGAGTTGGTGGCAGTGCATAAGTCTGCAATTGAAGGCCAATGAATCTTCAATGAAAGCTGGTAGAAGGCTGGCTTGTTTTTGTTCCTATACCGGTAGTGTAGGCCTTTAAGCCAGCAACATACATGGCCAGCGTACTGGTCTGTAGTCTAACTTTGATAGCTTTTTGATCTTCCATGTTTATGCCTTTTAGAGCCTATCATTCCCTCCTTCTTTGGAAAGATCCGTCCTCAAATCTTAGTAGTCAACTGGGATGGATCATCTCTTCAGTACAATCCTCTCTGAAGGGATGATTCATCTGGAATTTCCTCGAGTTCCTGAAGCAAAGAAACTTCTACACTAGGTAGAGTATGGTTAAGATCATTAGTGTAAAAAGTAGCCTCATTGTACATAGGTATAATCATTGGCTATTTTACATTTAAACTCTCTTAACATTCCTTTCTTTTCCAAGTAGGCTCTCTTTTTCTTCCCTTAGACTCTCGTGTTTGTCTCTCCCTTCATATTCTTGCACACCCATTTGCTTCTCACTCCTTCTTTGTTGTTCATGTGCCTCTTTAATTTGCTTCTTATCTTCATAAGCTTGATTAGGAGTTAAAGGAGTAAGCTTCAAATTTCTTCCATTCATAACAAAGGAATAACCATTGGGAGCACCATCATGTGTAACCCTCCTGTCATATTGCCATGGTCTGCCCAACAAAATATAACTAGCATGCATAGGCACAACTTCACGTAAGACTTCATCTTAATATTTTTTCTATAGAAAAAGCCTTTAACACCTGCTTGGTCACCCTAACCTCCCCACATTCATTCAACAACTGCAGTTTATATGGCTTAGGGTGACTAGTAATAGGCAGCTTTAGTTTATCAATAAATAAGGTACTAGCAACATTAGCACAACTATCATTATCAATAATTATGCTACATACCTTATCTTTAACAAGACAACGAGTATGAAAAATGTTATCCCAATGCTCCTCGTTGTCATCTATCTTTGGTTACATGTTTATAACATGCCCATTGACCAATAAGTCCCCGTCGACAGGTCCTTCAACATCAACATCACTACAATCTTCTAATGGTAGCATCTCATCATCATTGGAACTCTCATTTTCTATGTCACCATTCTTCAAGACAATCATAGTCCTTGTATTTGGATATTGTAAAGCAATATGCCCAAATCCCTGACTTTTAAAGCACTTGATATCGCATGCTTTAGAAGAAGATTTTTCAGTCTTGCTTTTAGAAACAGAATCAGACTCCTTAGCCTTCACATCCTTATCTGATTTTGCAGCTATTTTATGATCCTTCTAATCTGACTTCCATGAAGATCTAGATGATGAACCATACTTTGATTTGCCCCTGGATTTCAATTGTTTCTCTAGTTTATTGGCTTTGTGCAGCAACTCCTCCATCTCCACATAATGCTGCAAGTTCACCACATCAGCAATCTCTAATTCAATCCACTAATAAATCTAGCCAAAGTCGCATCACAATCTTCTTCCACATTTGCCCTTATCATGGCTATCTCCATCTCCTGATAGTATTCGTCAACACTTATGAAGCCTTGAGTCAAACTTTGTAATTTCCTAGAAAAATCCCTGTAATGGCTAGGAATGAATATTTTCCTCATTACCACTTTCATCTCTTCCCATGAACGGATTGGACTCTCTCCATATCTTCTTCTGTTTAGAACAAATTGATCTTACCAGATGTTGGCATAATTAGTAAATTCCACTATTGCCAACTTCACCTTCTTCTCCTCTAAATAGTTATGGTAGTCAAAAACATGTTCTACCTTCCTTTCCCATTCCATATACAGTTCTGGGTCGTTCTTTCCCTGGAAAGAAAGGGTTTTCATTTTGATACTTTCTAAACTATGATCTTGTTTTTGCACAACTCTTTTACCTCTCCTAACATTTCTCATACTAGAATCAAAATCATCATCCTACTCCTCCTCATCCATATACCTTTTAAAATATTTAGGCCTAGGTAGAGATTCAATATCATCTTATCTCCTATTTAGTTTAGCAAATTGATCTTGATTAGCTTTCATGAATAATTTCATGTCACTTCCAATATTGTCTCCTCCATTACTCTTTTCTTTTCTTTTTTTAAAATCAAAATCTCCACAACTCAAACAACACAAATTCAAACCCTAAAAAAAAAAAAAAAAAATTTACACAAATTCTCCTCCTTTTTCTTTTTACTAATAACAAATCAAACAACCAACAATTGAAATAAAAGATAAGGTTATCCGTTCAAGAATCCAAAGGCTTTGATACCAACTGATGCAATCCCGTGAACCCTAAGTATGGAAACCCTAAGACCCAAGTGATCAACAACAGAATACAAACCCTAGGATCGTCTTGAAATAAGTCAATAAGCTACCCGACCCCAATTGAACTCGCCAACTGAAACCATATTATCAAACAATGTAGTAACGTAACCTAACCCCAAACAAACCTGTGGCTTGGAACCACAGCTATCAACAACAGCGCTTGACCTTAATTAATTCTTGTTAACTAGAACCAAAACTATCAAAGAATAGTTCTTTTCACAAGAACCACAAGAAAGTTCTCAGATTTGGAAGAAAATCTCAATGAAAATGTATTCACTCAATTCATATGTTCATTACAAAGCAAAGAGCAATACATAAAAGCTTAAAAGAAACCTAAAGGTCATAATAAGAAACATAATCGTCAGATAATATAAGCTGGCGGCCTTAAAAGCAATGCTAGCAGCCTTTAAACGAAACAACAAAAAAATTATGAACTGTCAGTTTCATAACAGGGAAGGCTGGCAGCATACTCAACTGCTTTAATGTGTTCGATTATATATGCTTTTGGTCGCTTGTAAGCAGGCTATACGTTAGTGGCGTACTTGGGAAAAGTTGGTGGCATTGGTGGCGATGCACAGGTCTGCAGTTGAAGCTCAATGAATCTTCAATGAAAGCTGGCAAAGGCTAGCTTGTTGTTGTTCCTACACTAGTAGTGTAGGCCTTTAGGTCGGCGACGTACATGCTTAGCGTACAGGTCAACAATCCAACTTTGACAGCTTTTTGATCTTCCATGTTTATGCCCTTTGGATCCTATCAGCTAGCCCATTTCATCTCCTTCCATAAGAAAGGAAAGTAGGGAAAACCGTTGATGTAAGGGATAAGAGAGAAGGGGAAAAATAATCCTTACATTATGTTTGCTATGCAAGAATCGTTTTGCATATAATAGATTGGAATCAAAGAAATAAAATGGCATCAAGAAGGAAATAACAAATATATTCATATGTTTGGATACATATATAGAATGGAATAGAAAGGAATGAGTATATAATAAGATTCATAAAAAATACCCTTAACAGTAAATAAGATAAGAATTTAGAAAATTATAAAAACCTCTCTAAACATTAAGCAGGGGCGGATGCAGGATTATGCATCTATATTTATATATTTTTGTGAAAAAATAAATAAGAAAATTAATTTAACCAAATATGTAAAGCATAATTTCCTCAAATGATTAATGTAGATTCAATTGTTAATAATAATAATAATAATAATAATAATAATATAATAATAATAATAATAATAAATAATAATAATAATAATAATAAGAAGAAGAAGAAGATAGGAAAAAGTATCTTCATTGTGGACAGCACACTGCACACGTATGATTGAATCGTGAATTGAAGTGAAAGTAGTAGCCTATAAGAAACTTGCTTTCTCTACTCCTTTATGCATCTAAATCTTTGGAGTAAACGACAATATCATACTATAAAAAACATTCACAACTCAATTGTCCATAACCATCAAATAGCTACACAAAGCTATTAAATTCTCTAGTTTCTATATTTAATTTGGACATTTTCAACAAGAGTAAGGTAAAATCTAATACCACCACTAGTACAAGCTAAATACATCTTCTGAGTTCACATTACCATTCAAAGAAGGGATCATAAATTGTTTTCCACTTGCCTCTTAGCTTCACCAATAAAAGCTAAACACATCTTTCCAAGTTCACATTACCATTTAAAGAAGGGATCATAAACCATTATATTTTTCCACTTAACTCTTAACTTCACCATATCAAGCTTTTTCCCTTAACTAAATTTTTAGTTTTGTCATCATTTGTGTTTCTGTCCCATGAGAATTCCACCCTCATTAATTTAATAAAAAGGATGCAATTAAAATAGGTTGAAAGGTAAGGATGCAAATTACACTTAACTTTACATTTGTTACTTTACTACCCTATTACTTTATTACCCTATAGTGGTTTGTGATGCATGTCGAATCAAACCATTGGATTACCTAATTGGTCAGAACTCTACTGGCCTTCTTCATTTCTTGTTTAGTAAACCCCTAAGGTTTTATATTTGGTTAACCTTAAACCTTAATTAGAAGGTCAACTGGAAACCTTAAAGTCAACAAAACCCTAGTTAGACGTAATATTTTAAATCTTGCACTCTCGCGTTCGTAACCCTAAGAGAGTAAGTAAGAGATTAGTAGGTAGAATAGTTCATAATAATATAAGAGAGCTTAAAATTATCAAATTAGTCAAACCGTAATTCATTTTAAACCCGATTGGATACAGTTTTTGAAAAATGTGTCACGGGGCTCGGAATAGTAAAAATATTCTAAATATGCCGTTAGACTCGTAAAAACATAAGTTTTTCAAAAATATTAGTTTTATAATTTTTCAGTAACTAAAAATATTAGATATCGCATTTATACGCGTATTTTCTTACTATCAGTATTTTATTAGTCATATTTAATTTACATTACGCTATTAATTACTATTCTACATTATTTATCTATCTCTACTCTTTTTTTTACCACCTACTCTTACACTCTACATACCTATTTTTCTTACTTTTTACCTCTTTCATACACTTTATATCACATCTATCTTACATATTTTTACACTTAATCAACAAAAATACAAAAAATAAAAATAAAACTTCTCTCTCTCTTTCTCAAGAAGGCCAGCGCCCCTCCCTCTTCTTTCATTCATATATTTTTCTTTTTCCATTTATTATAATCACACAATTTCAAATTTCTCATTCCATATAAATACCCCCCTTCTCTTTCATTTCTTTCACACTTTATCCACTCACAAATTTACTACCAAAACTCTTTAAAATTTTCCTCTCCAAGCTCTCTCTCAAATTTCCTTTCCATATACTCCCAAAATCGTCTCAAATTCTTACTAACACCACTACTTTTCTTCACCACCATTTATTTTTTAGGTAATAAACTTTTTTCATATTACTTCTACCATGTCATGTAACTTTACATGACCATGGTGTGAGTTTCCTAAACTTATTGTTATGGAAGCTACATTATGTTCACGTATTGTTCTTGTTCATGAATATCTACTGCTATATTTTTATGTTGTTATTATACTTTGCTCATATTATTGTTGTTATTATGCTAAATTCTTATTTATATCTAATTAAATATATTTATGTATCTATATATATTCTTTAGAGCATATAAGCTCACTTGTTATTTATTTATTTCATGCTTTGCAATTTATTTACTTATTCCATGTTATTTTAAGATTAGTCTTTTTAGTCTTAGACTTGTCCTCATCAAGTCAAAACAATTTTCTTTTCTTTTCGGGACTAGTCCATTTCTTAGTCCGAGAGCCTTGATTCAAAGTTAAGACTCTTAATACTTGACTTGTATTATCTTGTTTATTATTTTGTTGCTATAATTTTGCTTGTTATTATTCTCATATTCATGGAAAATAAATGTTGTTGTCTAAACCGCAAAGTTTAAACTATACTTTTTGCAAAAGAGATTTTTGTCACCAAAGAAGAGTTCTAAATGAAATTTAGAGTTTTTAAATTAATAAAAGGAATCCATTTTTCCCTCAAAGCCTTAGGAAGAACTCACTATAATTTTGGAAATACCACTATTTTGAAAGGCTTTTTCTAAAGCCATAATTATAGTAGTAATAGAGTTGTTTTCTAAAATTGAGAAAGATGATTCTTTGTTACAAAAAATGCTTTCCTTAAAAGCATAATATAAAGGAAACCCCATAAAAAGGAAATGTAGGTTTTCAAACCAAGATTTAGAAAGATCAGAATAATAGTCAAAGGAAATACATAAGAAACTAATAGGAAAAGTGACGCTAGTGTTAGAAGTTTCAAAAAGGAAAAATAGAGAAATTCATTTTTATGGAAAAGTCACCAAGGAAAATAGTAAGATAAATATAAAATACTCTTTGAAAACAAAAGAACCAAAATCTTCATTTTTTTTAAAAGAATTTACAAAAGGATTTCTTATAAATTATGATTTTTAAACTTCTAACTAACATTGTTATTACTAAAGAATTTTGTTTGGACAACAAATACTTGAACATGTATGAAATATGAGCTATAAATCTATAAAAAGGAATTTTTTAACTATATAGATAACTAAGTATTTACAAAAGTAATTTTTGGATGATTTGATGTTTGAAACAATTGCCTTTGGGATGGGAAATTTCGTAGTGAATTTTATTGCCGTTGTTTTGGAGCTCAAATAACCTGGTTTTATGAAAATAGTTTTAGAAATGGATAGAACTGTTTGAGTAGGTAGAAATCGGTCTATTATATGCACAAATTCGAGTTAAAATGACCAAGTTATGGCCATTTTAAGTTGGAATTGTCTTCTACACTAATTTTGACGTTTTTGTGACATAGTTTTGTCAAATTACAAGAGGGTAATCAAGAAATACTTATTATGGGTATTTTTCATGACTAGGTGATCCCGAGGAAGTGTATCCATATCTCGATTACCATTTTGACTAAATAGATTATTCGATCGACTCTTCCATTTAGAAAAAGTATCGTCATGGCAATGCAAGTTTATTTCCTTAAATTGTGTACTTGATTGTGCTTGTAGTGTAGATGTATTAGAATTAAGGAAAGACAAAATATTATGTATGTAAAGTTGTATGAAAGAACACTAAGAATATCGAGGCAAGAATTGATTGTAAAGGATTGCTTATCTTAAGTATAGAATTTGATATGTCTGAAATTCTATGATCACTTTAAATTGACAATAATAATGCTATGATATCTTAAATAAATTGATTCATACATACTATGTAGTGAGTCACATTACATGGGGTTATTTTCCTTAGGTGAAAGGATAGTAACATAATCGAAAACAATACTTGGCGGTAATGATCAAAAGCAAATGCATGGCAATAATGATCAAAAGCAAATGCTTGGCGGCAATGATCGAAAGCAAATGCTTGGCGGTAAATCGAAATAATGGCTCGACACAAATAGACTTAATATGCTTTGCGGTAATGATCGAAAGCATGAATTAACTAAGATGACTCGGTCTGAGATTACTTATTATCCTCACCAAGCCCAAATGGAGGGCGTAAATCCATTCAGTATATGATTCCCAGAAAACTATATACCTTGCTTGCTCATGTGTATGTTGCATTTCACTTCAATGCTTAAATAACTTGTTTGAATTTTGCTATTCAAGTATTTACTTATGAAAATAATTCTCACTAAGCTCGTTAGTTTATACCCCTATAGATATTTCTTGGAATTTAACTTTTTGTGGTTGAAGCCATGAGGATCTTACACCCAGGTATTTCCTCTTTTGGTTAAGGAATTTTAGATGCAGTTTAACATTAGCTTAGATGTAGACTTCATAAAAAATTTTCTTGTAATAGACTCTAGCATATTTTGACGAGGGAATGCCCTAAGACTTGTAAGACATTATTTATGAATGAATGAATGAATGAATATTATGATTTTCATTTCTTAATTTGTTATTGTATCTTCTTAAGCTTTATATTTCAAAATATGGTCCTCTAAAATTGTAAGAACACGCCTTACACTTAATATCAAAGCATTTGAGAATGATTAAGATTGTCATAATTAAACTTTAATATTAAGTGTAGCAAACTGTTACATTTGTGGTGTCCTTTAGGGCATGACACATTCTCTTGCTCATGGTTCGTCCTTGACATTTCTTGCTTTGGTACCTTCGCTTGTGTTGAATATGTTTGCTAATTCGAATTAATCAACATGTTTTGAATTCTGCCTAAACAATATTTAGTTGAGTTAATTAATTTATTTTTTCACAACAATATTGAAATATGTCATCCCATTTATTTTTTGTATTTTATTGTATGCATAAGATAGATATTGATAAATAAATAACCGACTCACCAAAGAAATAGACTCCACTTTTGTCTAACAGGCAAAAATGCTAAATTTAAAAAAAAAAGGGTTCGTGCAAATTTAAAAGTTGCTATTTACCCTGTTGAGAAAAACAGATCATTTCATTCGTATTAAATAGGGTATGTTTTGTAGTAACTACCTCGCAGATGATCATAAAAAAGTTATAATATTGTTATCTTGACATCATGTTTTTCTTTTTTTCTTTTTTCTTTTTTTTTTACTTGTAGGTTTTGCTTGAGCATTTTTGTGATATTTTTTCCGTCGACGGCAAAACTAAGACAAACTTTATGTATTCATTGCACTTTATAAATTCATGGTTAAATTTCAACAAATATATATTCCCCAATAAAAAGGTAAAAAGCTTCATCATTTTAACTTTTTACAAAATACACCGAACACTCGTAATCACCAGATTAAAAGGTTTAAAGTTCCATTTCTATTGAACATTAGAAAGCATCCCGATTGCAATTGTAAACAAAATCATTTTCCATTATTAAGATACAAAAATTGCAATAAAAAAAATGGAACATTTCCAATGAGTAATTTTAATTTGACATAAATGTTGTATGGCACCTTTATTGCATAATTACGATTGAAATGAACACATGTACAACGAACCAAACGGGTTGGCAAAATGTCTTGGAAGCGTATAACCTTGTTTTTCTCCATAATTATCGTCCATATAGAATGCAATCATGAATAAATTGTAACGTCAACAAGATTACAATCGTTCTCCATGCACTTATTTTGATGCCAAGCTGCTTCTTTAAGCATCAGATCAACTGAATGCTATAATACATAACCAAACAACGACGTAGAAAAGCAAGCACAGACGTGTGATCAACTGGAAACGATGGAATCAGTATCCAAATTCAATAAATTTGTCAAACGCTAACCAATCTTCTGCGTATCCGCACTCTTCGTTCTGCTTGTTCTACACCTTGCAAAAATGTAAATGCTTAGATAAAAACAAGGATCCTTCCAATCAATATGAAGCATGTGGTGATCCTAAAGTATTTTCCATTCCATTCATCAATCTATCGACTACATAGTTCTCATCAGTATTAGCATTTGAGATTAATGCATGATTAATTTAGATGCAAGAGTCTATGCAAGAAAAGAAAGGATGCAAAGTCACATGAAACTTTCATTTCGGTACTTCATGAAACATGAAACTTTTGATG
Source organism: Combretum micranthum (assembly GCA_024138025.1). Classification (NCBI taxonomy): domain Eukaryota; kingdom Viridiplantae; phylum Streptophyta; class Magnoliopsida; order Myrtales; family Combretaceae; genus Combretum; species Combretum micranthum. The sequence continues at coordinate 104,098 of JAMXBD010000892.1, read as the reverse complement.
TCCAAAAGAAACAAATGCATAAATGCCGTATAGCAACATGCCCCCTTGATCCATACAACGTGCATACATGAGAAAAAAATGAAATAAGTTAAATTAACACTTATACATGAACATATGATACACTCTTCATGAAATGATACTATACCCATGATAGAACAAAGCATGAAGAAACATCTGCAATGAATTAACATGACGGATGTGATGGCATTATTAAAGCATGTGTAGGGGTGCTGTTCCTAATAAGAGAGAAGTTTCACAAAAAATGTGGTGGGTGGTGGGTTGGTTCATGGAACTGTTTATTGATATAGCATAGGCATGAGACATAAGTGGCTCACCAGCTCGGATCTTCTTGAGGAAGATTGCGACTGTACAAGGGAAATTCAAATAGAATACTTGATTTAACCCATGGTGGTAAAGACCCGTAAACTTGTGGAGGAAGCGGAATGAGAGGACTGGATAAAACGGACAACAGAATTAGTTATGTCATAAAGACAGAAATAATTGAAAGTGAAGAATGAGATAGTCATATTTTCACAAACAGGCAGAAGAAATTCTTTTTCAAAAAACACAAAAAGGAGGGGTGCAACATGAAGACTTCCTGGGAGGTCACCATATTAATATTGCTCACAAGGGGATCCAATTTCTGGTAAAAAAAAAAAAAAAAAACAGAGCAAAAGAGAATAAAAAATTAACCTGGTTGTTTTTTTGTACTGCCTGTACATAGCGACATTGCCATATTTCTTGTCAGCAGACTCCTGCACCAATTTGTGGTAGAAACAAGCATTAGTAAGTGTTAAATACAACACAATAAACCAATTTAAATGAAATGCAATAAAGCAAACCTCAAGTAGAGGAATGCCACTGACAAACAGAAGCAACAACGTGAGGAAGATTGGTCCGAAGATCACAAGCCATTTAGCTCCTCTAAGAATGGGAGTCGAAGCCACAAAGATTCCCCACCACAGCAGAAGCTACACATGAAATTTTGGGCACATCATCAGTAAGTTCATTGGTAGATTTTCTATTGTAACAGTAGCATTCGTTAATCTAACACTTCACCCAGTAACCGTTCATTACGGATATGAATGTCTACTTGCAACAACCAAGAGTTCTGTTGCTTTTTTGCAGATGTCACACCAGAATATGCTTGTTTTAATAAATTGTTTATACAGTTTCATATGGTATTCTCACCTCTCCAAAATAGTTTGGATGTCGGGAATATCTCCAAAGACCAATATTACACCACTTCCCTCTGTTTTCTGGGGAATTCTTGAAGCTCAGCTTTTGCTGATCAGCTGTTGCTTCTGCTGAAATGCCGACAACCCACATAATCCAACCAACAACTTCCCATCCTCTAAAAGATGGATTATAGTCACTTGCATTTACCACTGTCACAGGCAAACTAACTGTCCAAACCCAGACAGCCTGATACAGATGCAGAAGTGAAAGGTGAAAATACAGAAAAAGATGATGATGGATCTGAATTGTATCACAAGCCATAATGCCTAAACTTTTAGAGAGAGGGGGGGTGGGGGGAAGTCTCAGAACCTGAAACAGCCAGAAAACAGCCAACTGTGCCAAATTATTGCGCATTTTATCAAAACGCCTGTCTTCACCCCATTGCAATATTCTGATGAGGCAACCCAATAAATTGTGTAAGAAATTTGATAAGATAAAAACAAATCCTAACCAGTTGCAATAACAAATTAAAAAAAAAAAAATCAGAAAGTCTACACATTTCGCATAGCTAGAAATCGGTAGTCCTCAAAATTTAAAGGCAACAATCCCAATATGGTTACCTTTTGGGAAAAATTTAACCCACTTAGTAATAATGATTTCTTAAGAATGCTCACTTTTCTTGGTAGTGCAATATGGCAGCAATCCTACAATATTTACTTGAGAACCAACCTCCAAAATATATTGTTTGTCAAATCAAGTTATTGAGATGTGACACAACCATATTATAACTCTTCACAGTAGTAAAGTCTCTACCATTGACAGGCAGATTTATTATGGGATTTTATCAAATTTATCCTTAAGTTGCGTAATGTTCTACTTCTCTGCACTTAATAAAACCATCAACACTGCAAAGCATGAAGTAAGGTCCCACAGATTAATCCATAGAAATAGAGGTGAGACACGAGCCAAGTGAAGCAGAAGACGCACAGTGACATTAAACAAGTGTTTTGCACATTATATTATAAGTAATGGCTATACAAACTTAAAAGTATACTCCCTCATGCAGATTGCCCTATTGATCCATTGAAGAACAACATTAATCCAGACATTTAAGGGACTAAAAGGACAATGGATGCAGATGCATGCATAGATTTTGCTATTTGTCCAATCCACTTCATTACCTCATAAGCAGAAAGATTGCCAGCCGAAGACCCCATATTACAACAAAGACTGTCAAGAGCACCTGTGAGAGCATCACAAAAATGACATGAAGAAGAATCACTTTTTGACAACAATATGGTCTTGAGTGAGAACAAAAAATAAAAAAGAGTGAAAATCTATGGCTCAATCCAGTTTTTCAATCTTAACAACTATAGAACTAGTTTATGTTATTAAATACACCAAATATTATTTATTTTTGTTAACACTGGAATAAGAACATGAAACTTTTGATACAGATGGAATGATAGCAAAGCATGTGGGTAAAAATACAAATAGAATGAATTGTATGCAGAAATATATGTATCGTCGATTAAATTTTAGGCAGATAGGAGAAGAACCACATGTCACCCAATTTTCTATGTGCATGCCCCAAAATCCTATGTATTAATGCATCAATAGAGGATACACCTGAAAATAGGTATTTACTGGGAGTACCTACCTGTGGAGGCAACAGTTCACAAAAATGACAATCGGCACACAGTGTGATTTATTTTCACTAAGTTCAGTTTTGATCCTTTACTTGGTGTGAATTGTGGCAGTAGCTTTTTCTTCAATGTCCTTTAAGATACATTTGAACCTCACAGGTAAAACTACCATCCTGATGAGTTTTAAAACACTAAAGGCAAAAATAGAACATCAAGAAGGTATGATTCAAGTAGTCACCCTTACCTTCACACTCATGTACACTAATTTTCCATACAAACAGAAAAGACACCGTGAGCAGAAACTTTCTGGAGAAAACTTGCAAAAAGATGCTACAGATGCCCTATAATTTTTCAACATTCAACAACACCAAGAACATTGATGGTAGCAACTTACCATGCTCTATAATTACCTTAATGCACAAACAATCATAAATGATAGCATAAACTTACAAATATATACATCTTAATAGAGAGATGAATATATTAGATTTTGCACAATTTTCAGGGATGTAAATACTGTACCTGTCTAAAGTACCATGTTCCATGTAAAATCAGAGTCAATATAGCAATAATAACGAAGTTTGTACTTCCTGGAATGGAAACATATAACCTCAGTTGGTAAACAAACAAATAGAGTGAATATAGGACAAGTAGAAAATAAAGAACCTCCTCCCACAAATATATATATAACTTTCTTAAGAAGATTGTTATGCCTAGGTGGTCTTTTGCCATTCACTTGAATAAACACCTCAAATCATCATACAAATTCTAACCATTTTTGCAGATAATCAGATCAAGCATAAATTGATAAAAAATCGATATGATCCTCAAAGTTCATAGTATTTGCAATTCCATCTATTCCTATGCATGAAACTTGCATGCAATATGTTCAAGATGACAAGAGTTTCATAAAAGGTTTTGGACTCAATTGAAAATAAACAAAAGCATGCAGCCACATCGATAATCTCATATCAGCATTTAACAGCCATTTGTAACAAATTTAAGAAATTCGTTTAAATTGCTCTGATTGCAATATGGAATCGGAATAAAGGGATTCTATACTTTTCTCCCTAATACTTCATTTCATTTCATTTTCTTCCTAGTTTCTCAGCACCTAAACAAGAATTCTATACAGATGACTTGGAAACAAGATAGCATCTACAAAATAATAGCAAAGGAACAATCCCATGTAATAAAAAAATGAATGGACCCAAATTACCTGCAAAGTCAGTGACTTTATCAAATTTAAGAAAAGCAGTAATTATAAAAAACACCAATTGATAAACCACCTGCAAGGAACAAATAAAACAACCCAAGTTATATAATATCACAAATACAAATAAAAGTCACAAAAGACACCAACTTGACAGCGGAAAATGTGTGAATTCAGAAAATAAGAAGAGAAAGCTATAATACAGTGACAATGGCAGTGAGAGCAAGGAAATTAGAGTCAAGAACCGTTCCCATGGAACTCCGGTGCCGTGTGTTTTTTAAGGACTTTTGTTACGAAGCCAGAAGATGACTTGCGATGGAAGAGTTTAAAGTCATATCGATGTTGCCAGTTGTGACTTTTATAGCCATTCCCATTAAATTGCAGCGGCCAGCGAGTTGGGAGTGGATGTGGTGGAACCGGATAAAGGGTCTGTTTGGATTGTCTGTTTTTCATCTGTATCTGTATCTTTTTTAAAATGATATGTGTAAATATATCCGATTTGCATTTAAATTTTATCTATATTTGTTCTATTTGATCTTTTGATGAGAACTGTCAACTTTTTTTTGTCTATATCTATTTCTCGATAAATAATTTATTAGCAAAAAGTTTGAAAAAGTGTCTGTATCTGCCGGAAAAAAGCCAAAACAAACAGACCCAAAATTGTAAATATATATATATATATATATGCACAACCGAATGCCTAGTAATATAAAATATTACATAAAGATCCTGCCGCACGAATGCCTGTAATATAAAATATTACATAAACTGAAAAGATCCTACCGTACGAACAATGTATAATATAATTGGGTAACTGTAGGAAACACTATCTAAACTTTAATAAAATATATAATTAAAATTTAAAATTTAAAATTTAAAATTAATTATTTTAATATCTAAATTTTAAAATTAATAATCCTAATATGTAAAAAAATTTTGATACACATTAACAGTATCTTCATAATATTTTTTCAGGTATTAATTTGATCAATTTTAAATTTTAAGTGTTAAATTGATTATTTTCAAACTTAAAGATCTAATTACATATTTTGCCAAAATTCATATACCATTTGTAACATTATCCTAATTGTATATAAAATGTTTAATAAAATTAATAGGAATGTAACCAAATTATGATACATTTGTCTAAATATATAAAATAAATAAAATATTAAAGATAAAATATTTTTTATCAATTGCTTATAAAGTTTTAATTTACAAATCTAGGAATAAAAAAATCCTAGAAAAATGAAAAGAGATAAATAGTATAGATATGTAACATGGCAACGGTAATGGATAGCTTTATAGTATTTTTAAATTAAAAAAGCTTGTTTGAGTAGTTTAGATAATTTTTCCATGATTTGATTGATAAATATAAAAAAATGGTAAAATAATGCTGAGAACATTATAAAAGGTGTATATTTATAATATACCTTATATACGTATGTTATATATTATATTTTCTATATTATTAAGCCAAATAACGTTAATAGATTGGTTTTACCTACAAGATGGTAACCAATTAGACAAGTTTTGAAGATCTACAGATCTACGCACAAGATTCTTTAAAGATTTATAGATTTATGCACAAGATTCTTACTATGGTCGGCATGAAAAGGCAAGCGCACCTATCATCATAGTATAGAGTTGTATTACTTTAGGGAATTTGGTAACAACTTCTACTCACCATTTTCCTATTATCTACTCTAAGAAAAATATGGGATTTGATCAATTAATTCTATTTAAAACTACAACTAAACTAGAAGGATTCACAATACGTTTGCAAAAATTAAGATTAATCCTAATCACAAAGCACTTAAATCTTGTTTCCCCATTAAGTCGTCTTATCATGTAATTCAATAAAATCTCAATAAGTTTTGTATCAATTTCTTGAATTTTGAATTCTCAAAAATATGCTGAAGTCTTTCCTAAGATCATCAACTTCTAACCCTGAGTTCATCAATTGAAATCTCTTCCTAATCAATAGCAACCTAGAATTTCATTAAGAACCAAAATTCATTAGATTAATTAATAAATTGCAGAAGGCTTTCATTACTCTATCTCTAAAGCTATGAGAAATCCTCATCAATAACCTAGATCTATTTATCAAAACCATCTCTCAATCAATTTTAACCAAATCAGACATGAATCCATGTCGTGCATTACATAAATTCAAGATCTAAGCAGCTCATAAATTAATATTAAATCAATTAAAGTACAATAGAGTTACATTGATTTTAACCTAAGGATCCATAAGAATAAAGCTAATTCAATTACTCCTCCATACATATAACAAGATAATTTAATAATTCAAAGAAGTAAATAAAGATCATAATAAGATAAAAACTTGTGGTCTAATGAACAATCTTCTTGAAGATTAGTTGTGAGTTCCAAAAATAAAAGACAAAATCTATAAAATTCTAATTAATGTTCTTTATCATAACTGAATAATATTCTCTACATGTCTAGGGTTTCATGAAAAGACAGTATTTATAATACAAATGACGTTGATGTAATAAAAAGATACAAAACAAACGAAATCCATGTTAAACAAATGAGACACACCCTACCACACCGTCATGCCTTAGGCTGTGTCTTCCTCACTTAATTAAAGTTCTTTCTTCACACAATCATGCCTATGAACGTGACCTTAACTATAAGCGGTGCTCTTAGTTACTACGCTCTTGTGAATGATTGCATGCTTAACTGTGGAATTTTCTTCAATTACCATACTAGTATCTATGTAACCGCGTCTATGAAGGTGTCTTTCACCTATGAAAATGATCATCTTATAAAGTGTGCTCGTGTCTTCAACCATGTCATATCATGGAGCAAACCATTTGATCTCAAGACATGCCCCTTCATATAGTCGCCTCTATGGACACAACATCATTTGTGCCTTCATTTCTTTAGATATACCCACACCTAGGAAAGTGTAATCATGTCACGCCCCATAAGATACTCTAAATGTAACAGTACGACGTATGCTATATAAGACTTAGGAATTACGACCACAATGATAGTTGCCTTCAAGCGTAGTTTTAAATTTATAAAGGCCCGTCCTTAATTCATTATAAAAGCAATATGCAGTGTACCTATTGATTGCAGAATAGAATTAATACGAGTATTGTCCTCTAGGATCTGGATATCAAGTACTAGTATTACCGTTTCTCTAATATGTAACTGGCAATTTTGATGTTTTACTATTTTATCTAAATTGCTTTGAATAATATTAACACAGATCCAACAACAAACAAGCAAGATTCAATAAGAACAAATGATCCAGGTTTTGTCTTACTTCCAATTTATCATGTGAATCTTTGGCAACTCATACTAGATATTTAAGATTTAGTTCTTGAAATGACCCAAATCTCTATATATATTAGAAATTAAGTTTAGATAGATTTGAATACGTTAAATGAATTATAGGATAATTAGACAAATTGAAATAATTAGATTAGTAAATAATTAATTTGAATTTGAGATTTTAAATTCCTAAAATCTCTAAAAATGTTATTTAAAATGTTTAGAGGATTCCTAAACTCTTGATTCTTAACCTAAACAATAATTCCTAAATCTTTACAAAATTTGAGTTCATTTGCTTGTATAAAAATATCAGTTCTTATATCCGAACTCAAATTAAATATCCTTTTATCTAAAATAAATTTCTAAATTAATTTCTCGTCTAGAGTTCTTAATTTTTGATCTATTGGTTCTAAAATTATCTTTTAAATGCTTCTAGAACTAAAGATATTGATCTGAAAGTTCTAAATCCGATACCCTTATTTTAAAATCTTCTAATTTTAACTTTATTTTTCCTTTTAGTTTTCCTCCTCCTGCCTCTTTATTATTTTCCTCTTATTCCCTTTCAAATTCGTTTCTCTCTCTCTCTCTTCTTTCTTTCTCTTTTCTTTCTCTCTTTTCTCTCTTTAATCTCTCAAATTCATCTCCCCAAATCTCACTTTCAAAAGGAATAAGAGAGAAATCAAGTAGAAGATGAAGATAGGAGAAGATAAACCAAATTGGAACAAGAAGAAGAAGAAGGAATTGCATGAGTAAGCTTAAAGCTAAGTTTTCTATATCTATTTCTCTTTGTTTCACTTGTTATTTACATTTCTAATTGATGAGTTAATGTTGAATTGGATTGAGAGTGCTGTTTATTTATGTATTTGTTGATATATGTTTATTGGGGATTGGTTGGAGGAAGAAGATGATGAATAGTGGAAGTTGGGATTTGATAAAGTTTAGGTTTGTTTGATGTTGTTGGATGAAGTTTGAAGTGTTAAAAGTTGTTATAGGTGTTTATTTGGTGTTAGAATTGATGTAGAAGGTGTATAAGTTGATGAAAATGGGTAAAAATGAGTTTTCAAAACAAAGGAAATTCATAACTCTTGACAGGGGAGCAATCACGGGCGAGCTGAGGAGTGTGAAACACTCTGATCGTGTGATTTTCACAAATCACAAGTGAGATCGCGGCCGTGATTAGGTCCTCTGCAGCTTTGACATGTTTTCGTAATTTGGCCATAACTTTTTCATCTAACCTCCGATTGAGGTGATTCAAAATTTGGAAAGCTTGAAAAGAGATCTACAGCTTTAATGTTTTGAGATTTTATAAATGTCAAAAGTATAGATGCTCAAATTTGACTTCTTTCCAGCTGCTATATTATTATAAACAAAGTTTAAAACTTATTTTTGTTTGTTAAATGTGTTTTTACTTAGGAAATGGATCTTTTTGAGCTACAATGAGATAGATAAATGATATTTGATGTGTTATGTTAATTGATTGATATAATTAAGCATGAACTAAGTGGATTTATAGATTTAATAAATATTTGGATTAAATATGGAAGTTAGCTATAAAAATAACTTAGTTGATAATTCTATGTTCAACTTAGCTAAATGAACTTGAATGAGTTAAAATGAATTAGATTGATATAGTTTAATTATCTTGGCTTAGTAAATGACTTAAATGACTAATTCTAATCAATTTAGCTAAGGTTAGGCTAAAATGGGTTAATAGCTAATAATTAGCTTGGATGAATGAATTAAGATGATCTTTGAATAATATGGGGAATATGTTGTTTCAAATGTATGTTTACTTGGAAAATGAATATTTTTGGTATATGAATTCTTCGTTGATGTTTTTGTAATAAAACACTATAAGTAAAGAGAAAAGAAATTCTTTGATAGACAAAGGAGAATTATCCATATTTTGGTAGGATGATCTTCGCAGCCATAGTGGGGTTCCAAGTTAGTGTCTGATCAAATAGGATTATAATAAAAAGTTTGAGATGAGTGAATAATTGATATACTTTCTTAGATGGGTTTGATATAAGTGGATTTTTATTAGATTTCTTATAGAGTTTAAATTGTTAAACAGATGTTTGAGTTTGGCTTCTAAATCTTCCAGATTATCTTTTGAAATTCCTTTCGAGGCTATGTTTGGATTTCATATTCAAGGTACATAGTAACTTACGTGTTGGATGTTAGGATAGGCACCTAAAATGGATTAAGAACTTAAACTCGGCATTATAATTGATAAGTGTTGGTTGTCTATTATGCCGTTGAATCTAGTTCGAGGAACGACAACCTTGTCATAATGCAATGACACGGTAGTTAGGCGCTTTAACCTTAATCATGATGCAATGACTTTACCATGATGCAATGGTACGCATGATGCAATAGCGATTCTTTTATGGTTAAGCAGGTAATCAATGGAGAGTGTAGTGTCTATATAACGTTTGCTTAAACTTAAGATGAAGTAATATGATTTAGTTCAACGTTTTATGAGGACGTGTGAACTAAATGATGTTATGGATTAAGTTAAGTAAAATTGAGTAACGGCTGTAGCATCTAGATGAGATTACTTTTATGGAATAGATATAGGGGATATAGGTATTCGGACTGCTTATATCAACCCCCTGAGCAGCTGCTATTACTCAGGACCCCCCATGTAAACCCCTAAAATTTTCGGTTAATTTTAAGTTTAATCTTAAGAATTAAAAGTCAACCGAACCTAAAGATCAATAAAAGACTAATACAAACCCTAGATTCTAGATCCGACATTCCCATTTTCTTTAGCCCTAAAAATGAAGTTGGAATAATTAGCTATAATAGTTCGGAATAACTAGAGGTTATATAAAAATATCAGTTTTACGAAATTCGAGTGTCCCTTAAACCCGATCGGACATAGTTTTGAAAAACGTGTCATGAGGCTTGGAATAGTAAAAATATTCCGAATGTACCATTAGACTTGTAAAAATATAAGATTTCAAAAATATCAATTTCGTAATTTTTCGGTAGCTAAAAATATCATATATCTCATTTATACGTGTATTTTCTTACTACCGGTACTTAAATTATCATGTCTACTTTACATTTCAGTATTTACTACTATTCTACACTATTCATCTATCTCTACTTTTTCTTATAACCTACTCTTACAACCCATACACCTATTTCTTACACATTTTCATTTCCAATACAATTTCACATCTTTCATTTCTTACTTTTAATTAATAAGATAATAAAAAAAATAAATTTCACTCCCTCTCTCCTCTCATTGTTGCGCCGGCCACCCCTCCCCCATGCCTAAAATTGTTTTATTTTTACTTTATTTAATTAACACAATTTATCTCCCACATTTTCCTATAAATACCCCTTCACACTTTCACTTCTTTCACACTTCTTCATTAGTAAAGTTACTCTCTCAAAATTTCTCAAGAATTCTCTTCCAAGAAGCTCTCTTTAGTTCATCTCTTTTAGGTAAACTTTCTTCAAGAAATCCTTATGTTTATCTACTTAGTATGAACTTAGTATGTGTTTTTAAAACCATGAAGGTTAAGAAAGCAACAATAGGTTCATACTTTGTTTTTGTTCATAATCTCAAACTCCTTTATGTTCTTTTATGTTCATTACTATCTAATATATCTATATAGCTATATATAATATTAGAGCATATAAGCTCATTGTCTTGCAATTTATTTACCTTTCGTGCAATTTATTTCCTTGCAATTTATTTAATTTCAAGTTGTTTTTAAGACTAGTCTTTCTAGTCTTAGACTTTTCCTCATCAAGTCAAAACACTTTCTTTTTCTTTTGGGACTAGTCATTTCTTAGTCTTGGGATACCTTGAACAAGCTAAGGTTCTAATACTTGATTTATTTTCTTAATTAGCTTATTCTTTTAAGTATTATGTTCCTTATGTTTTCATAACTTATGACTCATATTCATGCATGAACATAATGGTTTTGTCTCAACAAAACAAATGAAGAAATATTTTCTTAAAAATAAAGATTCTTTTCTAGAAAAAAAAAATAATTTTTTCCATATGGAACAGTAGAAGTTACACACCCGGAGAAAGGAACTTTTAAGGTCAATGGTCAAAGATTAAAAATTTATCATGAAAAAGTTGAAATGGATGAAGGCAGGGAGGAGTTAAGGCTTCTCCAAGTAGAAAATTGTTTGTGAAAGAATTGACAATTGTCAAGCTAGAGACAATAAACTAGCATGTATTATTATTATTATATAGATGTTACACTAAATTCTATATTATCTTTATATGTGTGTTTAATAAATTTTTATGTATTTATCTAAGTATGACTTATATATATATATATAGATGTATGTTTATGAGTATATAAGTATGCATGTGGAAAATATATAAAAAATATAAAATAAAAAATAAAAAAAGAAGAAAGAGGAATCACGCTGCTATGTACGGGCGTACATTAATAGTCAGGGAAGGTTCAAGAGCAACAGAAGCCAGTACGCCCCTATGTACGGGCGCGATTTTATACAGGCTTGTTCCAAAATGAAACCCGAGGTCAGCACGCCCCTATGTACGGGCGTACATCATACAACATGAAGAATGAGCCATTCCAGAGTCTACCACGGGGTTCTGTACGGGCGTACATCATGAAATGTGATGGATTTGTTTTTATTTCCAAGCCACTACGGCCATGTGTACGGGGGTACACAAGCAAGCAAGGGACACTTCACTAGACCAGAATCCAGCACGCCCTCTTGTACGGCCGTGCAACACTTCAGTAAGCTAAGTTTGTTCAATTTGTACGGCCGTACTTCCAGGTTTGTATAGACTTATATATATATATCCCCTGTTTGATTTCATTTTAAAACTCATATCATTCCTTCGTCTCTCCCCCACTCTCTCAATACAACTCGGATACTAAGGGATATAATATTTTTTATCCAAATCTTTACTTTAGCACCACTACATTCGATCCAAACAGGTATGAATCTTCCTTCACTGATTTTTTTGTATTTGCCTCATTCTCTACATGCTACTTAAAATTAGGGTTAAGTCATTTTGTACATACTCATTGTTAGGATTATAACTTTCTTTTGGAACCATTATTTGTTAATTCAATTGAGTTGTACATTGCTTTTGGTATATTGAAATTTATTAACCCTACTTTCAACGACATGTTCATGTAAACCCTAACATTGTAACATTCCTATATAGTAGTATTGATTCGAAATTTGAAATTCCTAACCCATGAATTAAGGTGTTTTGATTTGAATGACTCCTATTGTGATTGGATTGTATTAGGGAGTGATTACAATATTAGTTCATTATATCATTCCTTCGAATGAAACATGCTCATAAAGTGTTTGTTGAAATGCCAATGCTTAGAACAAGCCCAATTTTTCTCAATCGAGTCACATATTTCTACATTATGCTTGACTCATCTTATCAATTTGATTTTCTCAATAAGACTTCATTGTTTCATGGATTGTTCATATCTACATGTTATATTTCTTGACCAATGATATAAGATGGATGGAATAATTGTTAGATATCCTACACTTATGCTACCTTTGAACTAATATGTAATATCTATGTACTAAGATAAGTTTATGTGAGGATAACTACTCCAATGGTAATATGAATTACATAGTGGTGCATATTAAGTAATATCTTAGTTTTAGTATCTAGAGTTGTTGTAGATAAAAAGTTGTTTAAGGGGTTATTAGAATAATTCTAAAATGAACTATTGATGAATTTAAATCTATCTTTTCAGGTATGGCTCCAAAGAAAAGTAACCTAGACCATCACAAAAGACTACTCAACAACCCAAGCGGCCTCGAATGAAATATGCAAAGAATGCCGGCTCCTCTAGCACTTCTGTTCCAGTCCTCCAGGATTAAAAGTTGAACACCAACCGGCTTATCAACAATTTCATCAGAAAAAGGTGATCAAGCCCAATGGATTTTAGATTGGGATGTATTGAAGAATATGGGTTGGTGCCGGCAATGAGACGATTGCTACAAGATCCCGCTTGGTTGAGACTTTTTAGTCTTCAAGAAACGGCTTATAAGGTTACAACCTTAGCTTTCCTTGCATCCTTTTCTATAGAGAAGGAATATAGGTAGAATGTTGAAATTTAAGGTGAATTTTTATGCATTTGGAGCATATCATCAATTTCAATGAGGAAATTCATAAAAGCTATGGGTCTATATACGAAGGAAGAGATGAATGACCCGGAGTTTAATTCGTTGCCTATATTGATGCCTTCGGGAGTTACAATTGAAGAAGTTTGGCGGTCAATTTCTAGAGAAAAAGTTTTTAGACCAAGCCGAACCAAGGCATCCACTATGCTTGGACAAGCCACCGGGTGTTCCATTACATTTTGGCCAAGACACTAAACTCTAAGATGGACACTGCGGGTACGGTTACAAAGGAAGATATCTTGCCTTTGACGAGTGCTATTCGGTCTTACAAGGTCAATGTTGGAGTGTTAGTAGCCTATGCGATCAAACGCCAAGCCGGGTCGAAGATGAATGGCATATATGTGGGTCAAATGATCACCCGTGTTTTGAAGAATTTGAAGCTTTGGCCCAAAAGTTCTTCTCAAAAACCAAGAGACGGAGTGGCACAATCCAAGGGGATCACACATGCTCCATTTCAGCAATGGGGAACTGCTAAGGTTGATGATCCTTATTTTGATGCTGAGGCACCCGGAGCTCAGCCACAGTTAGCATCCCACTCGAGTTTCTCAGTCGGGAATTTAGCACATTTGGAGGCGGATGTGGCAGTTATCAAGGCCGATGTAGCGGAAATTAAAAAGAACCAAAATATTATCATAAATCTGCTAACAAAATTGGCCGAACATGCAGGATTAGCGATCTCCTCTTGTTTTAGCGGGGCCTCCAGACCTGAGCAACCGAGTGAGGACCTCCCAAGCTCTAGTGCACCACCGGTATCCCAAGAAGATATTCCTCCTGTCACTGAGCAAGTGGATCCACTAGCAGATTTGGATTTAGAGGCCTGAAAGTAGGGGAGACCTATGAAAGTTCTGAGGCAGAATCGTCTGGTGATGAGGAGATGGAGGAAGAAGGTGAAACTGAAGGAAGTGATTCGTCGATGATGAAGAGGAAGAGGATGTCCAAATACATTTCTGATTTTTATTTCATTTTCCAGGACCTAATGACTTATGTTATTCCTAGTTTTTCCTTTTAATTTTATGCATTCATCTGTGTTTAATGCTTTTGTTTGTTTTGCTTAATGTTGTATTGATGGCACAGTCTTTCATTTTGATCATGGTTTTGGATGATGTACATGCTGGAATTCCATGAATGTAAAGACAGTTTCGGAAACAAATCGGCCTACAAAACTCAGGGGAGTTCACTTCTCATTGTTACTTTGTTTTCTTTCCTTTTATCCTAGTTGAGACATTGAGGACAATGTCTCTAATAAGTGTGGGGAAGGGAGCATGCAAGCATGCTAAATGAAGTGTTTGTCTTAAATGATGATAATGAATGCTTGTTAAGACTTATCTCTCACTTAAGTAATGAAAGCTGTTTTGTTGTGGTGTTGATGATTTCAAAAGTGCTGGAATAATGAAGATCTTAGAAGCTAAAGATGCAATTGTTTCTAAGGTTATAGTAGCAATGTGAAATCATAATGGGGCAGTCTTATCATGCTTTAATTTAGAATTTTACATCTAAATAACATATGACTACAAGTGTATTATCAATAATTATTACTACCACTAAGTAGCATGTAGAGAATAATGAAATGAATTACCATTAGTGTACAGTTCAAATGATACTTCTCACTTGATGATTTCTCCAATTTTATTAATTTTTCTCTCCTTTCATAAAAAAAAAAAAAAAAAGGAATGAAAGAAAGATTGAAGTGATTGAGGTTCGATGGGGTCCCTTTAAAACCTAGTCACCTAAGGTCGTCCGGCCTGGATTGATTGACCAAGGATGTCACTTCAACGTTTAATAAATCTTATAACTCGGATAAGTAAGTCCGAGGGATGCCCTTTTTAAGGGAATAACATCTGTTAACCTGAGTGACGAGCTCGGGATTATCGACTGAAAGTCTGCTACATGGGTTATAGGATATATTTATAAAAAAAAAAAATCAATCATAAATTAAAGGAGAGAAAAATATATATAAAGGAGAGAAATTCAGGGGATTGGTTGATGTCTATGCTGTCACTAAGGGATTAAACTCAATGATTGGTGGTAGTATCTACTTTGAAAACTAATGATATAAGAGATGAAATATTTGAATTAGTAATTGTGGTCATGTGTTTATTTTTATGTTAAAAATCTAACTTAAATAATGAGAGTAAAGACTGACTCATTATGATTAGCTTTGAAACTCTAGCCTAAGGAATAAAATACTTAAGAATAGATAGAATGAAATCCTTTAATCCCAGCATTGGAATAGTAACACCATGAGTACTATATGTTTTTCAATTGTTTTTATCAGCTTCTTGCTTGAGGACAAGCAAGGCTTAAGTGTGGGGATATTTGATAGGCATAATTTATCATCATTTTAATTGACAAATTGGGTCTATTTTATAATATATTGATGGGATTCTTAACAGATAAGGTACTTAATTGATATATATATATATATATATTTCAGGTCAATTTTGAACACAATTATAATATAAGGAAGAGATATGTGGAGAATCCAATCAAAATTCAAGCAAAGCAACAAGGAACACAAAAGGAGTCTAGATGTACGGCCGTACAAGTATAAAAATGAAGAAACTACAAGGCAGTGGCTGGTACGGGGTCTTGTACGCCCGTACACGAAGTGATTTTGAAGCGAAATGAAGGGGATTCAACTTGTATGCCCGTACACGCTTGAAGAATGATTCCAGTATTTAGCACTCCCTTTTGTATGACCGTACAAGATGCATATTTGCAAAGAAAATGAGTATTATAAGGTCATGACTTTTAGAAATGGGTCATTATCTTCTTCTTGAAACAGTATGACTGTTTAATACGTAGTTTGTTTTAGTAAAAGGTCGTGTTTTTAAACACCACACCCATAGAATATAAAGTGGGGGATTCATTCTGAAGAGGATATCATATCATATACTTTAGAAAGAATTTTAGGAGTGAGTTGAAGGTTAGTAGGAATTCCAAGAAGAACTTGAGAAAGTCGATTGGATCTAGTGTTCGTTTGTACAACCATTTCGTAATCATAAAAGGGGTTTTATTTCTTCTCTTATCTTGTTCATTGAATGTTTATTTTTGTTTTCATCATGTTAGTTATATGTTTGTGTTCATATTTCAGTATGAGTGAATAGTAATTAGGGTATTACGAAGTCATATGAACAGGAATCATATATGTATCTGTTATAAATCTGTTTAATTACGAATTTCTAGTGATGGTCTTCAATAAAGTTAGGAAATTGTAGTGCACGACATATTCCTACATCAGATCTCATTGGAAAAGGTTGAGAAACAATTCCCTTGAGTAGATCTAAGGCACTAGAACAAACTACTCTTGTTGATAGAGATGTTAATAGGAAGTTTGCTGCACGTTTTCAAAGAATTTAAGAATAATAAGAGTTTTAATGCAATTCTGAATTGGCTATTAACTTAGAAGAGATTCTAGTGGATACAATTAGGATTAGGATTGATCTATTATGAGAATAATGATCATGAATTAAGAATTCTACAGATAAGTAATCTATGGATGAATTTAGTTAAATCCTGTTAATATGATGGAGTAATCTTTCTGTATATTGTGTTAATAATTTGTTAAACTTCTGTTTTATACGCTATTGTGATAAAATTTTGTAGTTAATATAGTTAAATTTAGAATTATCTAATTGAGTATTAATTATACCTAAATTGAATTGATTGCTAGATAATAATTGAAAGGGCGAGTAATAGTAATTGTCAGGACCCCAAGGAATACGACCCATAAGCCATTCCTATACTAAAATTGATAAGTGCACTTGCCTATTGTTGATCTGATATTAGGAAAGGATTATTGGAAATTAATTGTTAAATTCAGATCTGAAACATCAAAGATATAGTGCAGACTTCTTGCAAATTGCTCAAAACGGAAGTACTATCGAGCAATACGAGACTGAGTTCAGTAGATTGTTGCAGTATGCCCCTGACTCCTACAAGTACAGCGATGAATTAAAAAGACAAGTCTTTATAGGAGGATTGGATGAAGAACTGAGAATAAGGTTGGAAGAATTTGACATAAGAAGTTTTCGAGAAGTGGTGGAAAGAGCTTGGATTGTAGAAGGAGCAAGGAAAAGGAGGGAAAGAAAAGAAGAAGAAGAAACCCCGATCGTTGAAAAAAGTTTTATGTTGAATCCAGTTTCATACCCCCATAATAGAAATTCAAGGTCTCCAACAACTACAAGGATAAGGATGACAGCAGGAGGTTCGCACCAAAGGACGTCCAGTGCTGGAAGTGCAATGGAGCACACTACCCTAAGAAGTGCCCTCAGTTATTTGGAAAGTGCTTCTTCTGTGGAGATGCAGGCCATAAGATATCAAAATGTCCAAACAAAGGAATCAATACTTGTCATGTCTGCAAACAAAAAGGGCATTTCGCCAACAGCTGTCCACAAGGGAAGAATATTCTGACAAGATCTTCAGGAGGAGTTGTTCCTATAAGGATTGGGAAAGGAAATGGAAGAAGTGAAAGCGGATCAGGATCCATTGCTTCAGGAATTCGAATCTACAACCTAGAAGGACAATGGATAAGTGAGGAAATAAATGAAAAAGATAAGACTTGGCTACCTTAGAATGCAATAGAGGCTATAGCTGCGATATGGGAACTGGTAAGCCTTAAACCCCCTTTTGTTGTTATTCCTTATATGAAGCAATAGTTTAAAGTTTTATAGATAAGTAGAAATGCGAATAGGAGTAATAATCCCCTGTCAGATACATAAGATGCCTATAGTTAGGAAAACCAGAATGTCTTTGCTCTTTTGGAATTCGGAACAACACATTTTCTCGTTATACCTAGCCTAGATAAGAAGTTGAGATTACCAATAACAAACATCAACCCTTAGTTTTAAGATTTGAAATCTCCATGAGGAGGAATGATGAAACCCAAGAAGTGTTGCAGGATCATCTAATAATGACATAAGGATATGCAGTCACTCGTGATAAAATTAAATCCTTGGTACAAGACGTTTACCTCTCGATAAAACCCTAATAAAAAGTCACAAGGAGAACATAAAACTCATAAAGCAATAAGAAGGGAAGATTATGTTTGTAAAAGATGAGACACGATTCTTTCAAGATAAATAGAGAAAAGTTCGGATGACTACCTGGAGGACACAAAAAGAAAATAAAGGGAAACCGACCCTTGGAGATGTTCACGATTTTCGATAAAGTTCCAGATAAATAGGATGACATCCAAAGAGGAGGATCAGCTTTAGGAATAGACTTTTGGCCTTTGAATAATCTTAATAGAATTCAAAAGAAGTTGGAGGATTAACTACAAGAATTTTGAATCAAGGCTTTACGCAATCAAGTATACCCCCATGGAATATGCCAGTTTAGCTTATAATGAGAGAAAAAGATAAAACCCTAAGTTTATGCGTTGATTCTTGGAGATGAACAAGGTCACAATCAAGAGTAAATACCACTCCCTGGGATTAAAGATCTTTTGACCAACTACAAGGAGCAAACTCGTTTTCTCAAGATTTAAGATCAAAATACTACCAACTAAGGATCAAATCAAAAAGTGATTCAAAGGAATGACCCTCAAACTCTTTATGGACACTACAAGTTTCTAGTAATGCTTTTTGGAGTACCCAGCTGGAACCAAGAATGTAAGTCCCTATTGGATAAGTTGGAAATTGATGAGAATCGTAATCTATTCAAAAAGAGGAAAAGGAGATAATCAAGGAATGTAATCTTAAGTATAAGAAGTTAATAGAAGAAATCAAGAAGCTGAACATCGAGATTTCAAAACAAGGCTTAAAGGAGGAGGCGATCGACATGGTATTAAAACCAACCTTGAAGGAAAAGAGTAAAAGGGTTTAACGCTAAGATGAGAAGATGCAAAGGATAAAGAAGAGAATATAAAATGAAAGATGTATGGATCAACAATAATATAAGAACTAAAGGATGAATTTAAGAACCAAGATCAGGGAAGTAAGAAAAAGGTCCTGAGTACAACCCGTAGTTTGGGATTAAGGGCCCATTTGAGAAGAACTTGAATATACCAAAGTTTTAAAAGAACGTTAGTAATAAGATAAGAAGAAACAAAGTGTCAACGAGAAAATAAGAATGCCAAAGGACAGAAGATTTATGAAGCCTTTGCCAAATACCGAAGTGAGAATGGAACCAAACTTCCCAAGAATTTGGATTACCTACAGTACTAACAGAAAGGTGAAATGTTTATGGCATAGGTTGATCGATTAACAAAGTTGGATCGTTTCTTAATCGATCAATATAACGTTCTCTATGTACAACCTGGCAAAGTCTTATAAAGGAACTTGAGATGAAAGCAAGGAGTCTTAGTCAAGATCATGACGAATTAGGACATAAGAATGGTACATATATGAGGAGCTAACAAAGAAATTTTGGAGAAAAAAGAGGCCTTTTGACGCTACATAACAAACAATCAGAGAGAACAATCCAATTTTGGAGGAATGATTAAGAGTGTCTCACGGGTTTCCAAGAATGAGGAAGGCATAAGATAAACAAAGAAAGTGAGACTGATCAGACAATGAGAACCCTAGAAATTTTGAACGGAGATCAAGCGTACTTAAGAATAAGAAATGTTTACTATCCTTTGGAAAATTAGCTTGTTATCTAAACATGTTGAGAACATGCGACATCTTCTATATAATGTTTGGTCAAGGGATTAGTTTCGGAGATAAAAGGTTGATACTCTTTAAGAAGGACCTTCCCTATACTGAATACCTATTATAGATATTTGTCCAAAAGTTCAAAAGATGAAGTCGAAGTCTAAGGAGAAATCTTTTTCAAGTAACTCAAGGAACTATGGATTAAGTGTAGGCCAAGTATCCAAGTTCGTTTGAAGCTGCAATTATGAATTTTCAAGTTTTGAGGATAAAATTTCTTTAAGGGGGTAGGTTGTAAACCCCCAAATTTTTGGAATCGGTTTAGGTTAAAACCCAAAATCGGAAGTCAACCGAAGCTCTAAAGGTCAACAAAACCGTAGTTAGACGTAATAGCCCAAAGTCCGGCAATCCCGAAAAAGCAACTCGGTGAGAATAAGTAGAAGTTTAGAATGTAGAATAATGCGGAATTACCTAAGGTAACGTAAAAAATCAGATTAGTAAAACCGCAACTCGTTTTGAACCCGATCGGACACTATTCTTGAAAAACGTGTCCAGGACCTCGGAACAGTAAAAATATTCTGAATACACCGTTAGACTCATAAAAATATAAGTATTTCAAAAATATCAATTTTGTAATTTTTCGATAAGTAAAAATAACAGGTATCGCATTTATATGTGTATTTTCTTACTATCGGTACTTTAATAGTCATATCTACTTTACATTACACTATTCATTACTATTCTACACTATTCTTTTATCTCTATTTTTTCTTACACCTACTCTTACATACACCATAACCTATAACCTTTACTTTTTAACTTTCACATAACTTTATTTCGCGTCTACCTTACATATTACTTCATTTAATTAACAAAAAGCAAAAATAAAAACACTCTCTCCCCTCCTCACAAGCATGGCCGACGCTACCCCTTCCCCTCTCTTCCTCAATTTGTTTTATTTTTCTTTTATTTTAATCATATAAAAAATTACTCCATATTTTTCTATAAATACCCCCTCCTCTTTCATTTCTTTCACACAATTACTACCCACAAATTTCCTACTAAAACTCTCTCAAAATCTCTTCTCAAAACTCTCTCTAACTATCCTCCCAAAACTCTCTCAAATTTATTCCAAAACCACTTCTACCTACAACAAAAACCCATAACCACATAACAACTACCAAAGTCTTCTTTAGGTAACCATCTCCTATTATTTTCTTCTTCTCATGTCATGTAACTTTACATGACCATAGTATGAGTTTCCAAAGACTAAATGTTATGGAAGCTATATTATGTTCATGTATTGTTCTTGTTCATGAAAATTATTTATTTATGTTTATGTTATTACTTTTGTTCATATTATTGTTACTATGTATTATTATCTATATATATATATATACATATTCTTTAGAGCATATAAGCTCATTTGTAATTTATTTAATTTATGCAATGCAATACAATTTATTTACTTATTCCTTGTTATTTTAAGACTAGTCTCTAGTCTTAGACTTGTCCTCATCAAGTCAAAACAAATTTTTCTTTCTTTCATTTTATTTTTATTTTGAGACTAGTCTACTTCTTACTCCCGGGACCCTTGAAAAAGCGAAGACTCCCAATACTTGACTTTATTATTTATGTTACTTTGATTGCTATTATTTTCTCATAATTTATGTTCATTTAAATTGTTGTCCAAAGTTTCCAGTTCTAAAAATAAAAAAGGAGATTTCGACACGTAGAAATAAGTTTATGAAAAGATAAGATCTATGGTTTAAACAAAATAAAGTTATCTCTTTTCAAGTTACAAGAAGAAACCACTAAGATTTTAGAAACTACTCTTACTATAAAAAGCTTCTTAAAACACTTGTAATTCCACTATGTTTTTATAAAAGAAAATAAAATTTTTATGCAAGGATAATTTCTATGAAAAACATAATATGAGGAAAGGATGAAGAATTTTCAAACAAAGATTTTGCAAACAAATAGAAAAGAAATTTGTATAGGAAAAATAAATAGGAAAAAAATAGTATTAATATAGAAAGCTTAGAAAGAAGAAAAGTTATTTTCAAAAAGTTACTTGGAAATATATGTATATATATAAGCCAACATAAAACATCTTTGGAAGAACAAAAGAAACAAAATATTCATTTCAAGAGATTTACAAAAGTAAATTCTTGTAAACTATATTATTCTAAAACTCCAAAACCGATATGATTTTACTTGAGCAACATGATTGGACAACAAACACTTGAGAATGAATAAAATATGAGCTAAGTAACCATGAAAAGAGAATTTTTCAACTATATAGATAACTAGGTATTTATCAAACAAATTTTGATTGATTGAACCAAAGTTGTTTTTGAATTGGAAAAATCCGTGGTGAATTTTGTCGCCACTGTTTCGGGGCCTAAATGGTTTAGTTTGATAAAAATAGTTTTAGAAATGAATAGATTTTTTCGAGTAGGTAGAAATCAGTATATTATATGTGCGATTCCGAGTTAAAATGACCAAGTTATGGCCATTTTAAGTTGGAACTTTTCTTTATACGAACTTTGACGTTCTTTTGACATTGTTTTATCAAATTCAAGAAAATCATCAAGAAATACTCATTATGGGTATTTTATTTGGCTAGGTGACTTCGAGGAAAGATACCTATATCCCGAAGATTATTTTGATTGAGTGGAGTGTGTGAACGACTCATCCGTATAGAAGAATAGTCGACATGGCAACGTGAGTTTATTTCCTTTAAATGCTATACTTGTTGTGCTTGTAAATTAGTTACATTAGAGTTAGGAAAAGATAAATGGATATGTATGTAAATTAATTCTTTAAAAGAATTCTAAGAATATCGAGGCCAGAATTGATTTAAATGATTGTTTTAGTATAATACTTGCATTGTATGAAATTCTTTGATCGCCTTGAATTTGATAATAATAATATTATGATGTCATAAATAAATGGATTCATGCATATCACGAAGTGAGTCACATTGTATTTGGGTTATTATCCTTGGGTGAGAAGGATAGTAAGCTCATGTCGAAAGCAACACTTGGCGGAGGATCCGAAAGTGATTGCTTGGCGGTGTTATGGAAAAGGAAATGCTTGGCGGAAGATCCGAAAGCAAGGCTCGATTCAAGTAGATTTCACATGCTTGGCGACATTGGTTTAAAGCAAAATCTTTTTAACTAAAACTACTTGTTTCAAGGTTATGAATCACCAAACCCCGAATGGAGGGCACAAATCCATTCAACATATAGTTCCCGGAAAACTATATGTCTTGTTTGCCCACGTGTATGTTGCATCTCATTTGTTTAATTAAACAACTTGTTTGAAATTTTGTTACAAGAAGTTATTTATGGAAATAATTCTCACTAAGCCTGTTAGCTTATACCCCCATAGATATCTTTTGCAGTTTCCCTATTTATGGTTAAGGCCACGAGGACCCTGCGGTCAGGTAATTTCTTTTTGGATAAAGGAAATTTTAGATGAAGTGTAGTATTAGTAATGATGTACAAATATTCTTGTAATAGATTAGTGATCAAGGGAAATGTCCCTAAGTTGTAAAGATCGTTGTTATAAGTAATTGAATATTATGAATCCTCTTTTCTTAATATGTTATTATATCTTCTTAAGCTTCATAATTCCAAGTATGGTCTTTTAAAATTGTGAGAGCACGCCTTCCACTTAATATCGAAGCTTTTGGGAGTGGCTAAGGTTGTCATACTTGAGCTTTAATATTGAGTGTGGCGGACTGTTACGTTTAGAGTACGCCTTGGGGCATGACATATACATTTTATGTTGATATAACTCGAGTAACAATGTATAGGAAAATCAATTCACTATACTTCAAATACAAATCATTATACCTCAATTACAATTTATCAAAAGATTTCACTATATAAAGCTATTACAAAGCAAATCATAAAACCTAACTAATAACTTCAAGTATTCTTATTCCTTGCCGGAATCTCGAAGTCATTCTCGGCTCCAACCATCACGATCCCCACTTAGCATTCTTAAGATAACCTATTTAATCAAACATATATTGGGGCATAAGCTACACTAGCTTAGTGAGTAAGAACTTCCAAGATTACATTTATAACACATCATACAATCAAGTGATTAGTCAGATAAGTGATATGCATCAAACACATGAATTCAACAAACATATGACCAGCCAGAAATCATATGTGGATGGACTTGCGCCCTCCATCCCGGGTTAGCAGATTAACGAATCTTGTGGTACGAATCGCGGCCGTTTCAACTTACGAGCAACTTTGAACTATAAATTCGTTTAAGGACAATGATTAACCAACAAATGCTAATGCTCCATCCCCATCGTGATATGAATGAGTTCAATTTCATCTTCAATTCTGAATAATCAATTATACCAATTCTTTTAAGTGATCAATCAATAATCGCAGACAATCAATTCTAATTCATTTATATAAGCAATAGTTAATCACTTTGCTTCGATATTCTTATATTTCATTTCTCATATCAACAAAAACCATACATAGTTCCCATTCATCCCCATCATGCATATCCGTTTTATTTTTACCAAATATCTAGTGCTATTATTATTACAATCACATACAATAAATGAAATCGGAAGTAATACTCACTCGGCCATTGGATCACGGGTCTCTTAGTACAAGTAATCCAGTGGTAAGGAATCGTCGATATCAGAGTCACCTAAAAAGAAAGAAATACCCTAATAAGTATTTCATCACTTAACTAGTCCAAACTATCTTATACAAACTATCAAATTCGTAATTCTCGTCTTAAGCGGGAATTCCAACTTAAAATAGCCATAACTTGGTCGTTTTAACTCGGAATTTAGCAATTTATATATCGATTTCTATCTACATCGAAAGATCTATCTATTTCTAATATTATTGTCAAGTTTTGAAAATATTTGGGTCACGAAATATTCTGATCAGTTCTAATCAGTAGCAAATTCCAATTCCGAAAAATAGTTTTGTAAATGTTTGTAATGTTCCTACTATATAGATTAACTATACATGCAATATTGATGATTTCCTATCATGAATGACATGTTATGAGCTTGATGTATGCATGCTTTTGACAATATTTACTAAAAGGAATTTTAGAAACTTTTTATTTATAAGACTCCATGGCTATTTACTTTTAAGAAAACTAGTTTCCTAACTTTGATAATTTCTATTTGTTTTGGATTTATTTCTTAAGAAAATATAATTATCCTTGTTAAAATTGAGTCTTCATTATATCTATTACTTATGACCTTCATTTCTACATAAAAATTTCCATTTTACACTTTGTAAACATGTTTTCAAGTAGGGTTGATTCCAAAATCCGAATTTTGTAAAAATTGTTTTTGCGGTGATTCCTTTAAATAAAAACCATTTAATACTTAGAAAATTAAGACTCAACCATACCTAGCCACTAAGGACTTCATTTCTTTAATAAAACTTTCATTTTGAGTTTGGAAAGTAAGTGTCTTCATGACCTCACTCCAAAATTACGAATTTCCTAAGTTGATTAGCAACTCAATTTTTTCTACTTCATTTCTTCCCCTTGTTCTACATATTTTTCTTAGAAAATCCTATCTTAATTTATCAAAATCATTACTTGATGATACCAATGACCTAAAATCCTCATTTTTCATATAAAACACAAGTTTTGGAGTTGATAAATGGGTTTTTAAGGCATGGTTTTGAAATCATCCGAATTTACAAATTTTGGATAAAACTCAATTTTCATACTTTGTAATCTCTTCCTATTTTTGAGAATCCCTACTAGAAGATCTACCATTTACTCATAAAAAACATCTCCTATTGATACCTATTCCATAAGCCTTCCATTTTCTAAACAAAACTTTCATTTTGGGGTTAGAAAATGGGTGTTTACATAGGTGGTTTGCCTAAGTACGAATTGTACAAAATTTTAAAGAATGAAAACATTGTTTAACCGATTCTTGAAAACCATTTGTTATTCTAAGATTATATTTTGATAAACCTCTTTTATCCTTATCCAAACTTGGTCTTTGTTACATATATTCCCTAGGACTTCCATTTTCCTATAAAAATTATCATTTTGGCATTTGGAAATAGGTGTTTAAATGGTGGCTATTTTCAAATCCGAATTTTGAAAAATTAATTTGAGCTTGTTTTCTTTGTAAAACTCATTTAATCTTTCAAAAACCATTTCCTAATCAAACCTACCCCTTAAGGCTTCCATTTCTTTAATAAAAATCTTGTTTTGAAGTTGCAAAATGGGTTTTCAAAATTGGTCTTTGTTGACATTCGAATTTACAAAATTTATTTTTGGACATACCTTTTGATAAAATCTATCTAAACTTATGAAAATCCATTCCTTACATATCATATCTTAAGAGCCTTCTATTTCTTAAATAAAAATTTCATTTTTGAGTTGTAAAACATGTTTTTAAACTATGCCTTGGCCAAAATTCGAAAATAGAATTTTGTTTTGAAATTAATCTTTGAATCATATAAAATGAAGTTTTTATGATATATATACACTAAGCTTCATTATCTCAAGTAAAAATTCCATTTTGACACTTGGAAAGTGGTTTTTAAATAAGGGTCTTGCCTAAATACGAATTTCACCATTTTTGTTTGAGTTCAAAACCAAGATCTACACTTAATATGAACATAAATATAAAAGAAATCCATGATAGTAAACTATAAACTCATAGATCTAAACTTTATTCATCAAAATCATTCATTCATGTTATCTATTCCCTAAGCCCTTCATTTTAAATGAAAAATACACATTTTGGAGTTGAAAAATAACTTTTCTAAATATGGTTCTTTTTTTATCCGAATTTTCAAAAATGATTTTTGTTGAAAATAAAATAGATCTTGAGCTTTCTAAAACTTTTCTACTTTCACCATGCTACTACAAATTATTTATGAACATAAAACAAAAGACTAATGCATTTATGAACTCAAAACACTAGATCTAGTTTACTATACTAGTTATAAATGCATGAACACTAAGATAGTTATGTGAATGATGAATATATGCATAAATCATTAGCAATAACAAAAATAATAACTCAAATAATCAGATCTAAGGCATAAACAAAAATCAAAGTTACAAAAAGTTAGATCTACCAAATATAACTACTTTTAACAAGAAAATAATAATGATACAAGATAATAATCGTAGAGAAGAGGAGTGTTTCATTTTTGGCATCATCATCCTTAGCTTTTAAGCTTATGGAAGGTCATTTGATGCATGAAACTCTCACTATATTTTACCTATATCACCTATGGAAGCTTTGGACAAGAGTTTTATCCAAGAATCTTGAAGAAATATGTGTGGGAGCTCAAAGAAGAAATAGGGGCAGCTTGTGTTCTTGTAAGAACAAGAACAAAAGAAGAAAGAAAGAGAGGAAAAAGAGAGGAAAAGAGAGAATAAATGAGATAGGGTTTCAAAGGGATGAAAAGAAATAAATGAGAGGCATTAAATGGAGAGAGAAGAGAGTATTAAAGGAAAGAAAAAAAATAAAACAAGGGCAGCCAAAGGGGAGGGAGCTGCGTGTGAAAGTGAGAGGGAGAGAGGGAGGGAATTTGGCTAGATTTTGACTTGAAATTGAAATGTGTAATTAATGTATATGTGTTGCTTCTTTAAGAAGGATTGGAATAGATTTATTTTAGTCAAATTGGAAGTAAATTAAAGGATAAGGGCAGCAAAAAGAAGAGAAAAATCTACCATGAAGTGTGGGATAAAGTGTAGAAAGATTGAAGTGAAAAAGAAGTAATATGTGAAAGGTGTACTTGAAGT
This sequence comes from Combretum micranthum, assembly GCA_024138025.1. Classification (NCBI taxonomy): domain Eukaryota; kingdom Viridiplantae; phylum Streptophyta; class Magnoliopsida; order Myrtales; family Combretaceae; genus Combretum; species Combretum micranthum. The sequence goes on along the minus strand of JAMXBD010000892.1, from coordinate 76,202 downwards.
ATAGGTTGGAAAAAAGTACTTTTTATTAAGAAAAATACAAAATAAAATTAGGAAAAATATTTTTAAATGAGTGGCAGAATTTTCATAAATAAAATTAAATAATTATTTGAATTATTTTAGTATTTTAACAAATATGTTACTGGTATGATCAAAATATGTGAACATGAGCTAGAAATGATATTTTTATAACTCGAAAAATTATAAAATTATTTTATGAAAATAAAATATTTTTCAAATATTTTACAATTATTAAATTAATTTATTTTATTTTTAGTATCGGGTCTTAAACAGAAACTGATCCCGTAAAAACCCGAAACTAACTAAATTTTGGAAAAACGAAATTTTCTAGGATATATAAAATATTTATCTAAAAATATAAGGGTTTATAAGAATAATAAAATGTGTAATGAAATAGAAGTGAATAGTGCAAAATACTATTTAATTACCGGTAGTAATGAAATACGAATAAAATCGCAAAATCAAATAATTCTAGTTATTGAAAAATTATAAAATTGATTTTTATAAATCCTTATGAAAATACAACTCTAACGGTACTAATGGTATTTTTGATATCTCGAGCCCCGGAAAATGCTTTTCGAAGTCTGTATCCGAACGGGTTTGAAATAGGTCAAAAATTTACCAATCCGATATTTTTAAGCGAACCTTTATTACTACGAGCTATTCTACATACTTAAACTACACCTTGGCCTCTAGGGTTAAGGGCTCTAGATTACCGGACTTAAACTGCTGTATTCCACTTAGGGTTTCCGGGTGATTCTCTAGTTTAGATCTTTGCCAATTTGGAAATCGATATTTATGTTTATACAACATATTTAATTTGAGAAATTTATTTTAAATTTTATTTTTGTAAGTATTTAATATCTCTTATCATTTTCGGAATTCTTGAATTGAGTTTTTTTTCCGAAAGTTTCATCGTTATTTACTTTTTGATAATTTATTTTTGGGTTCTATATTACCCGATTTTATAAGTCAGAGTAAAGTATGGAATTTGTCGTATGTAGTGGTTTTGGATTTGAAGACTATTGAGTTTTTATTTTATTTTTAAGAAATCTCATTTTCTTATGATTAAGAAATTTTTAGATTCGTTCGTGATTTAGGACTAGTCAAAGTTCGGTTTTATTTTTGTTCATATTATCAAGTTTTGGTGAATTAGAGTTGTGTTATAAAGGAGATCTGGTGAATTAGAGTCCCGTTCTTTGGAAATTGATTTAGGTACGACCATTCCTTGTTTGTTGTATGTGCTTGTAGCTTAGATTTGTTTGTTGTATGTGATGTAGGATTAGCATTCTAAATTGACTTAATTCTTTATGGCAATAAGAAATTATGTTTGCTGCTTGTGTTTGGCTTTGATTAGTAAAGACCACGCAGATTGTGATACTAACGAGGCCCTGATGATTTTTGTGTGAGGTTGTCCCAAGTAGACTCGTGCATAGAAATGATTCCGGTATATTAGGTTTTGGCAGAGGTCGCGGTGTGAGGATGATTCTCCAACACCAATATATATATATAATTACCTATCTTCAAAAGTTGGTTGATTTTCAGGGGTCTAAGTTACTTCAAGTTTGGAACTAGGAATTCATAGTTCTAAATTGTGTTGTTTGACTGGCTTAATAAAGATAATAATCTAATTGGTTGCATTAGAATAAATTGCATTTGATATATATGTTGCGTATGCATATGCATTTGTTTTGTGGATTGGCATATTAGGTGTTTTCGCTCATTCCATTCATTTTTCACGAACAGGAGAAGATAAGATGATTTATGATCATACTGGATATGACATCTTTGTAGATCATGGGGATGGCGATAGTGAATTTGATTTTCCTGCTAAGGATCAATAGAGGTTGATTTTGGGTACCTAGAGATAGGAAAACAATTTAATAATCTATGAAGTTTAATTTGAAACTATTATTAATTTGAAAGATTTTATTTACTTTATGAGTTTAAGATCTCTTTACAAGACTTTTTAGTTAAGTTATAAATCAGGATGATGTTGGCTTTGATTTATGCCAACAAGTTAAATCAAGAGTATTATTTACATGATGATTTGTTTAATAGGAACCCTTTATATGTGAGTATTGGAGTTGTATTTTTGACACAATATGTGGATTAGTATTTCATAGCCTTGATGTGTTCTTAAAAAGAGAAGGACACATGGCGAGTTATAATATCCTTATTTTAGGGTATCAGGTTTTGTCTGAGTTTCTAGGTACATAAAAGCTCATAAGACCTTAACTTGTAACTTTCGGTTCAAAACTTTGGAACTATAACTTACTTTATAATATCACATATATAAATTCTAATAATTTGTAAGATCGTATATAATTTTAAGGATCTTATTTTGGGGTTATTTGATTTTTTATATTCTGATCGTTTTGATATTTTTAAGCAAACTATTTGTTAAAAAATAGATATAAATAAAAAACACATATTTTTACTCATTAAAATGTCAAATAAACCACATGCAAATAAGATACAAATGTAGATCAAGTACAGATAAGATACTTATGCCGATCTTATATAGATAACATATAGATGAAAATTAGAAAATCTAAATAGATAAATTCTTTAGACATTGCAGAAGGAAAAGAACCTCTTTATTTTAATATATATCTATTATTTAGTGTTTCCAGTGGTATTTTATATCTTAAATATTCTTTAATTTTTCTATTGGCTTAACCCGATGCTTGTTAAAAATTTCATAATATAAAAATATCTTGATATGGTCTATTATAGAAGATCCCAAATTTTATAATATACGATGATAAAGAATCTAAAAAAATAAATTTAACATGAATTTTTATTGTACCTGCTTTAGTAAGAATTGTCAAGGAAGGAAATTAGTAATATACAGTCCCGAAACAATAAATCGATACTAGGTTGGCATTGCTTTAAATGGGATTCAAAATTGTGATCAACGTTTATGCACGACGTTTTGCCTACGTCCTTTTCTCCAGCAATGGACTTTTTCTTTACGAGGCAAGAAGAATAATTCATCTTTACAATGAATGGATCCTTATCCACAACGCAATCGCATTCTCCTTAAAGAGTCAAACATTGGCAATGACTCATAGGTTTGGTTTTCCTTAACTTCACCAAAATGGATTCGATGTGTCTTTAATCTAAATTAATGGTTAAATTGTAATGACAATTTCTGAAAATTTTTAAAATTACACTAACCTTTAATCTTTCGAAAATCAATAATTACACCTTTAAAATATATAGGAGCTTTACTTTTTATCTTATTCAACCGTTTGTGTGAAATTACAACTAACATAAATCATAATTAAAAATATATTTAATTAATACATATACATGCTATGAAATACAAAAAAAAAAAAAAAAAAAAAAAAAAACACACACACACACAAAAAAAAGAAAGGAAGAAAAATGACAAACATGAGAAGATCATTGTCGGCCACCCTTGTCCTTAGATGACCAATGACATTCATATATTTATGATGGCTTGCAACTTGCCCCATGACGATGAATGATAACCTACCAACCTTAACCTGTAAATAAATAAATAAATAACAGAAAAAGAAGCCCAAAACAGGAAAACAATTTCCAATCAATTTAGTGACTTCTGGTTGTTTTTTAAGAAAACTTAATTGAGCGAACTTCTCTCTCTCTCTCTCTCTCTGTTCCTTTTTTTTTTTTTTTTTTTTTGCCATGATGAACAATCAAGCCCAGAAAGATGAAAAAACAGTATTTGCTTTATCTTAAAACAAGTTAAAAAAAAAAAAAAGTTCCTTCAGCTAGCATGTCACAACCTCGAACTGAGATATTAAAACTTCGTCATTTGTATGTGTATCTAAAGGCTCTATACAGCTACTAAATACACAAATAAATCAAATAACATAAACTATTCTGCAAGGATTTGCATAAATATATAGCATAGCTTTTATGGCAACCACAAATGATGATCCAAATTGAAGCGAGACTTCTATATGACCTCTCATAAAGTATAGTACATAAAGAAAAACACACTGAATGAGACAAACTTTTATGTAAGGTTTTATGTAGTCCAACACATCTATTAAACAAACATGAAAGAGAATCTAAGCTTCCATTTAGTCTTAACTTACTCAAAGCAACTATTGTCCATCTTACTTTGTAACCCAATTCATCAAAAGAAAATAAAAAAAATATATAAAAAGCCCTTCTTACACATATCTACACCTATAAAATATGGTCATGCAACGCGGTGGAGAAAAAACCCAGCACGTAAATAATCATTTTCACATGCAAACGCCATATCATATAGTCACATACAAACATATATATGAAATGGATAAAACAGTTAAATATCTTTGATTAAGTGGATTAAAACGGCACAATCTTATCATTCTAAGATTTGGAATAACTCACATATATTGTTGATGGCTAAAATGGATTTTGCATTTGTGTGTTAAATGATAGGGTACAACAAGCTAAGTCCACAAACTTAAAATGCTTTAGAGATATTAAATCTGGTGGGCTTAGAGTAATGACCATCACACCACTCCGTCACTCTTGACCATATAGGTGGCCCATGCATTTGGGAGTGTCTTGGATCAGATGTGAAGTTTCACCCATATGTCACCATTTTCCAAAATATTATCTATTTTCGCTTCTGTTTTAATAAGATCACTTTAGTGACCTAAAGGCAAGTGTGCCGATCATGCAAGTGGTATTGGGAGAAAGTAAGATGGTATATTTTTCTCAAGGAAAATCAGCTAAGTACTAATTATAGTACTATGAATCTAATCTAAAGTAAGCTGATTTTTTTAGATTTTTTTAAAGTTAATCTACTATTAGAATTATCACTATAGGTTATCACAAAATTAACAACTAAAATTACATTCTAGAGACTACACTAAACACAAAATTACTACTAAGGAACTCTTTAATGCACAAGTATGGGATTGTGTAATGGTATAGACCGAATTTTTATTCATTGCCTTACAATTATAATCAAGTTTGTTTACTTGGATTCCAATTAAGTTGACAAGAATCTACTTCCTTTTCCACTTGCAAAATTCTAATTATTACATAATATCCATTTTGAGTAATTAATCTATAATCATCCAGTAATTAATGTTCCTCTCGTAAATTATGTTACTCCAATTGAACTTATAGTTTAAGAATGTGCCCATGTTCTAAACCACAACTTCAATTGCATTACGAGCACAAATTCTAAAATTTAACTAAAATGACACGTGTCCATGTTGATTTTGAAATTTCATTCCCTTTTCCAATTTAGTTCTTAAATTTTTTTCTAGTATCTCAAACTCTAATCCATAAGAGATTCATAAGTAAATTAATCTTAAGAACATTGAATTATAAAAAATCAAAATTCCAATTAAATAAGACTTGCTATAAAAACAACTCAACAAATTAAAAAATCATCAACCCATTACAATGCCAATAAAACAATTTAGTTCATATTGAAAAACTTTATTTTAATAATAGCATTAAAGAATTGATTACAAATTATTGTTAACAAGTAAAATAAGGAGAAAAATACACTTAAAAATGTCAAGAATTTCTTCTTAAATCCCTAAAGTCTGACTCTATGGTTATGTACACCAATGGAATGTAACTGTGTGGGCATAGATGGAATGGGATTGTGGGATGGAGATGATGTGTTTGGGTATGTGGAAGGTGAGATGCATAGGTAAGGTGGAGAGTGAATTTTCTAGTGAGTGATGCGGAGGATGAGTATATAAAAGAGTGTATCATGAAAGAAAAGTGACAACAGAATACATGGGTATAAAAATGGGTCTGTGTTTGGAATGTGTCTTGCCTAAGAAAAAATCAGTAGTCTTTATGTTTGGTGTTTTTTATAGAAATGAAGTGGACCCTCATCAAAAAAATACAAAAGAAAGTCTTTTACTATATATTCCAAATGGGCTTTAAGAGAATAGCCTAATACTAAATGTAACAAGTTAAAATAAAATATTGATGAGATTGGTCTTAACGATCAGGTTAGCATTTCTAAATTTAGCAAATGGTGCTTAGTTTAGCTTTCTTCAGAGGTCAGCTCATAACATCAAAGTTTAGTTCGACACTTGGACGTCGAGTCAGCTGCTCATGAATTCTTTTTGATGATCAACTTAGCATTTGAAATAGTCTTCCAATTTCTAAAATTTGCAACTTGGTATTTAGGGAAGGTCTTCATCTTAAGCTTTATTTAACTTGGATTTACCAAACTCGACACATTTCAAATTCTTCACCTTAATTTTAGTTTTGGCTTAAAATAGCTAAGATCCAACTCTCTTGGGGCTATCACAAGCAATTGTATTCTATTTGCTTGGGCTCGATTTTGACATTGAAGATTCCATGGCTCCTCAGACTTTTCTCCTCTTATCATCTAACCATTGTGGTATCTTAGAAAATGGCTTTGTGGTGCTTAGATTATGATAAAATGAGATACAAAGAAACTCACATAAGAATTTTAAGCAATTCAAGGTTTGACCTCTTTGTCATGAGTTCAACTGTTCCATTTAGCATTCAAACATTTAGCTAAGGCACTTCTATTGTGGCTTTAACTTTGGTGTTGTGCTATAGTTATGCCTTGAAGCGATACTTGATTGTTTCAATGTGCATTAAGTCAGAGAGTGGTTGTATCCACAATGGTTACTTGACTTGGCATTTTCATTTAGCCAGCATAGAGATGCAACATAGAATTAGTATAACTTAATTGTAATTTATTTAGATTTGAAAAGAGAATTCAATGAGCTAAGATCTGTCAACCAATAATCTTAGGGTTTGAAAATTGAGAGAAAATTGAAATTAAGTTGGCATTTATGCAAAATAGTATTTTAGTTAGAAGTATTGGAACTTGGCCAATTGTTATTATGTTCAATTCAACTACAATATTGGACTCAATTGCTCTGATTCAATGCCATGGATCACTTTGGATCAAAGCGTAATTAGACTTTGACTACTGAGAAGTAGTCAGTAGAGATCTCGATAATATTTGCAATAACATTGCTATTCAACTACTTGAACACCCAGGTCGATTTGCAGCACACTTAGCTCAGCTTCATGCTCAAAGTTTAGAGGCTAAATTCTATTTATAGATTAGTCGAATACTCGATCACATCTAGCTTGGCATGTTACAATCAGGCATACTTGGTTCTTCTTTGTTTTCTCTTTGTGTGTTACGCAAACATGTCAATCAAAGCTCAACATGTGGACTGCATCTTGCTGTTCGACCTGATTTTTTCCTTTAAATGTAACAACTTGGATTCTTTGTTGAATATCTCTAGTAAAGCATTAGATGCTAGGATGTAGACCTTGGATTGTTTCAGATAATGGTCTAAGGAAGCTTAGATTATTTCAACTATAACTATGAAATTCGATGCTTAACATAATGCAATTGATTTGGCTTTGGTCTATTTGTGATCACTAAGATTACAAACAAGCTGAGAAGTTCAACTTAGCTTGAACTCGATTAGTAAACGAGCTAACCTTGAGCTTTCATTTAGGCTTACAAGTTAACTCATTGAACAAATTTATTAATATACTTGGAGTTTTATATTTAGGATATATTATTTATAATTATATAATTAAAAAAATAATTTTTATTTAATATATATGTATATATATTTAGTGGCCTTTATATGTTAATTTTAAGTTTGAAAGAAATAAATACATGGAAAATTTAAATGAAAATGAATTATCTTAATTAACTCAAGCTTGAATTTTAGGCTTAATAAATAGCTTTGTTTGGCTTAAGCTCAATTTATAAATAAGTCAAGCTTTAGCTCGAAATGAAGCTTGTTTTGCTAAATGAGCTAAGCTTAGCCTAAATTTCAAACTTGAAAGAAGTCTAACTTAAGCTTGAGCTTAGTAATTTTTAAATGGGGTAAATTATAATAGAAGGTCCTAATGTTTGGGGGTAAGTTCATTTTGAATCCTAACGTTTGGAGTTGTACAAAAGAGGTCCTAACATTTAGGGATAAGTTCATTTAAGGTCCCAACGTTTGAAGAAGTGAGTCAATTTGGGTCCCAAGGACACATGTCAACAGGAGAAGAGTCTTTAAGTTTTGATTAAATATTCTTTCCTATTGACAAGTGTCCTTGGGAACCCAAATTGACCCACTTCTTCAAACATTGGGACTCAATGGACTTACTCCTAAACGTTGAGACCTCTTTTGAATAACTCGAAACGTTACGACCCAAATTAAACTTACCTCCAAATGTCAGGACCTTTTGGTGTAATTCATCCTTTTAAAATGAGCCAAGCTAGAGCTTTTAAAAGCTTGGTTTGACTTATTTGCAGCCTTATTTATGATAAGTCAACACTAAAGTTGAAGTGCAGCTCAATTGTTACTTTCACTCAAGTTACACTTAGATTTCACCGTAGCTGTTGTCACTTGTTTATCACTTAGGATTTAGCAGCTTTGATACTTTGAAGAAATCATTTTGAATTGGTCTTCTGGAGTTATGTTATTCATTTTGTGGGACATTAAACTTAATCTTTTTGCAATTCATTAGGCTTCAGCATGTCAATCAGATTCAGTTTTTGGTTGTTGTTATCAAATTGGCATTATTCAAGTTTATTATAACAGTTTTGGTTATAGTTTTGAATGCTCCACTAACAGATAGCTTAGTTTCTATCTTGAAGTAATGCCAATGTTTGGGGGCTATATAGTAATTTTAATGAGCCAATTGTAGAATGTTTAGCATTTCTATAAATTTTGATACCGATTCAATTGTGTATTTTCAATTGTAATTGTGCTACTTTCACTTACTCAGTTTGGTTATCTAATAGCTATTATGTGATATGGGTAAGAATATACACAAGCATTCCTAATCAGAATCGCAATCTCCCTCACATCTTATTTTGGATTTTGATCAAGACAAGGAACTAGTTTATTTCAAATAATATCTTAGATTAAAAGTTATGTAACTCTTCCTTTGAGTTTCGAACAAGCATTTTGAATTGAAACTATGCAACCATGTTCTACTTTGATCCTTTTTCAATTATTCATGCAAGATTGATCCAAATATGCATTCCTAATAGAATTTCACAATGAAAGTGCTAATTTATACGTAAACATACGATATGTATGTGAGATAAATGTGTAATTTTGAACATTTATCAAGAGGTTCTTCATGAACCTAGATTCAGGAGGAGCTCACAAAAATAACTGTTAACTGCAGCCCTTAAGTCATTTATTGCACATGCAATCTAAGAGAAGTTGTCAAAAATTAAAAACTTAAGAGAATCTCCACATTTGAGAACTCAAAATGTAAGTGTTGTCATGCTCTTAGATTACCAACACAAAAAGATCCAACAAAGTTGAAATCAAAGAACTTATTGTCTCTTCTTAAGAAATCTAAGGTTGATATTCTATTCTTTTTCACTTGTCACATAAGTAATCAAGCTTACTAAGATTATCTGCACCTTCTCCTTTCCTTTTTTTTCCAATCATTTCTACATAATGTTATCGTGTGATAGGAATCATGGGCCAATAAGCCGATCTAGGGCTAAAGTATTGATGAACCTCACTCAAAGGATTTTAGCTAATGACCCAAATGGAAATGAGGTAGGCTTCTTTAATGGACATGATATGCACTTTGGAAAGAAATCATAGATAACTTGTTTTAGTGTTAAAAAGGTGCAAACTACGAAGATCACATCCATTGATACGGTCATAATGATGCCCGTAATATTGATAACGATCGTAAAAGAAACTGTGGTTGATTTTGATACTGGACACATTACTTCCAAGGAGATCATGACCTCTATAACATCTTTGATCTCAGCCATAACTAAGGATATGTTCGTATTACAGAAAGTGATCTCGTCATCAACATCCGATTTGCCAACCGAGAAGATAACAGGCTAGCTTCCGGCCATGAAGACCGTAACTGAGTAAATAACGCTCGTATCTGCCTAGAATGAGAAGCTAAATTTTGATCCGCGAGGATCACGGCCCATGTTACGGCCATGATCGATAGGGTTATCTCATATCTATCATGCCTTATTTTTAAGCGATATTATAATTAATTTTTTTTGTTTGGCTATTTTACATATTTACCCTACCTTCGCCAGACTTGTGGGACTATATAAGGGTTTCTTTCTGATGAAATAATTAACTTTTGAATGTTGTTCTAACCTCTGGGTATTTGATATTGTCCTTGCGACGAATTCTTGATCGTGTGTAATATCAATCTATCATCGTTTTTCTAGTCATCGTAAGTCATATCGATTGTCAAGAATAGCTAGTTCAATTTAGTCTTCGGTGCATCATATTCAAGGATTGATTCGTCCGTATCTTTAATTTTCTGTTATTTCACCATATCATTGCATAATTCATCATAAAATCTAGTTCGTAATTGCAAGCACTAGATCTGCGAATCAATCAGATTCCACTGTAATTGTATCATTTTGGTATCAGAGCTTAGGGTTACAAATTATGACTTGAGACTTTGGTGTTTGATAGGTAAGATTTGGTTCTATGATTGTTTTCTGCAAAATTTGGCTTCTTTGAGAATGCCTAGAAAGGCTGACATTAAAGGTGGAGATGGAAGTGATTCGAAGGGAGAGGGCTTAGTTAATTTGAATGAGTTCAGGGAACTTATGAGGGAAATGATGTAAAGAATGCAAAATATGATGCGACAACAAGGGGAAACCCTAAGTATGGAACAAATAGCTAGAGGTACCCCTCCTACCCAAGAAATACATGAACCAGGCATATTGAGGAATCGGAGGAAAACCCTAGAATGCAATTCTCTCGCGGTGGAGTAGTGGATGGCCATGGAAGAGGAAGGGGACATGTATGTCATCCGGTGAAAGGACATAGGATTAAAGAAATTGATGATGATTTTGACAAACCTCGTAATGAACGTAGGCCTAAAGGATTATAAGGAATTGATACCGTAAAGTTAAAGTTTCCTTTTTTTTTTTAAATGGAACTAGAGGGGCCAACAAGTATTTTGATTGAGAAGACTAAATCAAGAAATTATTTGACTACCATGATTGTGATGATATGCAGCAGGTTAAATTAGCTGCGATTGAATTCGAAGGTTATGTTTCCCATTGGTGAAAGAATGTGTTGGCTAGCCGAATGAGGAACGGAGAACGAGATGTGAATACTTAGGCTGAGATGCGAAGGTTATTACAGTAGAGATTGTGCTAGATTACTATAATCAAGAGCTGTTAATGCGGTTGCATACTCTACAATAAGATAATAAAAGTGTAGTTGAGTATATCCAAGAGTTTGAAATCTTAACCATTCATAGCCAAATCATGGAGACTCCAGAATAATCGATTGCTTGATTCATTGCTGGCTTGAAGTATGAGATTAGGGATCTTGTAGAGCTCCAAAAGATCGACACTTTAGAAGATGCTATGATGTTGGCAGAAAAGGTACAATAGTAATGCAAGTCTCATAAGTCCTCTGGTAATTCTTTTAAATATGAAAGTGGTAAAAAGTCCTATTGGCACAATGATAAGAAGAAGAGTAGTAGTAGCTACAAATATGAGGAAAAGCATGATTCTCTACTAAATAATCTGTTAAAGATAAAGGGAAAATAGTTTCCAAACCAAATGATACTAGTAATTCTAGAAAGAAGATAAGAGATATCAAATGCTTCAAATGTTTAGGCTTTAGACACATGGCTACTTAATGCCCAAATATACGAGTTGTTTATGTCCAAGGAGGAATGATAGAGAGCAAAGGTGTAAACCCCCGAATTTTTTCGAAAATGGTTTTGGAATACCAAATCAAAACCCTAAAAGATGACTCAAGTTGAAACCAAACCTTAAACAATTTTGATCACGAGATTTCATATGAGAATCTTCAAAAACAAAAATAGAAAATTCATTAATCGTTCGATCCAAAAATTTGAGTATGAGATGGTCCGTCTATCCGATCCCTAATGTAAACCCCTCAATTTCTAGGGTAAAGTTGGATTAAACCCTAACCCTAGTCAAACCGGAGTTTCAAAAGTCAACAAAAATTAAGACAATCTAACAGTTTCAACTCCGGCAAACCCATGCTCTCAAACCCTAAACAATAGAATTGAGTTAATGGCTTATAATAGTTCGTAATAAGATAGGGAAGTATAAAAATATCATATTCGCTTATTTCTTGTGTCTTTAGGACCCGAACGGGATCAATTTTTGAAAATCGTACCCAGGAACACCGGACGGTAAAAATATTCTGATAACACCAAAAGACTTGTAATTATATAAGGATTCAAAAATATCAGTTTCACAATTTTTTGGTAACTAAAAATATCATATATATCTCGTTTCCACGTATTTTTATTACTACTGGTATTTTATTTGTCTAGTTTACTATTCATAGTATTATTTCTACTATTCGTTACTATTTCACTATCTCTACTTTTTCTTACAACCTATTTCTTACTATCTATACACCTATTTCTTACACTTTTATATTTCCAACACAACTTTATTCACATCATACCTTACACATTACTTCTTTTTATTATAAAAATACAAAATTTAATCAAAACTCTCTCTTCTCCCCCATGTTGCCGCCGATCCTCCCTCTCTCTTTTCTTAATTTATTTCTTTTTTAATTTATTTTATTACATCTAATTTTCACTGCAAAATTCTATAAATACCCATTTCCTCCTTCATTCTTTCACACATTCATTTTACATAACAAAACTCTACCAAAATTTCCTCTCAAATCCCCCTCTAAAAATCCCCTCTCAAAACACTCTCTACCATTTACTACTCTTTAAGAAAAATAACAAAAACACTACCCACTCATCTCTTTAAAAATCCTCCATTAAACCTTAAGTAAATTCCTACCTTTATCTCTCTACCATGTCATATAACTTAGCATAACCATGGTGTGTGTTTCCTAAACAAATAATTGTTATGGAAGCAATACTATGTTCATGTTTTGTTCTTGTTCATGAACAAATCTTATTTCACTATTATGTTGTTTTATTGTTATTGTTATGTTATTATGTTATTGTTATTATCATGATCTAACTCCTATATGTTAGTAAATATGTTTATGTATATATATATATATATATATTTCCTAGAGCATATGAGCTCACTAACATAACCTTTATTTATTTATTCATGCCTTGCAATTTATTTATTTACTTGTTTCATACAATTTATTAAGACTAGTCTTTCTAGTCTTAGACTTGTCCTTATCAAGTCAAAACAATTTTCTTTCTTTTATTTTATTTTCTTTTTGGGACTAATCTATTCTTAGTCCCAGGTTGCCTTGATGAAGCTAAAGTTCCCAATGCTTTACCATATTATTATGTTTATTTCCTATGAGTATTTCTTTCTATCTTATTATGTATTATTCTTACTTTTTCATTGCTACATAACCATATTCATGCATGATTAGAATGTTGTTGCCTTAAATAAAAATAAAAATGGGTTGTTCCTTAAACAAGGAAAAGTGAACTAGATTTCTCAGCAAAGGATTTTTCAACAAGAAGTCTAAGTATTGTTTTTAATAAATTCTTTTCAAAAGCTTAGACAAGTTAATCATAAGTTTTAAAGTATTAGTGCTGAAAATTTCTTCAAATGAAAGGAACTCATTTCTTTTATAAATCAAAACTAAATACTTTACAAAGATAGAATTTTTAGCATTGAACTTAAGATTTTAACTCAACCATATCTTTTATAAAACTTAAATAGGTTCACTATAGACTTCGAAAATCACATACTAAGAAAGTTTCTTCAAAACTTCATTTTTATATTGTTACTCTCTTTTCAAAATTAAGATGAAATTTTTGCTAAGTTCTAATATTGACAATTCTTTATTAGGAAAGCTTTTCTTACAAACTTATCTAAAAGAATTATTCCACCACTTGATAAATATTAAGAATAAAACAAGTTTTTCAAATCAAGATAAAATCAACTCACTATTTTAGAAACCAACTTAGAAAAATAAAATTTGCCAAGAAAGTAAAGTTTTAAAGGTAAAATTATTTTCTAAAGAAGAAAAAGAATATAAAAATGAGAGGAAAACATACATTTAACACAACTCCAAATATTTGACCACACCAACAACTTAAGGAAAATTTTGAAAAGCTTATTTTTCAATCACTAGAAATAAAATTGGTAGATAACTTAAAGAACCAAATGTTTTAGGAATTAATTTACTTTTGAAAAGTTAAGAAATGAAATTATAATAGGAAAAGCACTCACTTGTAACAACGCAAGAATTTTTAAGTTTCCTTCTAGCAAATTAAAAAGGAAAAATTTTCAAAGTTTCATCTTTTAAAACTCTTAAAGAAAAAATTGTTTGTGAAATATCAATGTTGAGACAATACTACAAAAATCATGCATACGATATGAGTACAAATATATGTTCAAAGGATCTTTCAACTATATAACTATCCATATATTTTGTTTAAGGATTTTTGAGTAAAGAGAAGTTTGGAAAATCATATTTTGTGGACTATGAAATTCATAACTATTTTTTACCGTAGTATTTTGCAACCCAAATGGCTTTTTATGACAAAAATAACCTTAGAAATGGATAGATCTTTTTGAATAGGTAGAAAACGGTATATTATATGCGAAATTCCGAGTTAAAATGAGCTAGTTATGGCCGTTTTAAATTGGAATTTCCTCTTATCCGAATTTTGATGCAAGTGCTAGAATAGAATTAGAAAGTTCAAGAAGAGATTCTGCGAAATACTCATTTCGGGTATTTCTTTCGTTTAGGTAATGAAGTTTGGGAGGATCTGTCACGCCCTAACGAGTACCCTAAACGTGACAATCTGCCACACTCAATATTAAAGCTTAAGAATGACTACCTTAGCCATTCCCAAAAGCTTTTATATTAAGTGTAAAGCGTACTTTCACAACTTTAGAGGACCATATATGGAATTATGAAGCTTAAGAAGATATAAATAACACATTAAGAAAAGAGAATTCATAATAATCATTCACTTATAACAATGATCCTTACAAATTTAGGGATACTTCTCGTGATTTCTAATCTATTACAAAAATATTTATACTTTGTCTCTAATACTAAACTTCAATCTTAGAATTCTTTTATCTAAAAGAAATTACCTACCCGTAGGGTCCTCGTGGCCTTAACCATAAGTAGGGAAATTGCAAAAGATATCTATTGGGGTATAAGCTAATAAGCTTAGTGAGAATTATTTCCATAAATAATTTCTTGTAATCAAAGTTTCAATCAAGTTAATTAAGCAAACAAATGGGATGCAACATACACGTGGGCAAACAAGACATATAGTTTTCCGGGAACTATATGTTGAATGGATTTGCGCCCTCCATTCGGGGTTTAGTGATACTTAACCTCAAATCAAGTAGTTTTAGTTAAAAAGTTTTAAGCTTGCGAGCACTCATCACCAAGCGTTCCGAATCTAATTGAAATGACCTTGCTTTCGGATCTTCCGCCAAGCATTTCCCTTAAGCCGCCAAGTAATCGCTTTCGAATCTTCCGCCAAGTGTTGCTTTCGACATGAGCTTACTATTCTTCTCACCCAAGGATAATAACCCAACATGCAATGTGACTCACTTCGTGGTATGCATGAATCCATTTATTAATAATGTCATAGCATAATCATTATTGAATTTAAGGTGGTCAAAGAATTTCATTCAAATCAAAGGTTATACTAAAACAAGCATTTAAAACAATTATGGCCCCGATATTCTTAGAATTCTTTCAAAGAGTTATTTCACATACATATTGGTTTATCTTTTCCTAATTCTAATGCCACTAATTTACAAGCACAAGAAGTATAACATTTTAAGGAAATAAACTCATGATGCCATGTCGACTATTCCTCTAAGCGGATGAGTCGTTCACACACTCCACTTAATCGTAATAATCTTCGGGATAAAGGAATCCTTTCTCGGGGCCACCTAGCTAAAGAAAATACCCACAATGAGTATTTCTTGATGATTTTCTTGAATTTTGACAAAACAATGTCAAAAGAACATTAAAGTTTGTATAAAGGAATGTTCCAACTTAAAATGGCCATAACTTGGTCATTTTAACTCGGAATCGCGCATATAATATACCGATTTCTACCTACTCGAAAGGATCTACCCATTTCCAAAATTATTTTTAACAAACAAGGTCATATAGGCTCCGAAATAGTGGCTACAAAATTCACCATGGATTTTCCAACACAAAACAATTTTGGTTCAAGAAATCAAAATTTGTTTGATAAATACTTAGTTATCTATATAATTGAAAATTTTTCTTTTTATGGCTACTTAGCTCATATTCATTCATGCTCAAGTGTTTGTTGTCCATTTATTTTACTCAAGAAAAATTATGTCGGTTTTGGAGCTGTTTAGAAAAATAAGAATTTTGTAAACTCCTTGAAATAATTATTTTGTTCTTTTATTTACAAACATGTTTTATGTTGGCTTATATATATATATCCAAGTAACTTTTTGAAAATAAATTTTCTTCCTTCTAAGTTTTCTATACTAATACTATTTTGGAGTTTTTTTAGAAAATACACTATTCTTCCTATTTATTTTTATTATACAAATTCCTATGTTTATTTGTTTGAAAAAATCTTTTTTGAAAAATCCTTATTCTTTCCTCATGTTTTTATGTTTTTCATAATCATCATAAAATTTTTTTTTTCTTTATAAAAACAAAGTGTAACAATATGTGACTTAAGAAACTTTTTAAAGTGGTTTCTAAAATCTTAGTGGGTTCTTCTTGTAACTGGAAAAGAGATAACTTTATTTTCATACCATAGATTTTCTTCTTTACATAAACTTATGTCAAAAATCTCCTTTTTGTCAATTTATTTTTAGAACTTGAAACTTTGGACAACAATTTAAATGAACATGAACTATGAGAAAATACTAGCAAGTAAAATAACATAAGTAATAAAGTCAAGTATTAGAGTCTTAGCTTTTTCAAGGCTCCCGGACTAAGAAGTAGACTAGCCCCAAAATAAAATAAAATAAAATAAAGAAAACTTGTTTTGACTTGATGAGGACAAATCTAATACTAGAGACTAGTCTTAATTTAACAAGGAATAAATAAATAAATTGCAATGGAATAAATAAATTGCTTTGCATGAAATAAATAAATTGCAAGTGAGCTTATATGCTCTAAAGAATATGTACATATATATATAGATAATAATACTTAGATATATTAACAATAATATGAACAAAAATAATGACATAAACATAAATAGATTTTGATGAACAAGAATAATACATGAACATAATATAGCTTCCATAACTTGTAGTCTTTGGAAACTCACATTATGGTCATGTAAAGTTACATGACATGAAGAAAAAGAAAATAAAAGAAGATAGTTACCTAAAGAAGGTTTTGGTAGTAGTATGTGGTTATGGGTTTTTGTTGTAGGTAGAAGTTGTTGTGGAATTATTTTGAGAGAGTTTTGGGATGGTATTTTGAGAGAAGAATTTGAAAGAGTTTTGGTAAGAAATTTGTGGGTAGTGAATGTGTGAAAGAAGTGAAAGAGGAGGGGGGTATTTATGGGAAAATGCGGAGGGATTTTTGTGTAATTAAAATAAAAGAAAAATAAAACAAATTGAGGGTTGTATGGGGAGAGGGGGCACCGGCCACATGCATGGGAAGGGGAAAGTGATTTATTTTTTTGACTTTTTGTTAAATAAAATATGTAATATGTAAGGTAGATGTGAAATAAAGTTATGGGAAAGGTAAAAAGTAAGGATTATAGGTTATGGAGTGTGTAAAAATAGGTGCAAGAAAAAGTAGAGATAAAAGAATAGTGTAGAATAGTAATAAATAGTGTAATGTAAGATAGATATGACTAATAAAGTACCAGTAGTAAGAAAATACGCGTATAAATGCGATATCTGTTATTTTTACTCACCAAAAAATTATGAAGCTGATATTTTTGAAAAACTTATATTTTTACGAGTCTATGGCGTATTTGGAATATTTTTATTCGGGGTTTCGACACTTTTTCAACAGTGTCCGATCGGTTCAAAAGACACCCGAATTTTGCAAAACTGATATTTCTATATAACCTATAGTCTCGAACTATTCTATCTATTATTCCAATTTTGTTTTCTAGGGCCAAAGAAAACGGCAGTGCCGGACTTAAATGGTTACAGTAAACTAGAATTTTGTTGACCTTTAGGGTTTTGTTTGACTTCCGGTTTAGGGTTTTATGCTAAACCGATTCCAAAAATTTTAGGGATTACAGGATCCATATTTGGAGGACCATTAGAAGTAAAGAGTTTTTAGCAAGGATGGCCGAGTGAGTTTATCTTCTACCTTTTTACGTACTTATTTGTGCTTGTAGCTAGAGGCACTGAAAGTAGGAAAAGATGAAAATAAATTATGCATGATAATATTGGTTGAAAGAATGCTAAACATACCGAGACATAAATTATTGTTAATTAAATTGCGATTTATTATTATTATTCTGTAGTGTCTGCAAATTCTATGATCACTTTAAATTACCTTAATTACATATTTCGAGTTATATACTAAATGATTCATGCATATCACGTAGTTAGTTTCATTTCATTAGCTACTATACTCGATCGGACAAGAGTGTAGTAGTAGGGTTTACAGGAGCCATAAGTCTGCAAGATGGGTGAATATGAGCTAGAAAGAACTACATAAGTTGGATTTCAAAGATGGGTTTTAAAGAGCCTGAAACACCTAACCACCGAATGGAGGGGTAAATATTCAAAACATATTTTCCAGTAGATCATATGCATTGCTTGTTCACTTGCTTGATGCATTCATAGTTTGTTTAATAACTTGTTTGAAATTATTGATACAAGTACATTAATTTGGGAATATTCTCACTAAGCTAGTTATACTTATACTCCAATAGACTTTTATTGTAACAGGATCAATTTCTTATACCCAAGGACTTCATATACTCGAGTGGGATTATGTTTTGAGGAGCTTCTAGAAATCTTTTGAAGATCTTAGGCTAAATATCCTTTAATATCTTTTGGTTTTAGTATTGTTTCCTTGTGTGAAAGACTAAGCTGATATTATGATTGTTTGGAGATTTATAGGGGAAAGCCCCTAAGATGAAGTAAGAACTATATTCTTAAAATGTTGAAATTAGATGGTCGTCTAGATTTCTTATATGCTGTATTTACTATCTCGAACTGCACATTTCGCCGGTGTCTCCTATTGTTGTGATAGATGCCTTACATATGGTGTTGAAGCTTTCGCATGACTTCGGAAAGTCATTCCTAAGTTTTAATACCGTATGTGGCGGACTACCAAATCTAGGGTACCCTTTGAGGAGTGACATAAGAAGAAGAGGAGCAAAGTAATTCTTTCGAATCAGAGGAAGACGGCGAGGAATTAATAGCTAAACCAATTGTTGGTGTAGCCATGCCACTGAATGGAGTAGTGAGAAGGAATTTAAGTATTACGCTAACTGAGATCAAGAGTAAAGAGAGAATATATTTCATATTAAATTCCTAGTGGATAAAGCTATATGTGTCACCATCATTGATTCAGGAAGTTGTACTAATGTGGTAACCACAACACTTATGGAGAAGTTTAAATTCCCTACCTATCCTCATCCTCGACCATGTCGTCTACACTGTCCAAATGACAAAGGCTCATTTCATGTCACCAAAAAAATATCAGTTCCAATCTCTTTACCTAACCACTACAATGACAAAGTTCTTTGTGATCTGGTGCCAATCAGTGCATCTCATATCTTATTAGGTTGACCACGACTATTTGATCGGCGTGTGAATTACAACGGAAAGGACAACACTTATTCCATCCTATTCAACAACAAACATATTAGATTATGTCCTATGAGTCTTGAAGCAGTAAGGCAAGCCCACCAGGAATTGAATCGTAACAAGAAAGAATCATTGATGATGACGTAACGAGACGTTGAAAGGGAGTTAACTGAAGGGATATCCATGCATGTGTTGTATGTGAAACAAGATTTAGAAATTGGAGGAGAGCTTTCCCTTCCGGGAGAGGTTAAAGACATGTTGCTTCAATTCACTAATGTCTTTCCAGAAGAACTTCCCCTCCTTTGAGAGGTATTAAGCATCAAATTGACTTGGTGTCTGGCGCTTCATTACCTAATAAACCAGCTTATCGGATGAATCACAAAGAGGCTAAAGAGTTAAAAAAATACGTAGATGAATTGCTCGAGAATGGGTTTGTATGAGACAACATGAGTCCTTACTTGGTACCGGCTTTATTAGTACCTAAGAAGGATGGAAATTGGAGAATGTGCATAGATAGCCAGGTGATTAATCGTATTACAGTGAAATGCCGATATCCTATCCCACAACTTGATGACATGCTCGATGAGTTGCATGGGGCTCAATTGTTTTCTAAGATTGAATTGAAGAGTGGATATCACCAGATAAGGATGAAAGAGGGAGACAAATGGAAAACAGCTTTCAAAACCAAACATAGACTGTATGAATGGATGGTGATGCCGTTTGGCTTATCTAATGCTCCTAGCACTTTTATGAGGTTGATGAACTACATGTTGAGTGAATTTTTTGGAAAGTTTGTAGGGGCGTGTTTTGATGATATCTTAATTTATAGCTCAGATTTGGAAAGTCATGTCATGCCTTTGACATCAGTTTTGGTGTTATGGAAAGAGAAATTGTTTGCCAATTTGAAGAAGTGTGTCTTCGATAGAAGTGAGGTAGCATTTCTCAGGTTTGTTGTGTTTAGAGAAGGGATTCGTGTTGATGATGAGAAGATCAAGGCCATCACTGATTAGCTTATTCCTACCAATGTAACCAAAGTATGAAGTTTTCATGGGCTTACTTCTTTTTACAGGAGATTTATCAAGGACTTTAATACTATTGCAACTCCATTTACGAAGTTAATGAAGAAGGGAGTCTCTTTCCATTGGAATCAGGCTGCCAGCCTTAGTTTTGATATGATTAAGAAGAAACTGACTCAACGCCATTATTGGTACTTCTAGATTTTGGCAAGATGTTTGAACTTGAATGCGATGCTTCCAATGTTGGAGTTGGAGCGATTCTTATGCAAGAAAGATGGCTAATTGCTTATTTTAGCGAGAAACTACATGTAGCTACCTTAAATTATCCCATCTATGATAACAAGTTATATTCCTTGATACGAGCTCTTACGGTATGGCAACACTATTACCTAAGGAGTTCATTATATTTTCTAATCATGAGTCCCTAAAATATTTGAGAAGTCAAAATAAATCATCCAAGAGGCATATGAGATGGGTTGAGTTTCTAGAGACATTTGCATATACTATCAAGTACAAGAAAGGAAATACTAATGTGGTAGCGGATGCATTGTCGATGAGACATACACTGTTGAATTCTATACAAGCCAAGTTTTTGGGCTTTGATTAGATTATAGATCAATACTCCAAAGATAAGATGTTTGCACCTATCCTATCAGCTTGTAGGGATGGAAGGGTTATCGAAGGATATCATATAGTGAGTGGATATCTATTCCACCAAGAAAGTTATGTATCCTGCAAGGCTCAATGTAGGAATTGCTTATTAAGGAAGCCCATAGGGGTGGACTTTCATGCCATTTTGGAAATCATTGCACTCTTGGGGCCTTGAAGGAACACTTTTATTGGCATAGTATGGCTAAAGATGTGCATAGAATAATTGAAGGGTATTATATATGCAAGAGATCCAAGAGCCATCAAGAATCATGAGGGTTATATATGCGCTTACCTACTTTTATCAAATAATGGGTTGATGTGAGTATGGACTTTGTTTTGGGACTTCCTAAGACCCAACGAGGATTTGATTCAATTTTGGTGGTTGTTAACTAATTCAGCAAGATAGCGCATTTCATTCCTTATCACAAGATTTATGATGCTATTTACATTTCGGGTTTATTTTTACAAGAGGTAATCAAACTTCATGGCATTCCACAATCAATCATTTTTGATAGAGATGTAAAGTTTTTAAGCTATTTTTGGAAGACATTGTAGAGAAGGTTAGGAACAAAATTGCTGTTTAGCACAATTTGTCATCCTCAGACTAATGGCCAAATCGAAGTCGCGAACAGGACCTTGGGTTCTTTGTTGTGGGATACTGTTGGAAGGAATCTAAAGGATTGGGATCATTGCTTACCCATTGTGGAATTTGCTTATAACCATATAAATTCACAGTACTATAAGCAAATCACCATTCGAAGTTATTTATGGGTTTAACCCTAACTCTCACTAAGATTTACTTCCTAATGCTCCTTCCACCAAAGATGGTCAAAGTGGAGTAGATCGAGCTCATCACATCTAGCAACTTCATTAGAGAGTTTATGATTGTTTGCAAAAACAAGGAGAGAAGATAAAGGAAAGGAAGGATAAGGGAAGATAGAAAGTTGAGTTTAGACCTAGAGACTTAGTTTAGGTTCATATTGGAAAGGACCGATTTCCAAAGCAAAGAGGATAGAAGTTAGCACCCCAAGTTGATGGTCCATTTGAAATAGTTGAAAAAATTAATGATAATGCCTACAAGGTCGAATTACCTGATGACTTTAGAGGACCTTTGGCAACATTCAATGCGGTTGACTTATCCCCTTACTATCCATATGAGTTCGATCTAGATTTAAACGTAAATCTCCAAGAACCCTAGGAAGATGATAGGAATCATGTGCTAATAACCCGATCTATGGCTAAAGGATTGATAAACCTGGCTTAAAGGATTTTAGCTAATGGCCTAAATGAAAACGAGGTGGAATTCCTTAACAGACATGATATGCACTTTAGAAAGAAATCAGAGATAACTTGTTTTTGTGTTAAAAATTTGCAAAGCACGGAGATCACACCCATTAAGAGATCACGACCTCTATAACGCCCCTAATCTCGGGCGTAACTAAGAATATGCTTGTATTACTGAAAGCGATCTCGTCATCGACGTCCAATTTTGCCAACTAAGAAGATAATAGGCTAGCTTTCAGCCGCGATGAAGATAGTAACTGAGTAAATAACGTTCGTATTTACCTAGAATGAGAAGCTAAATTTTGATCTGTAAGGATCACAACCCACGTTACGGCCATGATCGACAGGGTTATCTCAGATCTATCATGCCTTATTTTTAAGCGATATTATAATTAATTTCTTTTGTTTAGCTATTTTACATATTTACCCTTGCTCGACTTGTGGAACTATATAAGGGTTTCTTTCTAATGTAATAAACAACTTTTGAATATTATTCCAACATTTGGGTATTTGATATTGTCCTTGCATCGAATCCTTGATCATGTGTAATATGATCTATCCTCGTTGTTCTAGTCATCGTGAGCCATATCGATTGTCTAGAATAGCTAGTTCAATTTAGTCTTTGATGCGTCATATCCAAGGATTGATTCGTCCATATCTTTAATTTTTTGTTATTTCGCCATATCATCGCATAATTCATCATAAACCCTAGTTCACAATTGCAAGCTAGATCCAAGAATCAATCGGATTCCACCATAACCGTATCATCATGTCACTCTATTAAGGCTACATGAAATGTTAAACCATGTTTTATGCACGTAACACTACAATTGAAACCTCAATCTTTATTTTGGTGACTTCCCTTAGGATTAATAAGTGTCAAAAGTATGGAATGGGAAGACCGAAATAATTCTTAGGATCACTCACCTGCCCATGTCATATCTAGAGAAATTGAGAAGTTGTGGGCCTATATTGAAAGGCCGATAGGGTCGAGGTGAAGCCCAAGATCATTCTTAGGCCTGTCTAAATGACCATGCAAAAAAAAAAAAAAAAAAATGGGAAAGCATATTAACTAAATTGGTAATATTGTTACTATTATTATTATTGTTATTTCTTAAAAAAAAAGGGACTAAACTATGATTCGAAGAGCCCAAAGCCTATTGTAATCATACCATCCAATGCTAATGGAATGATTAACCTCTATTGGCCCCATAACTTAAGTAATTCGAGGGGAAGGAGGAATTGGTTGCATTGAAAACTTTTTGTAAATCCAGATTTTAAACTTACTTCCAAAACAAGGTCTAAAACAATGTATTAAAATGTTTGTTGAAAGCCTTTTACGAAAGTCCTTGATATCTTAACTTAAGATATAGGCAAGTTTGATAAGCATATATCTCTTTCTTAGCAACTTATAAATTCAAATTCCTTAAGTTGATTATTTCATATTCAATATCAGAGTTAAATGTGGAAACAACACAATAATTAAGAGAGAGAGAGAATAATGCTTGTCGACATATAATGGTTCCACCTTGTACGTCAGTTGGTTTTGGTCCTAGTAAACATGAAGTTAGGTTTTTAAAAATTTATAAACTAATGCTACTAAGTTTTGATCAACTTCGGTCACACAACTACTATTTAGGTAAGCCCATCTACCAAAATAGCATAGAAAATATTAGGTCATATTCCTTGAGGATCGTTACCATCTACCTTACTCACTTTTAATCTATTATCTAGCCAGAGAAAAAACTCAGTAAAACATTATGAATAGAAAAACATTAAGGTAAAGTTAATTTTGATTAAATACATGTTTTCATAGAAAATTTATTAGATAAGTCTGTTAATGCAAGAAAGAACTTAGGATTTTCTTCATGAAGCCCTTATCATATGATTTCTTAGTAAACTCAATGAATTTTTTGTTGGGTATGCTTGTATTGTTGGATTTACTAAAATAAGTTAGAGCCTCTCTCAAAGTCAAGAACCCTAGATCTAGATTAGACGATCGAAATCCCTTCACAAGCTTTCAATAGCCAAGATCTACATAAAGATTAAGAATCCTTTGATGAAAACAAATTTTAATGAATTTAAAGTCAAGTAATAAAAATTTTCCCATCCTTTATCACTAGGTGATTATGAGCAACTTCATTAGCAGCTCAAATCTATTTAAAAGATTGTTTTCTTAATCTATCGGTTGAAATTAGACATGAATCTATATGGTGCGCTCACATAAACTCATGAATTAAGGTTCGAGTTACTAATTACATTTACCGAGACAATATTCAATTAAAACACGTTGAAATCTCATGAATCAGGTCTGGAATTCACAAACCTCAATTTAAAATGATTATTTATCTATGGATATGAACATCAAACACATATTTAGGAGAACAATACGTAATAAAGGTGAATATTACTAACTAAGCACAAAGTCTTATAAGAACAAATGTGGGTTAATATGAATTTATCCAGAAAACTTGAATTTCTCGCAAAACAAGATTCTCTTACTTGAAATTCTCACTATACTCTATTTTACATTAGAAATTTATTATATATGGTACAATATTGTATAATCTGAGCACATTTATTTATAGGTGTTAAGAGTGTAGAAAACTCAAGATTTATTCGCTGACATGATAGATTCTTTTTTAAAAACTTTATACATATCTTCACCAGTGTTATTTCAAGATAGAGTCACTTTTTTCGTAGTCAAGATCGCATCCTTGAAGGTTAGCCATGGTAGAAGCTGTATTCTTCTCATTAGAGGCATGATTGGTCTCAGCTTGAATCGCGAGTATAATTGTGGGCATGATTGAGAACATGATTTGTACTTTTGCCTTGTATTCTAGCCTTTAGTTCATATCTTACAGGCACAGTTTGATCTGCCTTCAACTATTCTTGTTGTTTTGCTCCAAACCTAGTTCAAATCACCCTGTTTATTTCTTTTACAATCTAAGGAGCTGAAAAACAACCTTTAAACCATAATAGTGTAAATTTATAGGAATTTATCTAATAAAAGATTAGATAAAGCCTGAATTCCTATAAATTGAATAAAGTATAAATGACTTATCAAATTCTCCCCACACTTAAGCTTTTGATTATCCTCAAGCAAATCACCATGTGTAAACCAAACATCAAAGCTTGTTGAATAGGAAAAATAAATTATAAATGGAATTTTTGACCAAATCAAACTAAAGTTCTCATTCATTTCACCCCCATCACTGTCACGACCCTAAAAAGGGGTCTAGAAGGATAACCTGAAGTTATCATATCATGTGTATAGCCGCAATACAAAAACTGTCTTGCAAGTCAAAGTTTGTAAGACTCTACTTGGATAATTACTTTGTAAACTTCTAATATATAATTATATGTGTGATAAATAAAGGAAATCCAATTTCTTATAATTTATAAGAACTGCAAAGAATCGGTATGCCCCACCAAATAATAACATAGGATAGATCATCTACATTTTACAAACTTTAGACTATTATACAACTAAGCTAATCCAAAATCTAAACTTATGTTACATAAACCAAATCTTAATATGAAACAATCCATTTACTTCTTATATCTAACTTATCTTCTATCTTCAAGGAGTCTTCTCCACACAGGCTTACTCCATTCCCGAAGCTTTAGCTATTCCTGCAACAAAAACTATGGGGCGTAAGCTAAACCATAGCTCAATGAATAACAAAACCAAATCACACTACAAAAAAATGTCAAGCAAGTTTTTAAATAACAAACATATGCAATGCACACTCATTCATATGATATGCACAGTTTGGATGACCAAAATCCAAACTAGTAGAGATTTACGCCCTCTCTTGGGGCTTAAAGGACTAAATACAGACCATTTATGCCCAGGAGAACTACGAACCAAGGAAGGGGTGCATTCTCAACTTCGAACATTCATCTCATACCCTTCTTAGCACAAAAACCATTTCTTTTATATCAAAAACATAACCTCCAACTGCCCCTTGAATATATCCAAGAAGGGAGGATTTCATTTTGAAATACATTTTATTGAAAAATAACGTCTAACTTTTCCTTAGACTTAACTAAGGATGGAGGATTTCTTTAAAACTCATTTTATTGAAATATAGCCTTTAACTACACCTTGGACAAGACTGAGTGAAGAGTTCCTTTTGAACTTATTTTGCATAAATCAAGACATTTACTGTAAACCTCCAAAGTTTTACGAGCGATTAAGCCTAAACCCTAATTAGGAGGTCAACCAGAAACCCTAAAGCCAACAAAACCCTAGTTAGACATAATAGTTTAAGTCCGGCAATCCCGTGTTCATAACCCTAAGAGAGTAAGTAAGAGATTAGTGTATAGAATAGATCGTAATTACATAAGAAAGCTTAAAAGGATTAGATTACCCAAACCGTAATCCGTTTTGAATCCAAACAGATACAGTTTTCGAAAAACGTATCCTGAAGCTTGGAATAGTAAAAATATTCCGGATATACCGTTGGACTCATAAAAATATAAGGTTTTCAAAATATCAATTTTATAATTTTTCAGTAGCTAAAAATATTAGATATCGCATTTATACACGTAATTTCTTACTACCGGTACTTTATTAGTCACATCTACTTTACATTACACTATTTATTATTATTCTATACTATTCATCTATCTCTACTTTTTCTACCACCTACTCTTACACTCTACATACCTATTTTTCTTTACTTTTTACCTTTCTCATAACTTTATATTACATCTATCTTACATATTATTATTTTTAATATATAAAATTACAAAAAAAAAAAAATCTCTCCCTCTCTCTTCCTTAAGTGGCCGGCGCAAACCCCTCCCCCCTTTCCCTTGCCCCTCCCCCCCTTTCCCTTGCCCTACTCTTCTTATATTTTTTTATTTAAATCACTCAAATTCACTCCTCATTTTCCTATAAATACGCCCCTCCTTTTTTACTTCTTTACAATTCATCTACCCACAAATTCACTACCAAAACTCTCCAAAATTCTCCTCTCAAAACTCTCTCCAAATACTCTCTCAAAATACTCCCAAACTTTCAACTTCTACATACATAAAAACCCATTCAGACATACTACTTCCTCTTCTCTTTAGGTAAAATTCTTTCCATATCTTTACTACCATGTCATGCAACTTTACATGACTATGGTGAATTTCTTAAACTTATTGTTATGTAAACTACACTATGTTTATGTATTATTCTTGTTCATGAAAATCTATTTCTATATTTTTGTGTTGTTATTATGTTTTGCACATATTATTGTTCATTATGTTAACTTCTTATCAATATCTAATTAAATATATTTATGTATCTATATATATATATATATATTCTTTAGAGGATATAAGCTCACTTGTTATTTATTTATTTTCATACAATACAATTTATTTACTTTTATTGCAATTTATTTACTTTCATGCTATTTTAAGACTAGTCTTTCTAGTCTTAGACTTGTCATCATCAAGTCAAAACAATTTTCTTTTCTTTGCGTGACTAGTCCATTTCTTAGTCCGAGAGCCTTGATTGAAAGCTAAGACTCTCAATATTTGACTTATATTATTTTACTATTTATTTTGTTGTTATAATTTTTCTTGTTATTATTCTCATATTCATGCAAAATAAAAATTGTTGTCTAAACCACCAAATTTAAACTATACTTTTTACAAAGGAGATTTTTATCACCCAAGGAGGGTTCTAAAAGAAATTTAGTCTTTAAGTTATTAAAAGGAATCCATTTCTCTCAAAGCCTTAGGAAAACTCATTATAATTTTGGAAATACCGTTATTTTGAAAGATTTTTCTAAAACCATAACTATAGTAGTGATAGGTGGCTTTCAAAAAAAAATAATGAAGATGATTCTTTGTTACAAAAATGTTTTCCTTAGAAACATAATATAAAGGAAACCTTATGAAAAGGAAATATAAGTTTTCAAACTAAGATCAAAATAATAGTAAAAGGAAATATATAAAATAAGTTACACTAACATTAAAAGTTTCAAAAAGGAAAAATAGAAATTCATTTTTATGGAAAAGTCACAAAATAAAATAGTAAGATAAACATAAAATAATTTTTAAAAACAAAAGAATCAAATTATTCTTTTTAAGGGATTTATAAAAAGGATTTCTTGTAAATTATGATTTTTCCAAACTTTTAACTAACATTGCTTTTACTAAAGAATTTTAGTTGGACAATAAATATTTGAGCATATATGAAATATGAACTATACTATAAACAAGAATATCTCAACTATATAGATAACTAAGTATTTATCAAAGAAAATATTGATGATTTGATGATTGAAACAAATGCTTTTGGGATGGGAAATTTTGTAGTAAATATGGTCGCCATGTTCTGGAGCCCAAATGACCTAGTTTGATGAAAATATTTTTAGAAATAGATAGATCTTTTTGAATAGGTAGAAAACGGTATATACATGCAATTCCGAGTTAAAATGACTAAGATATGGTCATTTTAAGTTAGAATTGTCTTCTATACGACTTTTGACGTTCTTATGACATAGATTTGTCAATTTCAAAAAAGTTATCAAGAAATACTCATTATGGGTATTTTTTTTTTACTAGGTGATGCTAAGGAAGAATACCAGTATCTCGAGGATTGTTTTGACTAAGTAGATTGTTCAATCGACTCGTCCATTTAGAAGAAGTATCGCCATGGCAACATGAGTTTATTTCCTTAAATTATGTACTTGATTGTGCTTATAGTATAGATGCATTAGGATTAAGGAAAAACAAAATGCTATGCATGTAAAGTTGTATTAAAAAACACTAAGAAGTTTTGCTACTCAAGTATTTACTATGGAAATAATTCTCACTAAGCCTATTAACTTATACCCCTATAGATATCTTTTGTAGTTTAACTACTTGTGGTTGAAGCCACGGGTTCCTTGTAGTCAGTATTCCCTTTTTTGTTAAGGAATTTTAGATGAAGTTTAGCATTAGTTTAGATGAAGACTTCATAGAAAATTTCTTGTAATAGATTCTGGTATTTTGACGGGAGAAAGCCCCTAAGGCTTGTAAGACAATTATTTATTAATGAATGAATATCATGATTTCCATTTCTTAATTTGTTATTGTATCTTCTTAAGCTTCATATTTCAAAGTACGGACCTCTAAATATTGTAAGAGTACACCTTAAACCTAATATCGAAACTTATGGGAATGACTAAAGTTGTCGTACTTAAGCTTTAATATTAAGTGTGGCAGACTGTTACGTTTAGGGTAACCTTTGGGGCATGACATTTACTCAACCAATCTACCTTCCACTTCCCTTAGAATCACAGAACCTCCCTAAGTATTAATCCTTAAAGCTGACTCCAACACGGATGGCATCCTTCTACACCTACTTAGTTCCCGTGAAGGCGATAACTCTACTAGTAGCCTCAAGTAGACCTACTAGTCCCAACAAGCACTACTATAGAATTGGAACATTAATACGTGACATGAACCCCTACTAATGCCAATGTGATGTGATGCAATGCGTAAAAGATTCCTTTAAAGGTAAAATAAGAATTATGTCTTATTAGTTAATGTCTATATTATTTTCAAACAATCAACATTATATGAATCACAATTAATACCACACAATTGTTTTCCCTTATGGTTTAGTGAGTTATCAACCAAATGCAACCATCAAGCAGCAAACAGATTCCCGAACCCCATGCATAATCAATTAGATTTATTTATTTCCAATGCAACTAGATTACAAGCACAAGTAAGGGGAAGAGATTGTTGTTACCCACCCGACATCCAAGCTAAACCATAAAAACCCTCTAGGAAAACCAAAGCATTATCCCCATCCATCATCAACATTACATCATCATCAACATCATCATCAGCATCAAGTGATCATCATCCTTTTATATTGAAATATAAACAGAAATAGAAGATTGACTAAGGCTATTATAGAGAATAAATAACAAAAGTAAACATCTATCCATGAACTTAAAATCATTTAAGATCATTTGAGAAGACACTAAGTAGGAACCTCGTCATGGCTGCAAAGATCATCCCACCAAGATACAGACAGTTCTCAATTGTCTGTTAAAGTATTTCTTTTCTCTTTATTTATAATTTATTATTACAAAAGCATCAACAAGCATTCATATACAAAAAAATTCATTTCCTAAGCAAACATACAATTGAAACAACATATTCCCCATATAAATTATGGTTATCCAACATTTCATTTTAATCCAATTGTTAGCTATTAATCCATTTGAACTTAATCCTACCCAAATTGATTAGAATTAATCATTTAATCCATACAATTACTAAGACATTTTGATTAAACTTAACCAATCTAATTCATTTTAGCTTACTAAAGTCTATTTAGCCTAGTTAAACCTAAATTGATTAACTAAGTTCATTCTATATCTAAGATTCATGCTAACTTAAGTCTATGTTGACTTAATCTTAACTAAGTTGATTAAAATTAATCAATATAATTCATTCAAGTTCAATTAGTTAAGTTGAGCTTAGGTTATTAGCTAAGTTCATTTTATACTTAATTACACCTATTTAACAAGCAAACACAAGTTTTTAACTTTGTTTAGAATATGTAGCAACTGGAATTAATCAAAATTTGGTTCTTGATACTTTTAGAATTTGCAAAAACTTAAAACATGAAAGTTGTAGATCTCTTTTTAAAATTTCCATATCATTTTAAATCACCTCAATTCGAATTTGGATGAAAAATTTATGATCAAAATACGAAACAACGTTGTTATAGGGAAAACTAGACTTAAGGCCAGTAAGGCCTTAGTCACGGCCGTGATTCACAAAAGTTTCATAACCTGAGCCCAGTAAGGGCATAATCATGCTCGTGACTCTTGTCTTCCTTGCTTTGTCATCCTCCCCTATTTCTTCTACTCTTTTTTATCAATTTATACACATCCTACTTCAAATAAAACATCATAAAAGTAACATACACTTCATATTTACAACTTTCAACATTTCTAGGCTCATTTTACTCCATCAAAACATCTTTAACTACGTCATCAATCCCCAACTTCACATAGCATCAAAACAAAACTTAAACTCTATCATCCACCATTCACCACCTCAACTCTATTGTTTACAATTTTTTTTATCAAAAACCTAACTTATTACTAGCTTTAATTCATCATTTGCATGCATAATCAATAGCCAAATAAAGAAAGACAAGGACTTACTTGTTTTAGGGAAAGCTCCAACATCCAAACTCTATCATCATTACTTTTCCTTAGCTTTGGAAGCCATTTCATACATGATTTTCCAACTTCTCTCTTGATTTTCATCTTTTATTTCTCTTTTGATCTTTTCAAACTTGAGATCATATGGTGGATTTGGGAGAAAAAGAAAAGAGGAAAAGGAGGAGCAGATGGAACCGTATAAGAGAAGAAAATGGAAAAAAAGAAGAATAAAGTGGTAGCAAAAGGAAAAAAAAGGTATAAATAGGATAAAGACAAGGTAATTAAAGTTATTTAGGATTAAGGGTTTTGATTTAAGCTTTTCAGATCATTATCTTAAGTACTGAAAACAATTAGAACGAAATTTTTGAATATATATAAGTAACATCAATAACTTGAGTTTAGAATCTAGTGTAGAAATTTAATTTTGTAAAACTTGATATTTAGTTGAGTTTGGGCTTGGAAACTAATATTTTTAAATAATCAAGAGGTTATTTTACCCAGGTAACGCTTTCAAGCCGAGATCTTATGGATAGAAGTGTAAGTTAGAAGTAGATATGGAATTCCAAAGGAAGTTTCGAAAGTTAAAATATTTCAAGATAGACTCTTTATTAGACTTAGATATCTTTGATAGAGGAGATACCCCTTAATGTTGTAAAGACTCCTTATAAGATTTTATGAACCTTGGTTATATTGTTATGATTTATTTTCTCAATTGCTATTGTGTATAACTGCTTAAAGGACATGATCCAAAGTTTGGTCTACTACAATCGTGAAAGTATACCTTACACTTAATATCAAGACTTTCGGATGACTAAGGTTTCATACTTAAGCCTTAATATTGAGTGTGGTGGACTGTCTCATTTAGGGTACCTTTTGGCGCATGACAGCATGCAATCCTTTAATTAGGACGATATAATTCTTCAGGATTAGGGTGAAACCTAATAAAGGGATTTTAGTTTGATACGCTATCTTAGGGGCTTCAACTACAAAAAAATTTCAGTTAATTAACCGAAGGTTAAGATTCAATAATCTTGAAAAAGATATTGGATTACATCAGAAATCTCTACAATTTAAGA
The DNA here is from genome assembly GCA_024138025.1 of Combretum micranthum. Lineage (NCBI taxonomy): Eukaryota > Viridiplantae > Streptophyta > Magnoliopsida > Myrtales > Combretaceae > Combretum > Combretum micranthum. Next base: position 43,282 of record JAMXBD010000892.1, on the reverse strand, counting down.
GTATAAAAAATGATATTAGAATTATCCTTAGCATAATCACATATCACTTGGTAGGATTCAAGATTTGAACAGCTTTTGTAATTGGATTATCTTTTACATGGTTTGTATTACTTTAAGATCAGAAGTAATATCATATCTTATCTACTTACTCATTTTTGCAAGTTGAACAATAGGAGAATAGTAAGTATTAGTATTCATTAATCCTAGTAGGAACAATACCCTTTCCCTAAATCTATTCTATAAATCCCAATAAAGTTCACTTGCCTTTTGTAAGATCATAGCCAATTAGGTATGAGTTTTAACTTGCTATTGAACTTTTATTGCTATTGATATCGTACCAAGTTTCCACCTAAATCCTTAACCATGAGGAATGTAGAGTATTTCTTTAGATCAAATTTGAGAAAAGTTAGGCTTGGTCAAATTCATCGACATGATGGGATGAAGTTTTGGCAAAGAAAATGCCATGCGCCTGTTAATAAAGAAGTTGCAAATTAGGAAATGAAGAAGGTAATGAGGATGAAAGTGAGCAAAAAGAAGAGGGTGAGACACTTGCTAGAAGGGTAGCATCACCTGATTTCCAGTTAATGATCCTCTACCCATGCCTGATATCACCAGTAGTTCTAATGTACCCCTACCATCCTTTCGGTCCACTATAGATCAAGTTCTTCAACAACCCTCCCAAATGAACACCATGCTATCTGAAATGTGCCAATCCCAAGAGTCTCAAGACCATTACTATAGAGGCATGATCCATCAGCTCTCTCAATATGTTTATAGGATATATCAAACTCAAGCATGACCTTATCTACTTCTATTTGACTTCCTACCTCCTGGGTACTATCCTATAACTCTATCACTTGATTATTCTTACCCTTCACCATCACCCCCTCCACCATCTTTAGATGATTGAGGCTTCCTTGCCCCTTTTCTTGGCATGAATTGGCCTTCCGTGGCCTTCTTCTCGTAGTTTCTTGTTGGTTTTGGATTTAAAAGCATTGTGATATGTGTCATGTTAGACCTTCATCATGAACATCTTATGTACTTCTAGCTAATTTCTTTTAATAGTACATGTGCTTTTCATTAACATTGTGTACTTCCCCTATTTCTTTTTTATGATGCCAAAGGGGGAGAAAGTAGTTCACTATACTTTATTTTTGCTTTAAATTTTATTTGCAACAAAGTGAGCCTCAATTCTCTAAAGAACAAGTTAATTTATAACATGGATGTCTTTTGTAAAGACAAAGGGGAGAATTGGTTGAAAGAGAGTTAACGAATTGAATTTACAGTTTTTTCCTCATAAAAAATGGGAAATCATTTAACCTAAAAGTTTACATATGTTTTTATGAGACAAAATTATAAATATACTTAAAATTGCATTAATCGAAATAAACATGTCTTTAAGTAACACAATTGACAATATAAAGCTATTAAGCAAGTAAGATTTGTGGAACAAAAATGATATAAATTCTTTTTTAAGAAATACAAGTGTTTGTTTCAAGTGGTCCGGACTAGTATAAAAAGGTATGAACTTAAGTAAATGCTTTATTTGTTACAGGTATAGGCCAATGCAATAGGTTCGAACCATTTAAGAAAGATCTAGATGTCCGAACCGTTACAGGTGCAGACCAATGCAACAAGTTTAGACCATCTGAGAAAGGTGCAAACCACTTGAAGCCATAAAATTAAAGAAGCTCCAAAGGTCTGAACCTTTTGCCAAAAGGTCCAGACCATTTTTGAATATAATGGTCAACCAACTAACAAGTCCAAATCGTTTGCACAAATGTTTGTACCTTTTGAAGGTCAGAATGCTAGCCTATTCAATGGTGTCCAAAAAGTCTGGACCCCTTGCAGAAGGACTAAACCAGTTGCATCTTTACTAGCAATTGAAGTGCATAATTTTGCTACTTCATATTTAAGAGTTTATGGGCAGATTCCAACATTAACTTAAGAGCTTTCATTTGCTATTTAATAAATAAATCAAGTGTTCCTTTATTTTGTCTCTTTGTATATTGATAGTGTTGCCTTCAAGCGTAGTTTTAAATTTACAATGGCCCGTTTTTAATTCACTATAAAGGCAATAGGCAATGTACCTATTGGAAATGTAATATAGCGCTAAAATCAGGGTCGCCCATAGGGAATAAGCAACTACTAGTAATAACTCTAATTCTACTATTTAACTAATAATTCTGATGAATTTCTATTACTAATCTATTGTTACTATATTAATTTACTAGGAGAAACAAACACACTAGTACCAATCGACAAGCAAGATTCAATTGAAACAAACAATCCAGGTTTTGTCTTCATCTAATTTATCATGTGAATCCTTGGAAATTACAAATTTAATTTAGTTCTTAAGTTGCTGAGTTTCTCAAATAAAATGATATTCTTTCAAATCTATCAATTTTTCTAAACCTAAGTTAATCAATTAGGATTTATCCTCAATCAATAGCACCCTAAGCCTACTTTAGGAACATGAACTCATTGAAAATTCAATAGTTACAAAAGATTCTTGTCGTTCTATGTCTAGAATTACAAATTTATCGCATCAATTTCATAGATCATTTCATAAAAGAAATCTTTCAATTATCTTAAATGAAAATTAGACATAAATTTGCATTCTAGATATACAAACTTAAGAAATAGTTAAGGAACATGCACTTGAACAAAGAACAACAATCTTTTATTAAATCCAAATCCTCATCACAACATAAAATTAGAGTTCAACAAAACTCAGATCTGAAAATTTACTCTTCCATAGTAATTAACGAAAATACATGAAATTCCAAAAACAAACAAGAATTCATGATATCACCCGAGAAAATGAAGCTCAAAGTTATGGATCTTCAATCCAAGATTGTAATCCCCCTATTTTTAGGTAATTTCAAGCTTAAACCCTAAACCGGAAAGTCAACCGAGAATCTTAAGTCAACAAATCCTTAGCAAACCCTAGCAGTTTAGATCCGGTAACCCCGTGTTCTTAAATCGAGAAGTCAAAATATGAGTGAAGAGTGTAGATTGGTTCGTAATAATATTAGGATACTTAAAAATATCATATTGGTAAATTTTTTGCCTATATCGAACCCGATCGGATACAGACTGTGAAAAGCATATCCCAAGGCTGGGGATACCAAGAATATACTATTAGTACCGTTAGACTCATAATTTCATAAGATTTCCAAATATATCAGTTATATAAATTTTTGGTAACTAAAAATATCTGATATTGCAATTTTACTCGTATTTTCTTTACTACCGGTAATTAGTTTATCTTTTACACTATTCATAGTACAATACTATACTATTCACTATCTCTACTTTATTACTATTCATCCTTACAAGCTATCATACTTTCTTCTATTTACTTTTTTCATTTCCCATACACATCTACTCATATCTACTTTATATATTATTACACTTAAACTACACAAAACAATAAAATAAGACATTTTTCCCTAAAACCCAATAAGGCTGGCGCCCCACCACACCCCCCCCCCCCCCCCCCCTCGCTTTTTTTTTTTTTAATAATATCAAATTCTTTTATTTAATTCTCTCAAAAATTCAATCTAATTTTTCTATAAATACCCACATCTCTTATACACTTTACACCACTTTTCAACTTAAAGTTACTATGTCAAAATTTATACACAAAAACGCTTTCTAAATTTCTCTTCATCCTCTCTTAGCAAAACACTCTCTTTTGTCAAGAACAAATCCTTCTTTACATAAACACAAATAATCTCCATACAAGATCTACCACTAAAACACTCTTCATACACTTAAACAACTACCCATATCTTCTTTCCATCCATTCTTCTTCTAGGTAATGAGCTTATTTCTTAAAGATCTTCCATGTCAAGTAGCCTTACATGGCTTTAGTGTTGTTTCTTAGGTTGAAAAGCTAAAGAAACAACATTATGATTATGTTTAGTTCATGTTCATGGAACTACCATCATACTCATATATATATCTTGCCATAATCTTGCTATATATATATATATATATCTGGCTAACTATATCTTGCTATAAATTGCCTATATATTGCTTTTTCTTTATGCTCATATTGTTATTATACTTGCTTTTATATTGTAAGCATTTTTTTTCTTTCTTTCTTTTCTTTTGGGATGGAAACTTTTCCATATCCCAGGAGCTTAGTTCTCCCAATACTTGACCTACTTTATGCTATACATATACTTTGCTTCATCTCTTCTTATTTTCTTTTTATGCTCATAAACATAAATGATTCATGGACAAAATGTTATAATGCCAAAATGAGACTATGTTCTTAACCAAAAACTTTGATCTTAAGAAAATGACTAGATCTAGAAGTATAACAAAGAAAGTTTTTGAAAAACTTAGAGATGAGATTATGATCTTGATCTCATAAAGGTCACGAATGGTTTTTCTAAAATAACAAGTTTTAAGACAAGAAGAGGATGACCCAAGAAACAAGTTTTGAAAAAGGAAATAATTTCTCTTTTCTTTAATGGGTCACGGTATTTTCAAAAATTCAAAGGACAAATTTAAAACAAATTTCAAAGTGTATGATTTGATAAAAGAGGTGTCTTTCAAAAGAAAATAAAAGAGACCTTAAAAGTTTGCAAAGGAAAAACATAAATCTTAGTTTTACAAACATAAAAATCACACCATATAAGTGTTGGTAGAACTAAAGAACTTTGCACAAACTTTAGTGATATAAATATAGGATTTTCACTCTTAAGACTTAAAAATAATGTCCTTGATTCTACAAAATTTTCTAAGAAAATTAAGACGAAGAACTCTTGTAAAACACTTTCAAGAAATAAGTGAGTTTTTCAAAGCTAGAAAAATGGATCTAGAAGCCATCTGCGGAATATTTAAGAAATTATTGATAAAAACAAGTTAGTATATGAAAGATGGTATTTAAAAAAAAAAAAAAACTCCAAGACTAAAATAATAGAATGAGCATAGAGTAATAATCTTTTAAAGAAATCATGGTTTACTTGGAATTTTTCAAAAAAAAAAAAGCTTGGGAAATTAATGTCTTGCAAACTCCAAAAAACATTGTTTGAATACATAATGAAATAGATTAATCATCAACCCATGATATCACGCCCCAAAGGGTACCTTAAACTCAACAGTCTGCCATACTCGATATTTAAACTCAAGCATGACAATCTTAGTCAATCCATGAGTTTAGGCACGGGTGTAAGACTCACGTTCACCATATAGAGGACATACATAGCAATAAGATTATAAATCATAACAGTTATAATCAAGATTAATCTACTACAAAGATCTAAATGGCATAACCCCGACAAAATATTAAGAGTCTTTAGGTCCGCAAAAGTCTCTTATAATAACATATAATAAGATTAAGTAGATTTAACTAGAAGTCTAAACCTAACATTTAAGTCCCGACTTCTTCAAAAAGCTCCTTAAATTCTAAAAGTTGTACCTGAGGAAAATGGCCTCTCAGGGATAGCCATATATAATTGTACTGCAACAGGAAACTATAGGGGTATAAGCTTATGAGCTTAATGAGTTTCACTTCCAAATTAAATACTTCATCAAACAATAAAGCAAGCAAGTTATATTAACAATCATATGAAATGCACAAGCACGTGAGCATACAATACATAAGACTTTCTAGGAGTCTTATATCGAATGGATTTACGCCCTCTCTTTGGGGTTAGGTGTTTCAGGCCCATAAGACCATAGATTTCAACTTTTCTCATTTATATGGTGGTTAATTCAGGTGCCCACCCACTCATTAATTTTGTAGTTGATTCAAGTGCCTACTCCACTTCCATTTTAATTCAGGTCATTCCATGCAGATTCGAGTTTTCGGCCCACTCGTTGCCTAGCGTTTTGCTTCTTCCCACAAAGGTATAATAACAAATGTAATGTGACTCAACATATGTTATGCATGGACAATTTAGTTTATAAGATCATGGCATATTATTTAAGTGAATTATAGGCGATCATAAATATTTTCAGACACTTCAATTTATACTAAATTATACCAATATTTATAAAAATTCCCATTTCAATATTCTATCATCAATTCAACCAAGCAAAAATCACATGCATATTCCAATTTTATCTTGATTAGATCTAATGTCACTATCATTACAAGCACAATCATAAGCATGTAATTTAAAGATAGTGAACTTACTTTACCATGGCGCGAAAATCAACTTAATCGTAATAATCCTCAGGAAGGTCTAGTCCATCTCCTAAGTTTTCTAATCAAAAGAAATAACTCTAATGAGTATTTATATGAAGTTTGAATGAAACTTATAAATTCTATTCTAACAAGTTTGTCAAAGTTTGTTTAAGAGGAAATTCCAACATAAAACGGCCATAACTTGATCATTGTAACTCGAAATTTCACATATTAATACCGATTTCTACCTTTCGAAGAGAGCTATCTATTTCTAAAGTTATTTTCATAAAACAAGGACATTTGGCTCATGATATTAGGGTACAGAATGTCATACGAGATTCCTAACCATAAACCAGGTCTAATTTCAATCCAAGCATCATTCTAAAGCTTTGATAGATACTTAGCTATAATTATCTTGAAAGACTCTTTTATATACATAAATAACTCAATATCATGCATGATTCAGGGGTGTTGATCAATTTATTTCCTCATGTATTTAGACAATGCTTCATGGGATGTGCAAGACACTATTTTCCTAGCTTTATTTCTACAAGTGTATTATATGTACATGCAATATCTACAAGTTATTATCATGAATATCATGAGATGAGCTATCTATAAGTATATCTTTAAGTATTTGATATCAAGAATTCTTTTAGAAAACTTTTACTTTGCAAAACTTTTGAAATTACTAGACTTAAGAAAACTAGTTTTTTTTCATGCAAAATCACACTTGCTTTTATCAAAATACAACCTTAATGACCTATACACCTAACACATTCATTATATTAATAAAATTTTTTTTTTTTTTTGGGAGTTGGAAAGTAGATGTTTAAATAAGAGGTTTACATAGTTACGAATTTTACAAAATTTTAAGAAATGAAAACGTTGTCTAATCTTACTTTGAAAACTTTTCCTTGTTTTAGGATTATACATGATAAATTTCACTTATCCTTGTCAAAATCAAGTCTTTATTACATGTATTCCCTAGGGCTTCTATTTTTCTATTAAAATCTTCATTTTGGCATTTGGAAATAGGTTTAGATAGAGGTCATTTCTAATTCGAATTTTTAATTTTATATTTGAGATTGTTTTTGTGTAAAACTCATTTAATCTTTCTAAAATTAATTCCTAATCAAACTACTCCTTAAGGCTTCCATTTCTTTAATAAAAACTCTTGTTTTAGGGTTGAAAAATAGGCGTTAGCATATCAACCTTTCCCTATTTCGAATTTTAAGTTTGTTGTTGGGATGAAACATATGCTAACATAACTTTGTAAACTTTTCTTGTTTTTGAAAATATCTCTTAGTGATCTAAGCTTTACTCATCAAAACCATTCCTTTGGTACATATTCCCTAAGCCCTTCATATTAACTATAAAATACTCATTTTAAAGTTGGAAATAGCTTTTCTAAATAGGGTTCCTTTTAGATCGAATTTCCAAAAATCATTTTTGTTGAAACTAAAATAGATCTTAGACTTTCTAACATTTTTCACTATTATTATGCTACTACAAGTCTTTACGTACATTAAAACAAAAATCTAAGGCATTTATATACTCAAACAACTAGATCTAGTTACCATGCTAGTCATGAATGCAAATGCACTATGAACATGTAGATGGGGTTAATAAATGAATACATTCACAAAACATCAATATAAACATAAAACAATAATAAAGCAAAATAATAGCAAAACAACTTAAATATCAATATCACAACATTGTGATGGCAAGAATCTCATGCTTAAGTGTTTCCATATCCTTAGCATAAAGCTCATGGGGATTTTTTTTTTTTTTTGTTGGAACCATACATGTAGGATCTTGCCATTACATGTTTTATTGTGGTAAGGTGTAGATCTATTGCCTGTTAGATGTGTGGAGTTAGAAAAACTTGAAGAAAATATTCTGAGTGTGTGTGTGTGTGTGTGTGTGTGTGTGTGTGTCATGACACAAGGAGAGCAGGAGAGGAAAGAAAAAAAATTGCAAGAGTTTTGTTTTGTTAAAAAATGAGAAAGTGAAATGAAGTTGGCATAAATGGGTATTTATAGAAAATGAATTAGGGTTTGTTTTGAGTAAATAAAGGAGAAAAAATTAAACAAAATGAGAGAGGGAGAAAGGACAAGGGCGTCGGTTCTACAAGAGAGAGAGAGAGATGTGTGATGATTTTATGTAATAAAATTCAAATTTAAAAGTAACTTAAGTAATAAAAGTATTGGAAAAGTAAATGTAAGGAAAATGAATGTGATACTGTAAGAATAGATTGTAATGATGTAAGAATAGGGTATGGGTGGTTGTACTTGTAAATAGTATGATTAGAAATCAAAAAGTAGATTAAACAATTAAATTACCGGTAGTAATGAAAATACGATAAAAAGTTATAACTATAACTTTTATAAACCAAAAAATTATATAACTAATATTTGGAAATATTATGAAATTACGAGTCTAACAGTACTAATAACATATTTTTGGTACCTCAAGCCCCGGGACATGCTTTTTAAAGTTTGGATCCGATCTGGTTCGAAATAGGTAGAAAATTTACTAATATGATATTTTTAAGCATTCTAATATTTTTACGAACCAATCTACACTCTCCGCTCATATTTGGACTTCTTGGTTTAAGAACACAGGGCTACTGAATTTGGACTACTAGGTTTCTTGGAGATTTGTTGACTTAGGGTTTTCGATTGACTTTCCAGTTTAGGGTTTGAACTCGAAACTACCCTAAAAATTAGGGGTTTACACATGAATCATGCATAATATTGAGTTATATATGCATATAAAAGAGTTTCTCAAGGTATATTGATAGCTAAATATCTATCAAAGCTTTTGGATGATGTTTGATGTGAATCTAGAACTTAATTTGTGGGCCGGGAATTTCATGTAGCATTTTGTACCTTACTTTTCTCAACACAAATGACCTTATATGATAAAAATAACTTTAGAAATGGATAGCTCTCATCGAATAGGTAGAAACCGATATATAATATACAAAATTCCAAGTTAAAATAACCAAGTTATGGCCATTTTAAATTTGAATTTCCTCTTAGACGAACTTTGATGAATTTGTTAGAATAGAATTTATAAGTTTCATTTAAACTTCATAGAAATAATCATTGGAGGTATTTCTTTTGTTAGAAGACTTGGGAGACAAACTAAACCTTCCCGAGGATTATTACGATTAAAAGGAATTTCACCCCATGGCAAAGTGAGTTCACTTTCTTTAAATTACATGCTCATGACTTTGCTTGTAATGATAGTGGCATTAGAATTAGGACAAGATATAACTGGAATGTGCGTGTGAATTCTACTTGATTGAATTAATGATAAGAATATCGAAATGGGAATTATTATAAATATTTGTATGATTTAGTATAGAACTGAAGTGTCTAAAATCTCTATGATCGCCTATAATTCGCTTAAATAATATGCCATGGCATATAATAAATTATCCATGCATAACATACACTGAGTCACATTACAATTGTTGTTATACCTTTCTGGGAAAAAGGCATAATAGATAAACAATAGGTGGGCCTGAAAACTCGGTTATCAGTGCGGGATCGCCTAAATTAAAAAGGAAGTGGAGTAGGCACTTGAATCAACTACATAATTAACGAGTAGGTGGGCACCGGAAACAACCACTAAATAAATGAGAGAAAAATTGAAATCTGTGATCGTATGGGCCTGAAACACCTAACCCCGAATGGAGGGCATAAATCTATTCAACATAGGACTCCCGAAAAGTCTTATGTATTGTATGTTCACGTGCTTATGCATTTCATATGATTGTTTAATATAACTTGCTTGCCTTATTGTTTGAATGAATATTTAAATTGAAAGTGAAACTCACTAAGCCTACAAGCTTATACCCTTATAGTTTCCTATTGCAGTACGATTATCTGTAGCTATCTCCAAGGGGACATTTCTCTTAGGTACTGTAAACCCTTAGATTTTATGATAGTTTTATTACAATTAATCAGGTTTCAGGAATTGAACTCTAGAAGCCAAATTAAGTTAATTGATAGGTTGAACCGAACAGCTAATAGAGTCCTAAAATATGAGATAAAAATTAAAAATGAGATGAACTCTAATTTTGGTTCATAAAAATAGTATAAAACCTATAAAGATCAAATAGCCCCTAAATCCGATCGTTTCGAGCCTTACAGGATTAGTTTTCATATCTGTCTGCAAATACGTAAAATGAAATAAAATATTCAACAACTAAACCATACTAGAAAAATATCAAGGTATCCACAAAATATCACATAAAAATTTTTTGGCTCATAAAAATATCGGTTATATTTTGTATACGCGTATTTTATCTCTACTGGTAATTTATTTAATATTTTACTATTACTGTTTAATGTATTTTTCTTCTAATTTTGTGCATATAGGCTGCCATATTTTCTCATATTTTTATATATATAAACCTATAAAAATATCCTAAAACCTATACCTATCACCTATGGTGCATGAAGACACATTGTCACTTCAATTTGAATTTTTTATTACATTTCCTTCCTATGCAAGCTTTCTTGCTGGTACATGCTACAAATTACAGCAGCTAATTAATTTTTTTTTATTTTATTAAACCTCCTCTAGAAGCTACCATCTCATTCTATATAAACCTTTGCAAGCCATCAAATTTTGCACCACATTTCTCCTCTTTTTCTCTCTTTTCTCTCCATTTTTCTCTTCTTCTTTCCCTTGGTTGGCGTGAATATTGGTGCTGCTGCCCCCCTCTTTTTCCATCTTCAAACACTTCTTTGCTTCTATTTAAGGTATATACATCTCCTATATCATCCTAATAACTTTTGTTATGATCTCATGCTTTTTTCATGCTAAAAACCTTTCTATTTTGCTCAGAACTTTGAGTTATCATGATAAATGTGAACCATACCATGCCAAGTTGTAATCTTGCCATATTTATTTTGTCTCATTTTATCATCTAATCTAGCTTTTAATATTCATGCCTATAGCTATGTATGTCACGCCCAAAAGGTACCCTAAACGCAATAGCAACACGCGATACTTAAACTTAAGTATGACCACCTTAGTCATCCCATAAGTTTACATATCGAGTGTAAGGTGTACTTTCACAACTTTTAGGATCACACTTTGATTCGAGTAGTCTTAAGAAAGCATACATAGCATTAAGAATATAAATCACAACAAGATAAATAGTTAAACTTTTACAAAAACCAAGGGGGCATACCCCCGCCAAAATAATAGGAGTCTACATCGTTTAGCTCTAATTACATATATTTGAATTTACATTAAAGAGATTTTCCTAGAAGTCCTCGCCTATACTAGGTCCCGACTTCCTCAAAAGCTCTTTAATCCAATGTAGTAAACCTGCACAAAGTGTCCTCTCGGAACATCCAAATATAGGAACACTGCATAAAAACTATTGGGGTATAAGCTAATTGCTTAGTGAGATTCATTTTCCAAGTAACATACTCGATCAAGCTAAAATATCTATACAAGCAAGTTATAATTAAGCAACCATATGAATGCACAAGCAAATGAGCAAGCAAGCATATGACTTTCCGGTAGTCATAAGTGAATGAATTTACGCCCTCCATTCGGGGTTTGGGGTAGTTCATAAGTCATGCAACTACAGTTCCAATGTTGATCCATAAGACATGCAACCATGGTCCCAATCTTAAGTGGGGTGGTCCATAAGACCTGCAACCACAATTTTAATGTTGATTCATAAGTCATGCAACCATAGTTTCAATATTTGAACGGGGTGGTCCATAAGTCATGCAACCCTAGTCCCCTTCAGTAAAGACCCGCTGCCTCTCAAATACACCTTTGTCCCACCAAAGGCATACTCGACAATGATATGTGACTCACTACGTGTTATGCATGTACAATTTATTCATATAATCATGGTGTATTAATTAGATAATTTAAAAGTGACCATACAGATTTCAGACACTCCAAATCTATACTAGCTCATACAAGGTTATTGCAACAAAGCTTGCCTCGATATACTTATCGTTCATTCATGCAAGTTTAGATCACCATTCAATCACGATTTTATCTTTTCCTAAGTCTAGTGCCACTACTACTACAAGCACATCTAAGAGCATAATTAATTGAGAAATGAACTCACTTGTCCATGTAGTGAAAATCCACTAGTCGTAATAGTCCTCGGGAAGTGGTAACCCGTCCTCCAATTTACCTAAGTACAAGGAATACCCTCAATGAGTATCTCTTAAGAAGTTCCATTAAACTTAACAATTTTATTTACTAAGTTCGTAAATTTCCGCCTAGGTTGAATCCTTAACTTAAAAAGGTCGTATCTAACTCATTTTAACTCGGAATTAAGCTTATAATATACCGATTTATACCTACTTCGAAAGAGCTATCTATTTCGAAAGTTAATTCAAACATTTAAGGTCATTTAAGGGTCGGAAACGTACTGTACAGTAGGGTTGCAAAATCCAAGATTTGAGCCTTTGTGAAAAATTTACTATATCTACTCTATTTAACTACTTAGACCAACTTATTTTAGTCCTAAACTTGCAAGGAGAATCTCAAAACAAAATTAAGAGATTTCACACTTATCAAATCCCAAACATAAAGTTCAAATGAAACTTCTAAGAATCCATTTTCATAAAACCGAAATTTACAAGTTGAAATTCATTGTCTTGTTTTGAGTAATTCCTTTACTAAAACTTACTTAGTTCAATGAAAATAATTTTCCTATATTATATCATCAAAGCATTCCATTTTCAATATAAAATACTTGTTTTGAGATCTAAAAGAAGGTTTTAAAAATTGGTTCCCATAATTACGAATTTCCTCTTTGAAGTTTACAATGAAGATAAGACCTAAATTTTATCTTTTACAAAACACTTGATTTAAGCAATACCTTTTTGGAAAACTCATTTAAACTTATGAAAATTCATTCCTTAAGATATTTATACCAAGAGACCCTTATATTTTTGTCTAAATCTTCATTTAAAGTTGATGAGGGTTCTAAAAATGGGTCTTGGTCTAGATCCGAATTTTCATAAATTTATTTTGGACATATCTCTTGAGAAAATTCATCAAAACTCATGAAAAACAACCCATTACATATTATATCTCAAGAACCCTTCATTCCTTGAATAAAATCTTCTTTTTTGAGTTAGAAAATATGTTTTTATTTTAGATTTGTCTTGATCCGAAAATACAATTTTTGTTTTTGAAAATAAACTTTGAAAATCAACTTCGATTCTTGTAAGATGAATTCTTGATGATATACATCCATCAAACCTTCATTTTCTCAACAAAAACTTCAATTTTAAGACTTGAAAGGGGGTTTTTGAAATGGTGCCTTGACAAGTTACGAATTTCATTTTTTCATTCAAACTCAAATCTAAGATCTACTCAATATTCAACCATGAGAACATAAGAAAAACTTGGTAGTAGGCCTTAACTTCTAGATCTACACATAAACATAACTAAAGCTTGGTAAAACTCTAGATCTACAAGCTATCAAAAATAAGAAGATAAACAAGCCTTCAAGATAACAAATATACTAATAACAAAAGAGATCATCATCAAGAGGAGTGTTTCAATTTGTGGCATCATCATCCATAGCTTTTTAAGCTTGTGGAATGTCCTTTGATGCATGAAACATCCATAATATCATCCTAGAACATCTTATGAGAGCTAAAAGAGAAAGAATACCTCAAATATTTGCAAGAAATGTATGTGGGAGCAAGAAAAGAAAATGGTGACAACTTGTTTACTAAGAAGACAAGCCAAGAAGAAGATAAAAGAGAGGGAAAAAGAGAGAGGAAAAATATAGGGTTTGTAAAGGTGAAATAGAGGTGGAATGAGATGTTTAAATAGAATGGAAAGTGTGTTAAATAATTGATAAAAATAAAACAAAACCAGTAGCTGCAAGGAGGAGGGGGCTGGCGTGAATTGCATGTGGTGTAGGAGTGTGTGTAGTTTGATTTTAACTTGCATTTTTGAAAGTGTAACAAATTGCTTCCATATCTAACTAAAATAGGCTTTAAAATATCAAATAAATAATTAAAAATAATGAAAAGTGGCTAATTTATGGGGAATGGTCAGCTGCCATTTTTGGGAAAGGAGTGTAAGAAAAAGCAAAAGAAGACATAATAATGTGTAGTAATGATAATAGATGTGTACTTAAGGTATGGGTTGATAAAGTGGCTTTTTGACAAAAAAATATATAAATAAATTAAGAAAAATTTTTATTTAAGTGGTAGAATTTTTTATGATTCAAAAAAAAAAATCAATTAAATTATTTTTAGAAATTTAACAATTAAGTTACCGGTAAGAGTAAAATAAGCTTATATGAGCTATAACTGATATTTTTAAAATCTGAAAAATTATAAACTTAATATTTTTGAAATCCTTATAAAAATACGAGACTAAAAATATTAAAGATATATTTTTAATTTTTCGAGCCCCGGGACACGCTTTCCAAAGCAGTACCCAAACGGGTTCGAAATAAGCCGAAAATAAACCAATCTGATATTTTTAATAAATCAAATATTATTACGGACTATTTTAAACACTTTAATTATTTTTCGACTCCTCGATTTACGAACTTGGGTTTTGTCGGATCTAAACTGTAGGGTTTACTCAAGATCCATTGACTTAAGGTCTCCGGTAGACTTTCCGGCTTAAGGTTAAGGCTTAGAAAACAAGAGTTTACAATGTATATCTTGCTCATTTTTTTTCTCTATATATTGTCATCTAATCTAGTTTCCCATATTTATATTTATAGTTATGTAGTTCTTATTCATTTTCATATACATTATCATCTAATCTAACTTTATATTTAATTATGGTGTAAATATATCTTGTTCATTTGTTATATATTGTCATCTAAACTAACTTTTCATATTTATATTTATGATTATGTATATCTATAAGAGTATAGAGCTCACTAACCTAACTTTTATTTATGTTTTTCTTTGTTTTCTTCTTTTATTTAAAAGACTGGTTCATATCTAGTCTTGGACTGGAATCATTTCAAGTCCCAGGAGCCTTGCTAAAGTCTAAGAGTCCCAAACCTTTGCTTTATTTCTTTGATTATTTTATTGTCATGAGATTGGAAATATTCAAGTCTCGGGGAGCCTTGTTATAGTCTAAGACTTCCAAAAAAAATTATTTTGTCATTCATGGGACTGGAATCATTTCAAGTCCTTGGAAGCCTTGATTTAGAAGCTAAGACTCCCATTCTCTTCTTATATCAATCTCTTATATTGTCTTTCTTATTTTATTATTCTAATGCTTATACTTGTGTTCATGCTCATATCATGTCCATAATGATATTGCCAAAAATCTTAAAAGGTTAAAAATTTCATAACATGCAAAAAAACATGACTCAAACTCTTTTTTTTTAACATATGAAAAAACATATGGAAAATAAAAATTATAGAAAATTAAATTATCATTTCATTTTTCCTAAAGGTCAAGACCATAAGTAAATAGAAAGCCGAAGACTCAATTTTTCATATAAGAATTTACTCGAAAGTAATTTTTGAGAATGAGGAAATAAGAATGGACCATAGAAAGACGAGAAGGCTTAAGAAAGCAAAACCCAAATTTTCTACTCAAGAAAACTTGTTTAATATGGTCAAGCAACAAGAAATTATTTTATTTTTGTCATACATTAAACTAATAAATTGGGAAGAGGATAAATTATGAAAGTCATCTAGGACCTACATTTTCATATTTGATGAATGAAGGATGAGGTTCATTTTCAAGGAGAGATTAAAATATACGAAACAAGTTTTATTGCGAACTCTTCAAGATTATGAAAATACAAGAATCTTAATTAAACCATCAAGACAATATATATATATATATATATATTTGTAAAATATGAGCTCAAGCAACATCACTATGATCATGAATAAATCATGAACCATTATTTTTGTGTGTGTGTATATATATGTATACTACTATGATGAGTTAAATGTGCAAGTTAAGTTATTCAAGAAATTTTTTCGACACTTAAATGCTATAGTTTTCAAAACACGAGATTTAGATGAAGAACTTGTAACCGCTTTCTTAGGATTGACACAAACCCTTCTCTACCTAGAATAAGTTTCCTAGATCATAGGCATGAGCAAAGTCTTCTATGGGATACTCATTTCAGGATATCTCCTTGAGATAGGTGACGAGGGAGAAGACCTACTATTTCTAGAAGATTATTTTGACTGAGAATATCCCGCAATGGCTGAGTGAGTTTTCCTTACCTTATGTATTTATGATTGTGCTTGTAGAGTAGAGCACTAGAAGTTAAGCAAAAGATAAAAACGAGTTGTTTGATGAGATGATGAATTCATACCTGTGATTTGTTGGTTCATTAAATGAATGAATGATAAGTGTATCGAAATACCATTTGGTTGCTAAATGTCTTGCATGATTAGTTATTACGATTGTATGCTTGTGATAATTGTTCTTGTCACCTTAGAAAGAAATTTGACTTGGATTGGAAAGTTATAAAAAAAAAATGGATCATGCTTGGCATAAAGTGGGTCACATTACATTTCATTACTATTCCTATGCATGGGATGGTAGGTAAAGTTACCTAGCTTCAGCATGAGGAACTACTAGGTTCGGGAATACGGCCTCATGGAAGAGCCGCGCCTGATCGCATGCTGAAGGGGAATTAGTAGTGGTTGGTTTTCAAAACCCTAGACGGTCGGAAGGACCCCAAAAAGTGCAACATTCCCTAACCCTTGACATGGAGGGTGTAATTACATTCCGCTCATGACACTGGTAAATCATGAGTATATGTGTGAGCATATGTTTGTTGCATTACATATGGATTCTTAAACTAACTTGTTTGTTTTGGATTATATGAATGCGTTTGGCAGGATTATCTCACTAAGCTAGTTGTAAGCTTATCCCCTTATAGATTTTTGTTACAGATGAAGTACCACGGATACTTATGGCTGAACCCAAGACCACGATACTGTTGGGTAATAACGGGAGCTTTTGGAGTATCTATAGTACCACTATTTTGGTAGTACTCTAGTAAGTGTTAATTTAAGGAAAAATCTATGTAAATGAATTGGAAGGACTTTTATTTTGGATGTAAGAACAATATGAATGCAGAAGTTATGTAATTATTATTTCTAATTTCTTGTTGTTATAAAGATGCCATCCTGTTAAAATGTGTAACTCCGATGGTAACTCTTATGGTGAAAGTACGCCTTGTGCATAATATCGAAGCTTTTGCATGACTGAGGTCGTCACTCCTAAGCTTTAATATTGTATGCGGTGACTGTCATGTTTAGGGTACCCCTTGGGGCGTGATAGTTTAAGTTGGTATCAGAGCACAAGATTTGGGAATTAAAGAAAGAAATAAAAAGGGATAGGAACCTTAGGAAGAATAATGGTAGAAATGAGTATTTAAGACCTGAAAGAATTAAAGCAAGTTAGAACCAAGTTATAAACTAATGTTTCTTTGTCTTATGGATAGCTGACTTTATTGGATGTGAAGAGACATGCGGACAGTTTTGGCTACCATCATGGAGAACCCTTAGTGGAGTATCGAAAGAGATTGAGGGTATTGTGTGAGGAATATGCCCTGGTGGAAAGACCTAGGAGCTTTAGAGAAGTCTTTAAGATGTAGAAAAGGGGTCTGAAGGAAAGCTTTTGGGGATACTTATTAGATGGAATAAGATATAATGTGATCCTGAGATATAGATACTCTGACGTGGAGGTTATTTATGCTTTAGAGAGACTAGATGTTTGGTGGAGCCACCGTCCGATAGATCAAACTATGATTTTCCTCCTCAGAAATGAAGGAAACCCTGACAACCCTGATTTCAAGACCTGGAAAGAGCTTGGACCTCTTTATGTGTATGTTGAAGATCACCTTATGGACCATACCCTATGGAACTAAGTAGATTGCCATGAACATTTCTTTTGGTACGGTGTATACAAGCGACTATTTAAGGATCCAAATGCTCCGCAACCTATAGACAGGTTAGACCTAAGTACCGATTGGGGTGAGGATGGCAATCAATAGTTGACCTATGGCAATAATGACACGAATATGGAAAATGAAGAGGAGGAAGATTCGGAGTGGGAAAATCAAGAGGATAGAAGGCGACACTCTCTAACCCCTATAGGGAGTGAAGATATGCATGTTAGCCCAATACCATTTGGTCCACAAAATCAAGAATTTATGATGAGTGTGCAAGATGAAGGCGATAGCCATATGAGGAACAACTATGAGTGTGGATGGTATTCCCAAATCTAGGTGGAAATAAGCCATCCTGGATACCTTCTTCTTCACAGGAACGAAAGAGGGCGAACTCACGACCACGAACTCTTGAAATGATCCGAAAAAGACGTCATGATACCCCTACCTCGAGCCACCAATCAGATTCCCCATAGAAGGGCTACTACAAACAAATGAAGGAGAAGTAAGAGAGATCTAGGATGCGAGCATATCCTAGACAGTCCAAACGAACTCTGAAGTGTGTTCCTTTAAAATATGGGTCGTATCATTGGAATAGCCATCTATATTCCAAATTAAGATTAAGCTAGCCTTAGAACTAAATAAACGGCTTTATGTAATGTGTTATGTTCTCATGTGTTGTAAGGCGTCTACGCCATATGTGGTTGTCATATTTTATGTGTCTTATTATGAAGTCTGTAATGTGATTTGTATTAATGAAAGCTTCGTTAAGTTCCTAACTACTATATTGTTTTTTGAAATTTTCTTTTCTTAGATTGAGTATTTGCTAGAATTATATTCTTTGTTTGAATTAATTTCCATTTTTTCCACTAAGTTCTCATAAAAACACTTAATTATAAAATGCTTATGCAAAACCAAAATGTAACAACAATCACTCAAGAAGAATGAGGAATCGTGAGCAACGTGACTCTAATAATCCACCTGAACAATCGAACCCACCAATTATGCAACCTCAGCCGCAAGAACAAACCCCAGCAGGAGATATGATGGCCGCTATTGGACAATTGGCCAATCTTTTGAATGCCTTTCTCCAACAGCAAAGCAACATGCTCCAGCACCTGCACCAAGTTCTAATGCACAAGGAGTTGCTCAAAGAGCACCTGCGCCACCAGCTGCTCAGTCACGAACTGCTCCACTACCCCCACCACCACCACCCAGACCTTACAAAAGCACTCTTTTAGATTTCATCAAAAGCAATAGATATTTTAAGGGAGCGTTTGGAAAGCCTGATGAGGCGGAGGACTGGTTAGCTCAAGTGGAGTGATCTTTTGAAGTTCATCACCACCTACGGTTAAGTTATAGGACATACCTTTTACGACTCAATGCCAGAACATGGTAGGATTCAAAGAGTGGGGAGTTACCAAACCGACCACTTGGGAAGTGTTCCACCACGAATTCTGGAGAATTACTTTCCAGTAGTCTACGAGTACAATACAATGCAGACTTCTTACACATCGCTCAGAAAGGGCGGACCATTGAAGAGTATGAGACTGAGTTTAGTCGATTGCTCCAATATGCTCCTGAGTCATACCGGCACAGCAAGGAGTTAAAAAGATAGATCTTTCTCAATGGATTGGATGAGGAGCTATGAACCCGACTAGAAGAATTCAATATTAGGAATTTTGGAGAATTAGTAGAGAGAGCTAGAATTGTCGAAGGAGCAAAGAAGAGGAAGACAAGAACCACAAAAAAGGAAGTTTTTGTTTTTGGAAAGAAGCGATATGAAGGATCTAGTTCTGGATTTAAGACAAAGAAGTTCAAAATTATTGGAAAGTTTAAGGAGAATGTAAGTGCCAAGAAGGGAAGCAGTGAAGTGAACATTACCTGTTAAAATGTGAAGGAAGCTATTATCCAAAGTCGTGCCCCTAGCTGCAATACAAGTGCTACTTTTGAGGAGATCCAAGTCATAAGATTTCTGATTGTCCTAAGAAGGGTTCTACTGTGTGTTATGTTTGCAAACAGATGGGACATTTCGCAAACGAATGTCCAAAATGAAAGAATGTCGTAAGAAAGCAACTTAACACCTCAGGAGGATCAACATCAGTAAAGAATGGGGACGAAGGTAGTAATAGCCACCACTCTGGAACATCCATTCATGGAATGAGGATATATAATCTTGAAGGACGATGGGTGTGCGAAGAAGCAAGTGACGATAAG
Organism: Combretum micranthum; assembly: GCA_024138025.1. Lineage (NCBI taxonomy): Eukaryota > Viridiplantae > Streptophyta > Magnoliopsida > Myrtales > Combretaceae > Combretum > Combretum micranthum. The sequence continues at coordinate 22,994 of JAMXBD010000892.1, read as the reverse complement.
TATGAGCTTGCTACTTTGGAAGAACATGTGGATCACAACTTTGGTTTGGTTGCAGGTCAGTCATAAACCTAAGTGAGTTTTTCTTTAAATGTTTAATTAAACGAAGTTGTTATTAAGTGGCATTAGGAGTTAAGAATTATAGTGTAAAATATAGAATAGTTAGTAATTGAAGTGTATTAAAAACAGGAATTATACAAGTAGTCAATGAGACTGCTTACGCCTTGTTTGATACCGGTGCCACCCACTGTTTATAACCACCAGCTTGGCCAGGAAAACCGGGTTACCTATAACTTCTACGATTTCTAGTTTTCGAGTTAAGATACCCATGGGTAGCATTGTGACAACCAGAGAAGTGTTGGAAGGATGCCCTCTAGAAATCCAAGGACATCGCTCTAGGACGGACTTAATAGTATTGGACATGAACAAGTATGAAGTAATTATGGGTATGAGTTGGTTGACACATGCCAAAGCCACAGTGGATTGTCGTAAGAAAAGAGTGAACCTCGTGGACAATGAAGGACGAGAAGTGATGTTCGATGGAGAAATGATGAAGGGACAAAGGTTGAGCTCATTTGAGTTATTGAAAGATGGAGAACTTGAAGTAGAAGAGGAAAGTAGCATAAATGCAATAGAGAATGAAAAGGAAAAGCCAAATATAGAGGATATACCAATATTAAATGAGTTTCCAAATGTTTCTTAGAAGAATTGCTTGGATTGCCACCAAAGCGGGAGATCGACTTCGAAATCGACCTTGTGCAAATACCAAGCCTATATCAAAAGCCCCATATCATATGGCGCCAATCGAGTTGAAAGAGCTAAAGAAGCAGTTACAAGAACGATTGGATCAAGGGTTTATCCAGCCCAGCGTTTCACCATGGGGAGCACCTGTTCTGTTCATGAAAAAGAAAGATGGGTCGATGAGATTGTGTATTGACTATCGAGAGCTTAATAAGGTTACCATCAAGAACCGATATCCACTTCCTAGGATTGACGATTTGTTTGATCAGCTACAAGGAGCTAGCGTATGCTCGCATATCGATCTACGATCTGGGTATCATGAATTAAGGATTAAGCCCAAAGACGTACCGAAGACCGCTTTCCGTATGCGTTACGGACAATTTGAGTTCTTGGTAATGCCATTCGGGTTAACTAATGCACCTGCTGCCTTTATGGATCTCATGAATAGAGTGTACAAGCCGCTTTTGGATAAGTGCATGATTGTTTTCATTGATGATATATTGATCTGCTCCGCCACCCGAGAAAAGCATGAAGAACATCTACTCATGGCACTACAAACACTGAGGGAGCATAAGTGTACGCCAAGTTGTCAAAATGTGACTTCTGGTTAGAAAGAATATCCTTTCTGGGACATGTCATGTCAGGTGATGGAATAACAGTAGGCCGGAAAAGATAAAAGCAATCATGGAATGGCAACAACCAAAGACTGTAACCGAAGTGAGAAGTTTTCTTAGATTGGCTGGCTATTACAGGAAGTTTGTAGAAGATTTTTCTAAGATAGCTAAGCCTTTGACATAACTAACACAAAAGAATGAGAAGTTTGATTGGACAGATAAAAGAGAACAGAGTTTTTAGGAATTCAAACAAAGACTCGTGTCAGAACCTATCTTAGTCCTATCAAACCCAGGGAAACCGTACACGGTGCATAATGATGCCTCAAGAAATAGCCTTGGTGTGTATTGATGCAAGAAGGTAATGTAATTGCATATGCATCCCGTCAATTAAGGCCTCATGAGCAAAACTATCCCACACATGATTTGGAGTTGGCTGCTGTAGTGTTTGCTCTCAAGTTGTAGAGGCACTACTTGTATGGCCAGAGATTTGAAACATATACTGATCATAAGAGTCTGAAGTACTTGATTACGTAGAAAGAGCTAAACATGCGACAAAGAAGATGGCTAGAGCTTATTAAAGACTATGATCTTAGGATCAACTACTGCTCAGGGAAAGTCAATGCTGTTGCCGATGCTTTAAGTCGCACGAACCATGGGGAAGTAGCTTCATTGTTGACTACACAGAAAGAGTTGATAAAAGAATTTGAGAAGTTAAGAATGGAGTTTGTGGGACAATATATGGAGGTAGAAATTATAAATTTGACTATGGAACCAACATTGGTGGAAAGGATAAAAGAAGCTCAACGGTATGACGAGGTGATACAGAAGATAAAAAGGGAGGTACAAGAAGGAAAATATACTGATGTCATAACAGATGAAGAAGATATTGTGAGAATGAAAGGACGATTGTATGTGCCTGATGACATGGAAATGAGGAAGGAAATAATGGAGGAAGCACACAATTCAGGATACACTATACATCCCGGAGGAACTAAAATGTACCGGGATCTCAAGAGTCACTTCTGGTGGAATGGAATGAAGAAAGATGTGGCCAAATATGTGTTAAAGTGCCATGTATGCCAACAGGTCAAAGTAAAACATCAAAGACTAGGAGGATTATTGAAACCACTGCCAATACCTGAATGGAAGTGGGACCAAATCACAATGGATTTTGTATGCGGATTACCAAGGACCTCAGCCGACTACGATGCCATATGGGTTGTTGTTGATCACCTTACAAAGTCTGCTCACTTCCTACTTATCTATAAACCCCCGAAATTTTTCATAATTCATAGAAAATAATCCTAGAAGTCTAATATTTAAAATTGAAATCCCGAAAATCAACTCAAGTTAAAACCAAATTCTAAATCAAGTCAAACACAAAAATTCTTAGTCTTAAGAAAACGAGAACCCTTGAAACAAAATATAAAATCCAACTATCGATTGAATCAACATTCGTACGCCAATCAAATGATCTACTCGATTCCTAAAACACAAACGATATATCCAAATAACGCTCAACAATGAAATGATAAGATCTTAAATTCTTCGGTGAATTTTAGAATCAGAAATTTCAATTTTCACCAAAAGTCAAACTGAGTCAACTTATAACCCTAGACTCTATTAAACGATCCCGAGAACTAAAAACTATTAAATAATCACAAATAAAATAAGATAAACCATAGATATCGAGATAAAAATATAAAACGGTCAAAACTCGAAAATTATATGATATTACGAATAACTCAACAAAACCGGAAGTCAAACCGGAACCTTAAAAGTCAACAAAGCTTACAACAAACCCTAGTATTTAAGATCCGGCAATCCCATGCTCTTAAACCCTAGACAACAAAATGAAAATAATTGTTGACAATAGCTCGTAATAATATAGTGAAGCTTAAAAATATCAGATTCAAAAAATTCTAGTGCCCTTTGGATCCTAATGGTATCAGTTTTCAAAAACCGTGCCCCGGTACACCGGTTGGCAAAAATATTCCATTAATACCAATAGATTCGTAAAATATAAGGTTTTCAAAAATATCAGTTTTAGAATTTTTCGGTAGCTAAAAATTATAGATATCGCATTATTACGCGTATTTTTATTACTACCGGTACTTTAATTGTCTAGTTTACTATTCATAGTACTTTTCTACTATTCATTACCATTCTTCTATCTCTACTTTTTCTTACTATCTATTCTTACACCTACATACCTATTTCTTACAATTTTCTTTTCCCATAAAAATTCTACACCACATATTACTAAACTTCTCTTACACTTTTCTTCTAAAATTAATTTTTATCAAATTTCTCTCTCCCCTCATGCCTTTGTCGTCCACTCCCCCTCTCTCTTCATCCCCATTTATTTTTTTTTTTTTAATTTAATTACATCTAATTTACACTCCAAAATCCTATAAATACCCTTCCTCCTTCATTCTTTCACACAATTCATTTCACTACCAAAACTCTCTCAAATTCTCTACACATACACTCTCCATAAACTTTTCCTCTACCAAAACTCTCTTTCACTAAATACTCACAAAAATTTCTCTCTATGCAATACAACTACCATTTCTCCATAACCACATAACCATACATTCACTACCATCTTCATACTACATAAATACCTTAGGTAAAAATTTTCTTCCAACCAATTATTTTCTTATGTCATGTAACTTAACATGACTATGGTGTTGTTTTGAAACTCATATGAGTAGTAAAAGCAACAACATGTTCATGTTTTGTTCTTGTACATAAACTTCCTATTTTATGTTATGTTGATTTTATTGTTGTTATAATGCTAATTCCTTATTCATATCTAATTAAATATATTATGTATTTATATATAATATTTAGAGCATATAAGCTCACTTGTTATTTATTTAATTCCATGCTTTGCAATTTATTTATTTTGTGTTATTTCCTTAAGACTAGTCTTTCTAGTCTTAGACTTGTCCATATCAAGTCAAAACAACCTTTTATTTATTTTCTTTAATCTTTTGGGACTAGTCCATTCTTAGTCCCGGGATGCTTTGATGAAGCTAAGGTTCCCAATACTTGTCCAGGATACCTTGATGAAGCTAACGTTCCCAATACTTGTCTGGGATACCTTGATGAAGCTAACATTCCCAATACTTGATATTTTTGTTTTGCTTATTATTATTTATTTCTAGTATTTTCTTATGTTCTTATTATTTTATATGCTCATAATACTTGTATCTACATAATGATATTGTCTCAACTAATTTAAAAGTAGAATTTTACTTATTAAAGGAACTTAAAACTAAATTTTCTATTATGTAATTTATCACAAAATAATGGAGTTATTACCAACAACATAGAAATAGAGTTTTCTCAACGTTTTCTTAAATAACAAAGATGGTTTACCAAGGAAACATAAGAAATAAATATTTTCTTTGTATATTATGGTAACCTAAGTTTTAGTAAAATAATTTGTTAATATTAATTTTTTTTTTTTTTACATAAAGCTTAAGATTTAAACTCTTTTTAACTCCATAACAAAACTAAGAAACAAACTAGTTTCCAAAGTTAAGATGAATTCAAGAAATAAAATTATAAATCCACTTAGGAAAAATAATGATTTTCAAGCTTCTAAAGAAGAAAACTTATTTTCAAAGAATATGAATAGGGTAAGATTAAAAAATAAAGGATTTTATCAATAAAGAGGGTAATTTTCAAAGGAAATAAAAGAACAAGTTTTAGAAAACAAAAACTTATATTTTAGATACTAAATATAAGAAGACAAGACTCATTTTCTAAAATCATTCTAAATACAAAGTTATAAAAAGTTTTTCAACAACTTAATACACTTTGATTACTTTGATCTTTTCACTAGAAGTAAAATTTATGAAAGACTAAGGTTAAAGGAAAAATTTACTTGTTTTTGGAAAAAGAATGAAGAAAATAAAATAAGAATATACTCACTTATAATAACCTATGAAAATATAAAGTTTCTCTAAAAGACTTGAAAAGAAATTGTCAAAGTTAAAGTTTAACAACTCAAAATGAATTGTAGTATGAAATAAATTGTTGAGACACTGCCATTAGAAATTTTGCATATAAAGTGAGCTTATCTATGTACTTAAAGGATTTATCAATTATATATATAATATATATATTTTTTTTACTAAAGAATTTTTGAATGAAGTTGAGTTAGAAAATGGATTTGCAAAAGTTTAGAAATATTCGTTTTAAATCTGTACCCAACGTTTTCAGAGCCTTAATGACCTTATATGACAAGGATAACCTTATAAATGGATAGATCTTTTCGAATAGCAAAAAAACAGTATATTATATACGAAATTCCGAGTTAAAATGAGCAAATTATGACCATTTTAAATTGGAATTTCATTCTATATGATTTTGACGAACATAGTGAAATAGAATTAGAAAGTTCAAGTAGAATTTCTATGAAATACTTATCCCGGGTATTTCTTTTGTCTAGGTGACAAAAGATACGAGATTACCCTTCTTGAGGATTACTACGACTAAGAAGATTGCGAAATGGACGAGTGAGTTATTCCTCTTAATTTCATTACCTTGCTTGTGCTTGTAAAGTAGTAGCATTAGTATACTAAGAAAAGATAAAAATGGATATATATATTTAGGGAATTCGGGATTATGAGTATATATGTGATTCTATGTTTATGCGTGAAATGAGAATTAAGAATATTGCAACTTCAAACTGCTTGTTTAAATAATTTTGTTTACTTACTTGTATGATTACTTATTAATTGCTAAATTGATTGATCGCTCCCTAATAAACCTTAATAAGATTTGGCTTAAGAAAAATGAAGCACTCATGCATAGCATCCATCGAGTCACATCTCTTTCGGAAGGCTGCTACTCCTATGCATAGAGTTGGATTGGCTGTGATCGTGTGGTGACACGAGCCATGTTCCTTCCTAGAGGATCCAAATCGCCTGGGGAATGCGACTCTAGGTTTGGGGCCGAGCCAACCGAATGCTGTAGGTGAGGACCTGGGGACTAGCAGTAGAAGATCGAGGATCTTCAACCCCGATTCCCTAACCTTTGATATGGAGGGGTAAATCCGTTCTATATATGATTTCCGGATAACTATATATATTTGCATAATCACGTGATTGTTGCTTTGTATGCATAACATATGTGTGGAAATCTAAATGAACTTGTTTGAAAATATGGTGCAAAGGAAAAGGAATATCTCACTAAGCTAGTTGTAGCTTATACCCCTATAGATTTTGCTAAAACAGGTATACCCATGGCTTAAATTGAGGATCATGATGTTAAGGAAGTCATGGAGGAATGTTAAGCTTCTATGAAAGAAATGGGAGCATAAGATGAAGTAATTTTGTAAGGTTCTTTATATGTAGTGACTTATATGATTGGTGTTATGATGATTCTAAGTAGTATATTTAATTGAAGACAATAGAGGGATATGCCCCTAAGAATTGTAATTTAATATGTTTATGTTTTATGATAAGTATTCTCCTTGCCTTGTCACTTATTTATTATCAATATAAATTGCGCCACTCCGATGCGTTTCCTTGGTTGTGATGTATGCCTTGTACATGATATGGAAGCATTTGCGTGACTGAGGTAGTCATTCCTAGGATTTAGTATTGTGTACAGCAGACTGCCACGTTTAAGGTACCCCTCGGGCGTGACACTATTAGCATGACCTACTCGATGGACAAATTGGCCAAGATCTATATGCAAGAAATAGTGCGTTTACATAGAGTACCTGCTGGATAGTATCAGATCAAGATCCCAGGTTTGTGTCAAAGTTTTGGAGTAGCTTGCAAAAGAGCTTGGGTACGAAATTGCATTTTAGTACAGCATATGATCCTTAAACTAATGGTCAATTTGAGCGAACTATTCAAACACTAGAGGATATGATGAGGGCATGCGTTATGGAATTCAAAGGAAGTTGGGACACGCACTTGCCTTTAGTGGAGTTCTCATACAATAATAGCTATCACTCCACAATCCAGATGCCGCCTTATGAAGCTTTGTATGTGAGATGTTGTAGATCACCATTATTTTGGGATGATGTTGAAAAGGTTGTTATTGGACCTAAACTAGTGCAAGAGGCTACAGAAAAAGTGCGAATCATTCATCGAAGGATGAAGGAGGCGCAAGGTAGATAAAAGAGTTGGGCTGATCAAAAAAGAAGAACACTGGAAATTTGCAGTAGGAGATCATGTGTACCTAAAGGTAAACCCAATCAAGAGCATTCATCGAGCTCGTGCTCAAGGGAAGTTGAGTCCATGTTATATTGGACCTTTCGAAATTCTCGAACGGATTGGAGATCTTGCCTATCGCCTCGCGCTATCGCCAAATCTTTCTAGGATATACAATGTGTTCCATGTGTCAGTTTTACGCAAGTACGTGGCTAACCCAAATCGAGTAGTAGAATTGGAGCCAATATCGCTTAAAGAGAACCTCACATATGAGGAGCATCTAGTGCAAATTTTGGATCGAAAGGTTCAAAAGCTACGAAATAAAGAAATTAAATATGTTAAAGTCCTTTGGAAGAATCACACACAAGAAGAAGCAACTTGGGAAACTAAGGACGAGATGCGACATCAATACCCAAACCTATTTAAGGAATCGGTTATGCACGTCAAGTTTTGAGGACAAAACTTTGTTTAAGGGGGGTAGATTGTAAACCTTTAGATTTTATGGCAGTTTTATATACGATTAATCAGGTTTCAGGAATTAAACTCTAAAAGCCAAATTAAGTTAATCGATAGATTGAGCCGAACAGCTAATAAAGTCCTAAAATATGAGATAAAAATTAAAAATGAGATGAACTCTAATTTTGGTTCATAAAAATAATATAAAACCGATAAAGATCAGATAGCCCCTAAATCCGATCGTTTCGAGCCTTACGGGATCAGTTTTCATATTTGTCTGTAAATATGTAAAACGAAATAAAATATTCCGACAACTAAACCATACTAGAAAAATATCAAGGTATCCATGAAATATCACATAAAAATTTTTCAGCTCATAAAAATATCAGTTATAGCTTGTATACGCGTATTTTATCTCTAACGGTAATTTATTTAATATTTTACTATTACTGTTTAATGTTTTTTTCTTCTAAATTTGCAGCATATATGGCTGCCATATTTTCTCATATTTATATATATATAAACCTATAAAAATATCCTAAAACCTATACCTATTGCCTATGGTGCATGAAGACACATTGTCACTTCAATTTGAATTTTTTGTTACTTTTCCTTCCCATGCAAGCTTTGTATGCTGGTACATGCTACAAATTACAGCAGTTAATTAATTTTTTTTTATTTTATTAAACCTCCTCTAGAAGCTACCATCTCATTCTATATAAACCCTTGCAAGCCATCAAATTTTGCACCATATTTCTCTTCTCTTTTTCTCTCTCTCTCTCCATCTTTTCTTCTTCCTTTCCCTTGGTTGGTGTGAATATTGGTACTACTACCCCTCCTCTTTTCCATCTTCAAACACTTCTTTGCTTCATCATTTAAGGTATATACATCTCCTATATCATCCTAATAACTTTAGTTATGATCTCGTGCTTCTTTTCTTGCTAAAAACCTTTCTATTTTGCTCAAAACTTTAAGTTATCATGATAAATGTGAACCATACCATGTCAAGTTGTAATCTTGCCATATTTATTTTGTCTCATATTATCATCTAATCTAGCTTCTAATATTCATGCCTATAGCTATGTATATCTTGCTCATTTTTTTTCTCTACATATTGTCATCTAATCTAGTTTCCCATATTTATATTTATAGTTATGTAGTTCTTATTCATTTTCATATACATTATCATCTAATCTAACTTTATATTTAATCTATGGTGTAAATATATCTTGTTCATTTGTTATATATGGTCATCTAATCTAACTTTCCATATTTATATCTATGATTATGTATATCTATAAGAGCATAAAGCTCACTAACCTAACTTTTATTTATGTTTTTCTTTGTTTTCTTGCTTTTATTTAAAAGACTGGTTCATATCTAGTCTTGGACTGGAATCATTTCAACTCTCGGGAGCCTTACTAAAGTCTAAGACTCCCAAACCTCTGCTTTATTTCTTTGATTATTTTTTTATCATGAGATTGGAAATATTCAAGTCTCAAGAAGCCTTGTTGTAGTCCAAGACTTACAAAAAAAAATTTAGTTGCCTTGATTTAGAAACTAAGACTCCCATTCTCTTCTTATATCATTCTTTTATATTGTCTTTCTTATTTTATTATTCTAATGCTTATACTTGTGTTCAAGCTCATATCATGTCCTGTCACGCCCCACGGGATACCTTAAACGTAACAGTCCATCACACTCAATATTAAAGCTTAATTATGACAACCTTAGCCATTCCCAAAAGCTTTGATATTAAGTGTAAGGCGTGCTTTCACAATTTTAGAGGACTATACATGGAATTATGAAGCTTAAGAAGATATAATAAAATATTAAGAAAAGAGGATCCATAGTATTCATTTATTCATAACGATGTTCTTACAAAACTTAAGGGCATTTCCCTTATTCACAAATCTATTACAGGAGTATTTCTACATCTTATCTACTAAACTTTATTTTAGGAAATTCCTTAACCCAAAAAGAATGTACCTAGCTACAAGGTCCTCATGGCCTCAACCACAAATAAGAAAACTGCAAAAAATATCTATAGGGGTATAAGCTAATAGGTTTAGTGAGAGCTATTTCCATAAATAACTTCTTATAACAAAATTTCAAACAAGTTGTTTAATCAAACAAATGGAATGCAACAAACACGTAGGCAAACAAAGCATATAGTTTTCCAGGAACTATATGTTGAATGGATTTGCGCCCTCCATTCGGGGTTTGGTGATATGTAACCTCAAAACAAGTAGTTTTAGTTAAAAAGATTTATGCTTTCGATCAATATCGCCAAGCATATGAAGTCTACTTGAATTGAGCCTTGCTTTCAGATCTTTCACCAAGTATTTCCTTAATGTCACTGAGCAATCGCTTTTGGTCGCTTTCGGTCACTTCACCAAGTGTTGCTTTCGACCCGAGCTACAATCTTTCTCACCCAAGGATAATAACCCAATGCAATGTGACTCACTTCATGGTATGCATGAACCCATTTATTTATGATATCATAACATTATTATTATCAGGTTTAAGGTGATCAAGGAATTTCATACAAGTCAAGTGTTATACTGAAACAAACATTAAATCAATTTCGACCTCGATATTCTTAGGATTCTTTCAAAGAATTATCTTTACAAACATATCCATTTGTCTTTTCTTAATTCTAATGCAACTAAATCACAAGCAAAACAAGTAAAGCATTTTAAGGAAATAAACTCACGATGCCATGATGACAATTTCTCTAGCAGATGAGTCGCTCACACACTCCACGTAATCGAAATAGTCTTCAAGATATAGGTATTCTTCCTCAGAATCTCCTAGCCAAAGAAAATACCCAAGATGAGTATTTCTTAATGATTTTCTTGAATTTTGACAAAACAATTGTCATGAGAACATTAAAGTTTGTATAAAGGAGAATTCCAATTTAAAATGGCCATAACTTGGTCATTTTAACTTGGAATTGCGCATATAATATATCGATTTCTACCTACTCGAAAAGATCTACCCATTTCTAAAACTATTTTTAACAAACAAGATCATACAAGATCCAAAACAGTGGCGACAAAATTCATCACGAATTTTCTAACTCAAAAAATAATTTTGGTTCAAATATTAGATCGCTCAAATATTAGATCATTCAAAATTTTTGATAGATACTTATTCTATATAGTTGAAAATTTCTAATTTTATAGCTACTATGCTCATATTTATTTATGCTCAAGTGTTTGTTGTCCATTTATGTTTCTTAAGTAAAATAATGTCAAATTAGGAGTTTAGAAAACTATAGTTTACAAGAAATTCATTTTGGAAATTATTTTGAAATGAATATTTTGATTCTCTTTATTTTCAAAGAATTGCTTTATAATTGACTTGTTATGACTTTTCGAAAAGAAATTTTCTTCTTCATCTAAGTGCTACTTTTCCCATTTATGTTCTATAAAACCTTTCTTTGACTATTTATTTGAAAAGATCTAAATTCAAAAATCCCTACTTCATGCTCCTAAGGTTTTCGTTATGTTAGGCTCTTATAAAAGTCATTTCTATAAAAATCATTTTTTTTCTTTGAATAACAAAGTGACATAGAAAGGCTTTTCAAAACAAAAATAGTTTTAAAAATTGTAGTGAGTTCTTCTTAAAACTTGGAAAGGAATAACTTTTACTTTTGTTAAACCATAGATTTTATATTTCATATAACTTATTCCTAAGTGATAAAATCTCCTTTTTATCAATTATTTTTAGAGCTTGAAAAATTTGGACAACAATCTTAATGAACATGGTTTATGAGTGATAATAGCAAGCAAAATAACATCAATAATAAATAAAGTCAAGTATTGGGAGTCTTAGCTTCTTCAAGGCTTCCGGGACTAAGAAGTAGACTAGTCCCAAAAGAAAAATAAAATGAAAGAAAGAAAAATTTGTTTTGACTTGATGAGGACAAGTCTAAGACTAGAGGCTAGTCTTAAAATAGCAAGAATTAAATAAATTGCAATGGAATAAATAAATAAATTACATTACATGAAAATAAATAAATTGCAAGTGAGTTTATATGCTCTAAAGAATATGTATATATATATATATAGATACATAATAATACTTACATATAATAACAATAACAAAATAAAACAATATAAACATAAATGGATTTTTCATGAACAAGAATAATACATGAACATAGTGTAGCTTCCATAACACTTAGTCTTTGGAAACTCACACCATGGTCATGTAAAGTTACATGACATGAGGAGAAGAAAAATAATAAGAAAGTTTACTTAAAGAAGGTTTTGGTAGTGTTATGTAGTTATAGGTTTTGTTGTAGGTAGAAAGTGGTTTTGGAATTATTTTGAGAGAGTTTTGAGAGGAGAATTTGATAGAGCTTTTGTAGGAAATTTGTGAGTAGTAATTGTGTGAAAGAAGTGAAAGAGGAGGGGGGTATTTGTAGGAAAATGTGGAGTGATTTTTGAGTGATTAAAATAAAAGAAAATTGAAACAAAATTGAGAGAGAGGGAAGAGGGAGGCACCGGCCATGCCTTAAGATAGGAAGAGAGAGAGTTTTGTTTTGTATTTTTGTTGATTAAATGAAGTAATAAGTAAGGTAGATGTGAATAAAGTTATGGAAAAGGTAAAAAGTAAAGGTTATAGGTTATGGTGTATGTAAGAGTAGGTGTAAGAAAAAGTAGAGATAAAAGAATAGTATAGAATAGTGTAATATAAAGTAGATATGACTAATAAAGTACCGTAGTAAGACAATACGCGTATAATTGTGATATCTGTTATTTTTGCTTACCGAAAAATTATAAAACTGATATTTTTGAAAACTTTATATTTTTACGAGTCTAATGGTATATTTGGAATATTTTTACTATTCCAAGCCTCAGGACGCGTTTTTCAAGAACTGTGTCTGATCGGGCTTAAGACGATTTGCGGTTATACTAATCTGATCTTTTTAAGCTTTCTCAGAGAATTACGCACTATTCTATATTCTAAACTCTTACTTACTTTCTCCGAGTTGCTTATTCGGGATTGCTGAACTTAAGCTATTACGTTTAACCTAGGTTTTGTTGACTTTAGAGTTCCGATTGACTTCCAGATTAAGCTTTTAGGCTAAACCGATTCAAAAACTTGGGGGCTTACATGCCCATAATGATATTGCCAAAAATCTTAAAATGTTAAAAATTTCACAACATGCAAAAAAACATGACTCAAACTCTTTTTTTATTTTTTTTGAACATATGAAAAAACATATGGAAAATAAAAATTATAGAAGATTAAATTATCATTTCATTTTTCCTAAATATCAAGACCACAAGTAAATAGAAAGCCGAAGACTCAATTTTTCATATAAGAATTTACTCGAAAGTAATTTTTGAGAATGAGGAAATAAGAATAGACCATAGAAAGACGGGAAGGCTTAAGAAAGAAAAACTCAAAGTTTCTACTCAAGAAAACTTGTTTAATATGGTCAAGCAACAAGAAATTATTTTATTTTTGTCATACATTAAACTAATAAATTGGGAAGAGGATAAATTGTGAAAGTCATCTAGGACCTACATTTTCATATTTGATGAATGAAGGATGAAGTTCATTTTCAAGGAGAGATTAAAATATACGAAACAAGTTTTATTGCGAACTCTTCAAGATTATGAAAATACAAGGATCTTAATTAAACCATCAAGACAAATATATATATATATATATATATTTGTAAAATATGAGCTCAAGCAACATCACTATGATCATGAATAAATCATGAACCATTATTGTGTGTGTGTGTGTGTGTGTGTGTGTGGTGTGTGTATACTACTATGATGAGTTAAATGTACAAGTTGAGTCATTCAAGAAATTTTGTCGACACTTAAACGCTATAGTTTTCAAAACGCAAGATTTAGATGAAGAACTTGCAACCATTTTCTTAGGATTTACATAAACCCTTCTCTACCTAGAATAAGTTTCCTAGATCATAGGCATGAGCAAAGTCTTATATGGGATACTCATTTCGAGATATCTCCTTGTGATAGGTGACGAAGGAGAAGACCTACCATTTCTAGAAGATTATTTTGACTGAGAATATCCCATAATGGCTCAGTGAGTTTTCCTTACCTTATGTATTTATGATTGTGCTTGTAGAAGAGCACTAGAAGTTAAGCAAAAGATAAAAACGAGCTGTTTGATGAGATGGTGAATTCATACCTGTGATTCGTTGGTTGATTAAATGAATGATAAGTATATCGAAATACCACTTGGTTGCTAAATGTCTTGCATGATTAGTTATTACGATTGTATGCTTGTGATAATTGTTCATGTCACCTTAGAAAGAAATTTAACTTGGATTGGAAAGTTATAAAAAAAAAAACAAAGGATCATGCATGGCATAAAGTGGGTCACATTGCATTTCACTACTATTCCTACGCATGGGATCGGTAGGTAAAGTTACCTAGCTTCAGCATGAGGAACTACTACGTTCGGGGAATACGACCTCATGGAAGAGTCGCGCTTGATCGCATGCTAAAGGGGAATTAGTAGTGGTTGATTTTCAGAACCCTAGACGATCGGAAGGACCCCAAAAAGTGCAGCATTCCCTAACCCTTGACATGGAGGGCGTAATTCCATTCCGCTTATGACACTGGTAAATCATAAGTATATGTGTGAGCATATGTTTGTTGCATTACATATGGTTTCTTAAACTAACCTGTTTGTTTTGGATTATATGAATGCGTTTGGCATGATTATCTCACTAAGCTAGTTGTAAGCTTACCTCCTTGCAGATTTTTGTTACAAATGAAGTACCACGAGTACTTATGGCTGAACCTAAGACCACGATACTGTTAGGTAAGAACGGGGCTTTTGGAGTACCTATAGTACCACTTTTGGTAGTACTCTAGTAGGTGTTGATTTAAGGAAAAATCTATGTAAATGAATTGGAAGGACTTTTATTTGGATGTAAGAACAATATGAATGCAGAAGTTATGTAATTATTATTTCTAATTTCTTGTTGCTATAAAGATGCCGTCCTGTTAAAATGCGTAACTCCGATGGTAACTCTTATGGTGAAAGTATACCTTGTGCATAATATCGAAGCTTTTGCGTGACTGAGGTCGTCACTCCTAAGCTTTAATATTATATACGGTAGACTGTCATGTTTAGGGTACCTCTTGGAACGTGACAAGTACAGCTTTTGGAATTTAATGAGCTTTT
This sequence comes from Combretum micranthum, assembly GCA_024138025.1. NCBI lineage: Eukaryota > Viridiplantae > Streptophyta > Magnoliopsida > Myrtales > Combretaceae > Combretum > Combretum micranthum. The sequence goes on along the minus strand of JAMXBD010000892.1, from coordinate 7,816 downwards.
TGGAAGAAGTCAGGATCTAGATGTTAGGCATAGACTTCTAGTTAAATCTCCTTAATATTATATATATCTATATATATATTATTATAAGAGACTTTTGTGAACCCTAAAGACTCTTATTATTTTGATAGGGGTATGCCCCTTAGATTTTTGTAATAGATTAATCTTGGTCATAATTGTTATGATTTATATTCTTATTGCCATGTATGTCTTTTTAAGCTATTTCGATTCAAAGTAAGGTTCCTTACATAGTGAAAGTAAGCCTTACACCCGGTGTCTAAACTCATGGGATGACTAAGGTTGTCATACTTGAGTTTAAATATCGAGTATAGTGGACTGTCGCGTTTAGAGTATCCTTTGGGATGTGACAAAGATAGTCTTGACTTGTTAAACTCCTAAAGAACTCATGTATGTTTCCTGTACTTGCTCTCTTGCTTCTTGTTCTTGATTCTTCCTCCATCTTCAATTTACAATGATTCTTACATAAATGGAATTGAATCTTCATTATGGAGGAAGTGGGAAGTTACAGGAGTTACGGGTCTCTTGGCTTTCCAAAGTAACACCCTCTTAATGCACAATAGTTGTTACTTTAATAAATAGGGGGTTACTATTAAATTCAAAAGTCGTTTCACGTTAAGTAACGCACTATCAAATCGACAGGTTTGGGGATAGGTCGTGTCACTTGAGTATGTCTGGCAAATTTCTTTAACGTGAAAACTAACACAACTGGGACATGGCTTGCCCTAGAGTCGTGTCCTTTATTGTGGACTTTTTTCTTCCTTGACACGAATGGGACATGGCTTGTCCCAAAGTCATGTAACAGGCTATTGCTCAATCTTCAAAACAACATGACCAACGACAGGTCATGTCATGGTTGTGTCCTTGCAAAGTGAAATTTCTAGTTTGACATGGTTTATGACAAGTTATGTCACTGAGCTTGTCCTTCCAAAACTTAAGATTTAGACCTCGATTGTTCTTTTTCCTTGACATGGTTGATAGACATGGCTTGTATTTGTTATGTTAACCACTTTTTGGTCCAAACTTTGCATTTTTTACCCATTTTGCTTTCTTTTTATAAAATAACTCCTTTAAAGGCCTGAAAGCATAAATCAATATTTTTAAGTGCCAAATTCATAATACTTATCAATGAAATGACCAATAAAAGTCCATTTTGGCATTCATAAAATAGGAATAAATTGGATTTATCAAATTTCCCCACACTTGAGTATTTGCTTGTCCTCAAGCAAACAATTAAGGACAATGAAAATCTATCATCAAATATACTCAAAATTTTCTATCAGTTATATCATAACATTCATTAATCATTTTATATCATAGTGCTTTTGTACCTATTGCTCAAATCTATTATGTAAATGTAATTGGCACACCATAATCAAAATTCTAGGGCTGATCTAAGTAAGTCAAATTTTACCCTTACCATTTAACAGTAGATTCCAAAGTCACAAAATAAAAGCAAAGTCAATCAATAGTAAAATAAACTCGGTTACTTTTCACCATCAATTAGCAAGTATATAAGCCTTCAACCAATTCTCTAAACTTATCAACCTAGGATGAAAGTATTTGGTATCCATCATTCTCCTAGATTTTTCCTTTTTGAAATTATTATTATTAGGAACAAGAATTCTCTTAATAGCCTTCAGAGGAATTTCCTCTGGATAGGTGTAGCCCGCATCTTTTAGCTCTAATTTCCTAATCATCTTCTTGTTATAGTGAGATCCTTGAGTTGACACATCTCGAGCTCATCACCCAAGTGACTAGGTTTTAAAAGAGACCCCAACGAACTCTCACTCACTCTAGCTTTTAGATTTAATACTCTTAACTCACTTACCTGAGTTAGCGGAGTAAAGGCCATAATAATTTTTTTTATTAGGAAGCTTGTATAGTCAATAGCGGGTCAAACTTCGCTCTCTGAGGGACCAAAGCCTGCCCATATCAACTAAGCTTTTAATTTTAGTTAAGCACAACGTTGATTAATTTTCAAAAAGAAGCACTAAGTGATTAATTTCACATACCCCTTTCATAAAAAGTTAAAGGAGCTCTCAAAATTTTTGAACAAAGAATATACAAGCTAACAAGCTTAGAACTATAACCTTTTAAATTTTAACTAAGGACTTCACTCAATTTATAGACTCTAGATTCCATTGCTAAATAGCAAGTAAGTTTACCCCATCTAGATTTCATCCTACAATTTCAACTAAGTATACTAATCACAAAATAGATAAGTAAGGTACTATAAGTCACTTTTGCTTCAATATGAATGCTAATAATTAGAGAGTATATTTTCAAGATTCAATTAAAGTACATTAGCAAAGTGTAAATGGGGAATTTTAACGAAATTCAAAATCAAGCTCAAAATAATGTGATCATGAAAATCATAGAGAAACCAATTATTCCTTTCAAGAATATCCCTCCCCTAAACTTAATTGGGACATTGTCCCCAATGTCAAAATATATGCAAAAAGTGAGGAAAGAAAAAGAAAATGAACTTTCCTGTTTAAGTGCCATCATTCAGCTGCAAGATAGTCATATTTTTAGCAAAAATGAGCAGCTGTGAAAACAAGTCATATCAAAGTGCATCTAGGCTGCATGACAAAAGACAAAACGAAGAAATCAAAACAAAAGTTAGCACTCATGATCCTACTAATGAGCCTTAAAGGGTCTAACCCAAAGCCGGGTGCTCAATGATACAGTCATCCAAAAACAGAAATCAGCAAAAATCATCAAAAATCATCAAAGTAGCAACAAATCAAGGAATCAATCTCCTTAATAGCCAGGATCATCCTCATCCTCATTGTTTCTCTGTTTCTTCTTCTTGCTTAGTGGTATGGGAGTTGGTGTGTCCTCTTCTTCCTCTTCAGATCCATCATCCTCCTCTTCATCAACCTCTTCCTCCCTAAATGCTTCATCAGTGATCTGTTCCTTGGAGGCTCGAATCTGTGCATCCACTTCTTCATCATCACTATCCTTCAGAAGTGTGTGAAGAGAATCTACCTGAACATCATCCGGTGATGATGGAAAGCTCTCTAATGGGCCAGCCTGAGGTGGATAAAACTCCACATTATTGTGAGCTACAATTCCTTTTAGACAGGAATAAATGGTCTCTTCGTGTCGTGTCTGATGTTTTGTGGTATGAATGAGAGCTTTGAATAATGACTTCATCTTTTGCAATATATGGTGATTCTTTCCAACTTTCTTAGTCAGCACTTCATAGGGAGACTAACTAGGTGGAGAAGACCTTGAAGTGGAAGGTCCCAGTTGTAAACCCTCATTTTCTTAGCGAACCTGAGTTCGATTTCGGAAAAGCTTAAAATTGGGAATCGAAACCCCAAAATAATATCTTTGGACCAATCAGACCTAGAAATCCTATGTTCGGCAATGCCAAGAATGAAACCCCGGAAGAATAGAAACATGTTAACTCCAAAGTAAAACCCTAAATCAGAAGGTCAACCGGAAACCCCAAGTCAACAAAACTTTAGGAAACCCTAGTAGTTTAAATCCGGAAATCTCGTGTTCTCAAGCCAAGAAGTCGATATATGAGTGGATAGAGTGGATTGGTTCGTATAAATATTAAGACGTTTAACTGTCACGCCCCGAAGGGTACCCTAAACGTAGCAGTCCGCCGTACATAATATTAAAGCCTAAGAATGACCACCTCAGTCACGCGAAGGCTTCCATATTATGTACAAGGCGTCTAACACATAAAGGAGACACATCGGAATGATGTTTTATGTTGATACAATTGAGTAACAATGTAAAGGAAATACAATCCACTATACTCCAAATACAAAACCCTATACTTCAAAATACAATTCATCAAACTTCAACTACATTCATCCCAAGACTTCACTACATAAAGCTATTACAAAGCAAATCGTAAAGCTTAGCCAAAAACTTCAAGCACTCTTATATCTTGCCGAATCTCAAAATCATTCTCGGCTTCAACCATCTCGGTCCCCACTTAGCATTTTGGAATAACCTGCTCATTTAAACAACTATTGGGTATAACTACACTAGCTTAGTGAGATTCATTTCCGCAATAATATACTCAATTGTAAAATATACAAACAAGTTTATTTAAACAATCATATGAATGCACAAGCACGTGAACATACAAGCATATGACTTTCCGGTAGCCATATGTGAATGGATTTACGCCCTCCATTCGGGTTTGGGGTGGTCCATAAACATGCGACCACAATTCCAATATTTTCTCTTGTGGTTTATAGTGTCTACTCCACTGCCCATTAACATAAGTGACCTCATAGGCCCTTGATGTTAACGAAGGTGGTCCTCCACCTGTTTATATGTATTGGTTTATAGTGTCTACTCCACTGCCCATTAACTTAAGTGACCCTGCAGATCCTTAATGTTAACGAAGACCCGCTGCCTCCCGATCATACTTTTGTTCCCACCAAAAGCATTCTCGTAATGCAATGTGACTCACTAAATGATATGCATGTACAGTTTATTTATAGAATCGTAGCAAGTTCATTATGTAATTTAAGAGCGATCATAGAGCATTTCAAACAATCCAAGTCTATACTAACTCATACAATATTATTTCAACAAGTCTCGTCTCGATATACTTATCATTCATTCAACAGGAAAAGTTCATTTCTCATCAACAATTTTATCTTTACCTAAGTCTAGTGCTACTACAATTACAAGCACACTCAATGAGCATAATTACTTAGGAAATGAACTCACTCGGCCATTGGATCACCGGTCTTCTAGTAATAATAATCCGGTGGTAGGGAATCGTCGAACTCGGGATTACCTAAAAAGGGAAGAAATACTATAATAAGTATTTCAACTCAAACTAATCCAACGACTTCATACGAACTATCAAATTCGTAATTCGCGTTCTAAGCGGGAATTCCAACTTAAAACGGCCATAACTTCGGAATCTCGCAAATTTTATATCGATTTCTATCTACTTCGGAAGATTTCTAAATATGAAGTTTAAATCAAGTTTTGAAAATATCTAAGCCTCGGAAATGAGGGATCAGATCTGTACAGCGGTTGTGTTGATTCCGAAAATGCGGTTTTCATGAATGCACTTGAGATTCCTACATGAAAAATGGAACTAAATGCCATGTGTGATTTTTCCCTATCATGAATGTCATGATATGAACTCTTAAGTGTCTAAGGTCTTATAAATTTTTAGACTTAAAGAATTTAAGCAAACTTTTTCCTAGAAAATCATTTCATGCTATTGTTTAACAAGTAAGATTACTACACTTGGTCACACTTACTTATTACAAGGATTTTCTTTGGGAAAACTCCACTTTGTTTAAAGAAATTTTGACCCATATATTAGTTATATCCTAAGGCCTTTATTTCTTTAATAAAATCTTCATTTGTAAACTTTTAAGTGGGTCTTACACTAGGGTAGTTCCAAAAATCCGAATTTAGAAAACTTCATTTTCAAGTTGATTCTTTTAAGAAAAATGCATTTTATACTTAGATCTTTAAGTATTTATTTTACCTATACCCTAAGGACTTTATTTATTTAAGAAAATATCATTTTTGAAGTTGGAAAACTAGTGTTTTCTAATCATCTATCCATTATTACGAATTTGGTTTTCAAGACTTTTAACTCAAAACTTCTATTGGACTTCATCTCTTGTTTAAATATTTTCTTTAGTAAAAACTCATTTAAACTTATGAAAAATGTTACCAAACATTATCTATCACCTATAGGCTTCATTTTTCTTGTAAAACACATGTTTAGAAGTTGATAAAAGGGTTTTTAAACTAGGTTTCTCAAGTCATCCGAATTTACACAAACTCATTTCTTGAAAAGTGTTTTCCTTTTTAGCTTTATTAACTCATCTACTTATAGATCTATATACTAGGAAGGTTATTTACTAAGGACAAAAGCATTGAAGACCATTAATGCACATAAACTCAAAATAATGATGAGATCTTAAATGCCTACATGAATATGAGTAGTAAAATGGTAGATCTACTATATCAAGTGCTTAAATAAGTTTTGAAAACATAAAAACTACATTTTTATAAGAGATCTTTTGTTCAAAACACTTTTTGATGAAAAATCATAAAGCTTATGCCTTGAAAGCTCCTTTAAATGTTAGATCTACTTGTGATGGTTCGGTATTCTTGTTTCGATATTTCCTTGTCCCTAGCAAGAGCTCATGGGTCCTTTGGTTGGAAATATCCAAGAATAACCTAGCCATTACAAAGATCTAAGAGTAGAAGGAGTAAAAGCTCATTTACTTAAGTAAAATAGGAGATAAAAGAGAAGGAAACAAGTTGTGTGTGTGTGGGGGGGGAGGCCATGGGTCACGGCAATGAGGGAGTAGAGAGGAGAGAATTGAGAGGTTTACTTTTTGTAAAGGTTTGAAATGTGAAAGAATGAGGAAAGAGAGAGAAAATGTAGTTTATATATCAATTGGAATTAAGTTAAAATGGAATAAAACAAATAAAAAAAAATTTGCAAATTGGAACTTGTTGGGGAGGGTTTCACGCCAACCAATGCAAGAGAAAAAGGGGGATTTGATTTCCTTCTTTTGATTGATTTGTACATTAATGCCATAACTTGTAATAATAATTAAGAGACAAAAGTCTTTGGAAAAGAAAGTGGAATTGAGTGATGGTAAGTGTTGCAAGTGTAGGGTGTAAAATAGGTAGTCATAGGTTGTACTTGTGAATAGTAATGAATAGTAATCAAGACAACTTAATTACCGTAGTAAGAAAAATAAGAATAAGAAGGTTATAACTGTATTTTTTGTAAGCGGAAAATTATGAAATTTATATTTTTGAAATCCTTATTTTATTTCGATTCAAATGAGTATTCATAAGTAAATTTTTGAAATTCTAGTTCCGGGGCACGCTTTTCTGTAATGGTCTCGGGATGACCCGGAATTGAAATTTTCTTAAAATCTGATCTTTTCTTGGTTTGAAATATAATCAAGAACTATATTCAAAATTAATTTTGCTTATAAAAGTTCTTATTTGGAAACCGAGGAAAAGCCGGAATTAGGGTTTCTAAGTCTTTCTCACAAAGCTTGAACTAAACCGGTTTAGGGTTTCATTTTCCGGTTTCCGAAGTTTACTTGATTACTAGAAACCGGGTATACATTATAAAAGTAATAAAATTGTGTAATGAAATAAAATGAATAGTGCAACAGACAAATCAATTACCGGTAGAAATGAAAATACGATAAAAAGGTTATAACTGTAACTTTTATAACCCGAAAAATTATATAACTGATATATTTAGAATCTTATAAAATTACGAGTCTAACGGTACTAATGTATTTTTTGATATCTCGAGCCCCGGGACACGCTTTTCAAAGTCTGTATCCAAATGGGTTCGAGATAGGTAAAAAATTTACCAATCTGATATTTTTAAACAAACTTATATTACCACGAGTTATTCTACTTATTTAAACTACACCTCGGCCTCTAGGGTTAAGGGCGCTAGATTGCCAGACTTAAGCTATTGTATTCCGATTAGGGTTTCCGAGTGATTTTTCCGGTTTAGATCCTTGCCAATTTGGAAACTGATATTTATGTTTATACAACATATTTAATTTGAGAAATTTATTTTAAATTTTATTTTTGTAAGTATTTAATATCTTAATGTTTTTGAATTCTTGAATTGGGTTTCATTTCCGAAAGTTAATCATTATTTACTTTTTAATAATTTGTTTTTGGGCTTTCTATTACCCGATTTTACAAACCGGAGCTAAATATGGAAATTTGTACGTCGTGGTTTTGAATTTGAAGACCACTGAGTTCTTATTTTATTTTTAAGGATTTTCATTTTCTC